>PVIJ01000225.1:0-342436 GCA_004024925.1 Scalopus aquaticus | reverse complement strand
TTATATTTGGGAGTTTGTGTCTAATTCTCCTCAACTCTCAACTGCCCTTTTTCTTTCTATCCCCATAAACTTCCGCCACTCACCAGCTGACACAAGAAGGAGGAGGAGGAGTTAAAGGTGAATGTCACAAGGACTGTTTGGTTCAGTAGTTATAGTAAGAAGGGTAATACTCAGATTTCTTACTGGTCTGGGCCCTCATACCAGAATAACAAAGTTGAAAGTTTTTACATCTTTCTTTTATATAATTTGGTGTAAAGCAAAGAACAGGATTGCCCACCCAGGAATAATCTACTAAACCAGCTCTTTGTTGTGTTTATCTTCACATGGACGGTGTTCTGTTTACAGGATTTCTTTTCTGTTCTGATGATTCTTCTATGTCACAAACACCCTTTTGTAATTCTATGGGTTTGTAAGTTTTGCTATCAGATTCCCCCACTATGTTTTGGTAGATATCCTTTATCAGGTTCAGGAAGTTCTGTTGGGTGGCCATTATTTGCTGTTTTGTTTTTAAATTCTCAATGGATATTGAATTCCACTGAACTTTTTTCTGTATCTATTTAGCTTTCTCCTTTAACCATATAGGTAGATGTTTTAGACATTAAACCACTTTTGAATTCCTGGGATAAATTCTAATTTTGTTATATTTTATATTGCTTAGTCACTGATTGATTTTATTTGCTAATAAAATTTGCATTTGTGTCAGTGTTTGTGAATGAGATAGGCCCCATTATTTTCATTTCTTCTAGTATCTTCCTTGCTTTTGATATGCAGGTTGTACTGGTCTCATATAATGACCTGCAGGCAGTGATTCTTGTGTTTTCTGAAAGGTTTTGCATAACACTGGCTTGACCTCTTCCTTGAATGTTTGATTCAGTTTCTTTAAGATCATATTCACATTTTTTTTGTTGATGAGAAGATTTAAAATTTCATTCAGTGTCTTTAAGGGATGTAACACTCAACTTCTTATTGAAGATTTAATCGCATAACTTGGGTTTCAATATTCCCAGTGATATGCATCTGAAGAGGTGGGATCTGGTATCTCTGAATCATGCAGAGTATTATAAACCAATGTTATTTTGACAAAAAATGGTTACTAAACTACAAAAAAACTTCCAGTAGACCTATTTGTCTCTATATTTTTTTTCCTGAAAACTCTATATTTCTGACAGTTGTACTTATTCAGGAGTGTTTTATTATTTTAAAATTCTAAGACTGTTTAATCAGAAAATTGAGACCACTTCAATTTCACAATGCCATCATTTCCCTGATCTTAATTAGCAGGTATTTTTCATTTAGTGACAAACCAGTAATGGTTGTACTTTCAGTTGCTATGCCACAGAAAACTGCTCAATTTTAAAATAAAAGGTCTTTATTTCTTGAATTCTTAATTAGATAAATAATGGAAATGAAACAAGAATATAGCACTCAAGTTTAAAATCATTTTTGAGTCAATTTCAGTGGGTTTTTCTAGGATTGTTCCTTATGTCTGAGTTTTCAAAATTATTAGTATAAGTTTTTATAATCTCGTTTTACATTCCGCTGCATCTATAGATGCTAATAATTGTTAATTTGTCTTATTAATTTATTAAAGTTACCATTTTACTTTGCAAAAGTGTCAACTTTCATCTCTTGATCTTGTGTTATTTTTTACTTTATTTCTATTTTTTTCTGCTTTTCTTGTTTGTTGGTGTGCTTATTAGCTCAATAATTTTCAGTTTTCCTTTGTAATAAAAGATATTAAGACTAAATTCTACTCTTATTTATCTCTTTAACTGCATTTAACAAATTTTTATATTAGAATGTTTTGTTATACACATGTTCTGATTTCTGTTGTTATTACTCTGTTATTGATGAATTTTCGGGAACTATATCATAAAATTTCCTAATGTGTTTTCCTCCCATTTTTTTCTCTTTATTTATTTTGAACTTAACCTACATTTTGATCAGAGAATATGATCTATATGACACTGATTTTTTAAACTTAAGAACTTAGTTCATGGTTAGTGTTTGGAACTGTTTCTTATATGCTTGAAAGCTGTTTGTGGACTCTACTTAGTGACAGTAGTCATCTTTATATATGCACATTAACTCAAGTTTGATGCTTTTGTTGTTCACATTTATCTTTGCTAAGTATTTTATATATCTGTAGTGAGAAAATTATGATAATCTCTCACTAACAATTTTTTAATTACATATTTTGAAGCTTTTAATTATGTTCAAGTTTAGAGTTATATATTCCTTTAAACTTTTAAAATCATTATTTCATTTTATGTTATCATGTGGCATTTCATTATTTCTACTTAATGCCGATTCTGTCTGGTACGAATAAAGCTCTGAGTTTTCCTTTGTAGGCCTAATATATATTTTTTTAAATCTTGTAAACTTTCTGTGTCCTGTTTCATATTTTTTATATTTCTCACGAAAAGCCTATCATTGGATTTTTTTTTTTTACTTTTCTTTTAAATAGTGACTTTTGTGTACTTAGTTTCATTACAGTTACTAATAGGTTTATTTTAGCATTTTTGGGGTTGACTCCCACTTTTGCTCTATTTCTTTTGTGTCGATTTTTGAGTTTTCCTTCTGATTTGTTTTGAATGTTCTACTGTCTTAGAAATTATGAAATCTATTTTTTAATGAGTTACTCTTGAAACATAATTGTGTATACATATTTATGTCTGTCTGTCTTAGCAAAGTCTAAAGTAGCCCTCTCCTGAACCATAAAAATAATTTTTGTTACTTTCCAATGTTTTCAAAAATGTCTGTATTTTAGGTGTTTTTAAAAACTTACCAAACTAAGCAATTATTGCTAGCACAATCATTGTTTATTTTGATTTACATATGTGTTTTTTATTTTCTTGTTTCCCTGTTTATTCATGTGTTCCAGATTTTCCTCTGGGGATAGTTTCCTTGTTATTTTTTTTTTCGTGAAGTCTTGCTAATTTTAAGCAACCATAAATAGCACACAGTATGATTCCTATTATAGTGAAACAAATTTCATGTAAAGCATTTGCCTTCTTAAAGTGTGTATACAAGTGTATCCAAGCATAAATAATTTTTGCATTATTTTCAAAATTTCTCTTTATCCCTGTATTCTTCCTTGTGGCATGGACAATCACCTGTAGGAGATTCAGTATCTTTTTTCTGTTACAAAATTGACCTAAATCAGTTCTATTTCCTTTCGATTCCCACTGGGTAGTACTTTCTCTTTTGCTCTAATTGTTGTTCTATAAAAATATCTGAATTTGGCTTGTATTAATTATCTGTAGTTTCCTTAACTATCTGGGTACTGAATTCTTCATGAAAGAGGAATAATTATTATCAGTACATTTTCATTTTCTACAAACTTGTTTCTTCTTTTTTTTTAAACTTTGCTGATTTGATGGAGAAAAATAACTTAGAATTTCTGCATTTGTGCATTTAATTTTGACATTGTGATAAGCGGTAAGTATTTCCAAATTCTACCAAGCTCCCATAAGCTTGCCCTGCTTTCTGAATCAATGCAGACTTAGACTGTGGGGCCAGAGTTGGCAAGGTTAGGTGTTATATGACTTTGGCTTCGTTGGGACTTTGGTTATCAGGAGGGTGTCCCGATCTTGCTTTCTGTATTTGGTACCTTAGCAACATTAGCTAGAATCTTAATATTTGCTAACAGGCCTGTCTTTTTATTTGCTAGCCTGTATTTGTCAAGGTATTACTCACTTTCTCTTTTTTTCTGAAGCAGGATCGCCAGTTACCTCTAGCCCCCATCAGTGAATGCTGCTACATAAACTTCCTAATCTGTCATTGCAGTGGGCACATCTAATTTCTTTGGACGGCCCATTTTGTTGGTATCTGATCCCTTGTTCTGAAGTACCTGTGAGAATTATACGGGACAAGGTTGGTTTATTAGACAAGTTTCCCGGAGAAAATAAGCTGCAAGTAAGACACCTATTGAAAACACACTGAATGTTAATATTCTTTGTCTGGTTGTAGTTTAGTCCCAAATAAAAATATAACTGCCGTCTGGGTGCCATAGAGTAGAATTTTAAATCTTTTATTTTATAGAGAAAGGTTTATTTTTTAATTTTATTTTTCATTTTGTATTTGACATTAGTTGGTAATATTTAATTTGTTTAAACAGATGGATTATTTTTGTACCATATGAAAATAATAGCTTTTTCATTTCTTTCATTTTTTAGTTACTATCCAGTGATTAATATTTATAAGTTAGCAGACATATTGTAGTATGACTGGTTAAAATTTAGCAGTAGGAAAATTTATAAGTTGATACAGCATTTGTAAAAACGTATGATCCAGGGCCTCCCTGGTGGCGCAGCAGTTAAGCGCTGTGCTGTGGAGCTGTCGGCAGTGGCGAAGCGAGTTCAACGCCCAGCCGGGGAGATTCCCACATGGCGCGGCAGACCTCTCCTGCCATTCCCGCTGCTGCCCTAAGCAGTGTATTTCCGTGGATCTGCCTGTTCTGCTCCCTACTCTGTCTTTGGTGAACCCTCTTCTCGCTCCACGTCTCTGGCCTGTACCCCAGGTTGTATACATAAATAAATAAATCTTAAAAAAAAAAAGTATGATCTAGAACATGCCTTTTCTTGGGTCCCTGTGAGCTATACTTTCAAGTGTAAAAGCAGGAAGCAGGAAATTTATATTTTTCTTGCCAAATAATTCTGTCATGTAATTGGTATTTTGAAGTAATTTTTCAGTTTTCTGAATCCCCCTGCCTTCTCACTTTTATCAACTCTCTTGTATGAATATGCACTTTCTCCTTCAAGTTGTGTATTTGTAGATTGCCAGCCCTCTGAAAACAAATATTATCTTAATTTATTCCATAGTTCCTGGCTCAATACTTGTCCACAGTGCTTAGTAGGCCTTCAATCAGTGTTTGAATATAAATCAGTCAGATGAGCTAGCATTAAAGTTTAGAATCAGTTTTCATTTGTCACTATTTACAAAATTATAGATAACTTTAATTACTTGTATGAGTTCTTTATATCAGTATAGATGATCAGTTTTCCTCTTCACAAATCTAATATTAAATATTGAAGTGGTTTCTATTATGTTTAAATATCATTTGAAATTGAACTATCATTATGTATTTTATTTCTTTTAGCATACATTAGACAAATGAATCTCACATTTCTTAGGTTCTAGTTTATTTTGGGACAGGTAGAAAATATGCTTCCTTATATCCTTTTTTGTTTTGGAACTATACTGCAGCAAGTTTGTTGGTTAACAGTGGGCTTACTTTTGGTACACATCACATAGTTGGAGGTGAAGATAGTTTCTGACTCAGTTACTCATAACATAAAGGGTAGGATAGCCCAGATTCCAGGTTAACTACTCAACTGTCATACTTGAGAAGGGTTAAGCCTCAATATCCTTTAGCTCTTAAAAACACTTGCGTTCCATTAATGACCGTGTTAACATGACCGCCAGTAGTCTTTGAAAACTGTCTTAAGGAAGAACAAATTCTGAAAAGAAGTGATTCTGCTAGGTAGACATTTTTTTGTGTTCTTGGGTAATACTGATAGGAGGATGAAAGTCAGAACTTTTGGAATTCTGAGAGTGACCAAAAGGCAGATGAAAGTGTCATTAGCTGGTTATTGTGCAGTGTATGTGGAGCAGGGTTCCAAAGGTTAGGAAGAGGTAAAAAGGGGATTGTTGTGTGTTTTCTGATGTGCATGTTTGTTTAAACTTGGGTTTATTGTATTATTGGCATTAGTATGCCTCGCCTTCATTTCCCAACATAAATGTGGTTTATTAATAAAGCTGCGTGTCTTTAATTCCTTTTCTATATTGTTGAAATTATCTGTGTAGACCTTGGGAGCAAAGTGTATTTTCATCCTTTAACAAATATGTAGAAATTATTATTATTATTTATGTTGCTTTCAAGGTGGCCTGTAATGATTAGCTTTTGTATAGTTAAAAATTGATACTTAGCCTACCTGTAGAAATCCCTCTCAGTATACAACCTTTTATAGGAACAGCATTATAATAGGCCTGTTATTATGATTTTTGGTAGAAAATTTCTAAACAGCTAATACTCTTTTTTTATTACTAGAAAGTGATTTATGGGGTGAGGCATTATTATTAGACCCTTAATCTTTATTAATCATTAATCAGCCACAGGTATGAATGATGTGTTCACTGAAGGGAAGACAAAATGTGTACTTTCTGTGTAAAAGCCTGTGATGTGATTGCTAGTCTTAATAGATCCAGCATTTGCCAAGAACACAGTAGAAACTAGGTAAGTTTTGTGAGTGATGTGCCATAAGGAGTCTATAATTTGACTGCTCAGACTGTGGCCTTCATGCTTGCTCTCCTGTGTCTGTCCTTGAACTTGGCTTCTCTTTGACCTGAACCTGCCTTCTTCCAGCATTTACGTGACTGGTTCCTGGTATCTAGGTCCCTGTGCCTAAATGCCATCTCTTTAGAGGTCTTTCCTGTTTCTCTACTTTAAATTAGCTCCTTAGGCTCATATCAAAACTTTTTGTTTCCTCAGTAGAACTTAACAATTCCTGGTGTTTTCTTCTTTATTTATTTCTTTAGTAGAATTTATGCGTCAGAACAGCATTCACTTCTTTATCCTCAGGATCTAGGTCAGTTCTTGGCAGATGGAAAGTGCTTAAAAATGTCCACTTACCTCATTTGAGTTTTTGTCATTCAAAATCATTTTTGTTCGTTTTATGCTCATGCTTTGGGAGTTTTTTATAAGAATGAATGATGGTTGAGCCTTAAATAATGAATGGCCAAATCATGTTAGGGCTCTGAAGTCAACGTAATTTTATTGGGTCTATAGCAGAATTAAATTAATCTTTGCAAATGTATTTGTTTTCTTGTTACATTGGTTATGTATTTATTTCCATTCATAAAAATTGAAACCTGGCTAAAATCCCAGATTATATAAACAACGTCTTTTTCTAATTGACTTGGTTATTTTAAAATAAAAGAGACATTTTCTGTATTGCTGCTCAAATTCACTTTAGGGCTTTCACAACAGTATGGCTTAAAATAGCAAGGATGAATACAGTTATATATTTTATAGATTACAAAGTTGAGAAAATAGTTAATGAACAGCTATTGTAAAGTAGGATAAAAATTTTCATTTATCTCTAAACTAAATCTTGAGTGTGATAATGGAAAGATATTCTAGATTTAACTTGGATAGAAATTAAAAAGCAGAAAATGTGTCAGACTACTAAGTGTGTCATTTTACTTTTGGAAAGAGTCATTTGCTTATGACTGTAGTGTTTATAATCACCTATAGTTGAGGGGATTCTATGAATTCAGATTGAATATAAGTAGACACTTCTAAAACCTACGTTAAATTTACTTTATTTACTATGAGATTTTGTATATTTTATATTCTGTGCTCCTGAGCATAGTGGTTGTGTGCAGAAAATTATCCTGGGATTATATTGTTTTTAAAAATTAATTTTTAAAATTATAGATTCAAATTCCTTGTTTTACCTTTGGCTCACAAATTCATTTTATTTGATTTATTCTTAAAATTCTGTCAGATTTTAACAATGTAAGATTTGAATGACATTTAGTTACACTTATAAACTTCAACATTTAAGTCATTTAAAATTAATTTATATAAAATTTATCATATTTTATTGAAGAAATTGAGAACCAAATTGAGAACTAAATTCTTACACATCTCAAAAAATTAAACTTATAAATATGTTGACTCTAAATTTCTGTTACCATGATGTATAGAGCTAGTGAGTTTTCTCCTTATCATTAATATTTAATATTTTAATTGGAATTGCAAGGCTGATCTATTCAATAGATCAGATTCTCAAAAAGTTATAGATACTTAAAATATAATTTGGACCTAGTATCATAAAATACTTAACGATATTGGTTTGATTCTTCTAAATATTTACATTTATCTCTATATCTGTGCAAGATTATATCATTCCACATAGTTTTTTTTCCTTAGTCATTTGAGACTGCATGAGAAATCTGAGCTAGATGATTATCAGATTCTTCCCAGGTGATTTCATAGATACATTAAACCTCAATTGTAGACAGCAGGGATGTATTAAGTTAGTTCCTTCTGAACCATATAGCCTACATCTCCCTTTTACTTATTTATAGAATGTCATTTATAATACTTAGCTGGAATTTGTACTTCTTTTGTTCATAAGATAAATATTTTTTTCATTGAATTGTGAAAACTTGAAATAGATGGAATCTTCTAATCCTTTCAAAAAATGTTCTTTATATTTGGCTGTAGCACAGATAAGCTTACTATTAGAAAGGTCTGACTGAATTCTGGCCTTCTTAAAATTATTCAGTTACAACTTCCAAGGTCATTCTACTGATATTAAGTAAGAATGATCAGTGAAATCTGTCAGTGCCTTGACCCTCCTTCAAGGATTTATGTATGTCCTTGTACTGGAGAGGGAGGGGGGAAGAAAATGCTCTTATAAGATAATTGATGTTAATTCTATGATACATTTATATTATATTATAACTGATAATATCTGTTCCTTTTTGTTTATATCAAATAAGATGGAGAGATAATGCTTACATTTTGCCAGGTGTCTTACACGTATTTTCCAATTTAAATTAATTTCATTCTTATTATCTACCTGTTGGATATATATCATTGGTTTCAGATGAAGTATCTTTATATTTATAGATGAAAAGATAGTGGGTCAGTAAGAATAGCAATTTGCCAGAGGTCATAAAACTATTAAGCGGTGGAGCCAGAATTTGAATCTAGATCTGCTTGTGTCCAGAACTTTTTTTTTGACTTATCAGAAAATAAATGAAAATAAAATGGAGAATGTGTTGTTTAAAAAAATGTTTCTTGTGGCTTGATGCTTCTTCACTTTTGCTTGTTTTCCCTCTAATTGTATTAAAGTTCAGTGAGTTTCCTAAATTGCCCTTATTAGTTTTGTAGACCTATTTGTTGGCATGAAAGGTCTGTGTTCTATAGAACGGGTACCCTTTTACAGTTTCCCAGACTTTTTCTCTTTGTAAATTAATTTGTGTAGGTAAAGGGGAGGGTTGAGTAAAGATACATGCATCACTTCAGGAAGGGAAACTTCCAAGTTCACTCCCTTCTGGACTCCCATTTGCGCTCTTCCCCTTCCTCTGCTTCATAAGAAGGAAACAAATTTGTCCAATAAAATGAGAGATTTGCCTTTGAATGAAATTAGGATATACTACCCCAAAATATGCCATTTAGACTTGAGCTGAAGGATAGTGAGTCAATACATTCAGTAAAAATTCTCCACTCTCTCTTTGTCTGAGTAAAATTCAGGTATACATTTCCTTTGTGAAGGTATCCCCACTCCTTTACCATGAAGATGAGAGCAACTCTTTTCACTGGATGTAGAGAGTTAGCACTGACATTAATCATTTTAAAGTATTTGTCTTCCTCTAGTTTCCCTTATATTCTTTAACCAGGTACACATGTTTTTTCGTCCCTGAAGTCCAAATTCCTCTTCCTTTTAAAAATGGTATATAGACATGGAGTTTAACCATTCTTTACGTCTTTCTGTATTCTCCATGCATCTAAAGTATTAATAAAAATTATATGCCTTTTCTCTTGTTAATCTTTTTTTACTTTAATTTGTAGGCTCACCTTCATTGAATCTAAGAGAGTAAAGGAAGTTTTTTCTCCTCAATACAAAAAGGGGAAACTTGAATCTGATGAGAAACAGTTCATTTTTTCAGATAACTGGGCTGTCTTTTGGCTATATTAAATATTTGTGCTTTGCCTATATTAAATATTTTGCTTTCCAAAATGGTATGACATTTTAATTACCCAGTAGGTTGGTAGAACAGGTATTATTCCTAATGCATTAATGAGTAACAACAAAAAAGAATAATCTCTGTTACATCACTTGATCTTAAAGTAAAAAATCTATAATCTTTTAAATGAAAGAGAAATATGAGATTCCTTATAACTAGGAAGTTAGAGTTATGAGTTGTAGCTGGTAAACTTTATATAAAGTTGAGGTATCTAAGGAGTTAAGGTTAATTTTAGAAATGACTAGTACTCCTTTACAAAAACTATTTTGAAATATTTGTGTCCATTTTGGTAGCAAAACAGTACCAAATTTAGATGCAAATGTTCCCTTCAGCAGCAAATTACTATTTAAAATGTGAATTAAAATATTTGGAAAATATTTTGCCTAGTCCTTTAGCACACCGTTGTTTTACTTGTGATTTGATCACAACTTCTAAAACAGATTTTATTTGGTACTACCAATGTATCTGATAGAACTTGAGGGCTAGAGGTCAAAGGATGCTCATTTTGCCTTATCTTATTAAAATTACTGATTATTACAGTAATATGTAATGTTCATTATATGCCTAATATGTGTCTTGCAAGAGATGTATTGAATCTATAGTTCAATCTTCTTCGAGCCTTAGGATGGAAGCTAACTTTAGTTTTAAATAAATTTCCTCAGATTCACTATCCCCTAGCCTTTATATTAACCTTATCAATTATCAGAAGTGACAGAATTAATTCTTCTAGAATCGGGGTGCTGTATGTTTTTTTTATTTTCGGTTCATCTGGGAATCTATCCATTTTTAAAGAATGAGTTTTTTAAAAAATTGCTTTATTTCCAGTTCATCCTCAATTTAACTCATATTATTTCTTTGCAGTTTATTGTTTCTAAAGTTTATAAGTCACAAAAATATGCTACTGTTCAAATACCTGTTTTACTCAAATACATATGAGTGAAAATATCCAGTATTTGTCTTTTTCCTATGACTTATTTTACTGTTTGTCTTCTGTGGAGAAATGTCTATTAAGTTCCTTTACCTGTTCTAAATCAGGTTGTGTTTTTTTTGTTACTGAGTTCTGTGAGTTCTTTATATATTTTGGATATATGAGCTACATGGTTTGCAAATATTTTCTCATTCTATAGCGGGTGTTTCTATTTTGTTGATTCTTTTTGTTGTATATAAGCCTTTTAGTTTGATGACTGTTTATTTTTGCCCTTATTTCAAGAATTCAGTTTTCTATTCTTGTAGCTAGCTGAAGTGTTTGTAACTTTGGAATTCTCTGTATGTGGTTATCTCTAATAGTAAGTATATCCTTTCTACTCTAGTGGCTTAACTGTTCTTTGGTTTTTAAGGACCTTCCTTCTAAAACAGGATTAGGTTATCAGTTGAAACTGGAGGTTACACAGTCCTCTCAGTATTTTTACAAATATTCAAAAGAGTTTTTTCCCCCTATATTGGGAGCTTATAACATATTTTCCTAAGTTAGCTTTCTTTAACTACTTCTCTATAGTAAAAAAACACAACTAACTTTTCTGTTTAAAGAAATGTGAAAGATTATCTCTATAGGGAGAATATCTATTTTTAAGCATATAGTATCCAAATAAAAAAGATCCATGTTGAATATTCAGATTAATAGTTATCAAAAATCACTTTGCAGTAAAAAAAAATGCATTGACATGATGCTGTGGAATCTAAAATATAAATATACTCTAAATGCAATAAAATCCACTTTAATTTTAGGCTTCATCTTGGGAGACTGAATGACTGCAATGTCATCAACTTGAATAAAAGGACTAAGTATAGTACCACTGAAGTCAAGCTAGCATATTAACACAGCTTCATTTGAATTTCTGTTTCTGTGGGTTTCAGTGTGGGCAAAAGACTTGCTACGGTATAACAGTAGCTTTAAGAGAAAAAAAATTCTTTCCTGGATTTGCTTCCTCCTTATATATGCTTTATCAGTAAAACAATTTATTTTTGAATATATGAAGTTAGAGTACTTCAAATTCCAAATAGTAGAAATCATTCAAATACAGCAGAAATCTCTATTTAAGACACTTGGGGAATCAAGTTTTCAGTTTTATAGAGCCACATATTCTTTACCTGGACAACACATTCTTAAAATATTAAAGTACAGTATGATCACTAACAGAGTTCTTTAAATATAAGTAGCACATTTTAAAAAATTCTATTTTTTTTATTGAAGTAATGTTGGTTCATAATACTATCTATGATTTAGGGGAATGTATTAATACCTTTCAGTTTTGTTACCACACCACACCTATCACCAAAGCATTACTAATCTTCCACCATAGTCCATTGTAGTGTTTTTTTTTTTTTGGATGATGTAGACATGGCATTTTAGACATTTAAAATGAATTTTGGGTTTACCAATTAAATAAAACTTAACCTGTCTTGGTGAAGCAGAGATTGAAAATTTCTTACTGAGAACCTTCAAATTCTAATGTGCCAGATAAATTAATTTTAAATAATAATTACTATTTTCTGTAACAACTTGATTGAGATATAAATTTTCACACCATGAAATTGGTGTATTCACAAAATTGCTCAATTATGTCCACAAACAATTTTAGAAAATTTTGTCACCCCTTACAGAAACCCTATACTAAGTTACTAAGTTAGTATAGTTACTTCCCATACATCTCTCTTCCCAACCCTAGGCAGCTCCTAGTCTACTTTCTGTTTCTTGATCATCTTGTTGTACACATTTTACATAAACAGAATGATACAATATGTGTGTGGTCTTTGTGTCTGGCTTCTTTTCTCTGAGCAAACTGTTTTCAAGTTTCATCCATGTTGTAGTATGCTTTAATACTTTGTTCCTTTTTATGTCATTTCCTGTTCTAAATTTACCCTTCTTGACTAATAGGAATAATGCTGCTATGAACATTCATATATATGCATTTTTATAGGAACAAAGATTTTCATACCATTTGGATATATACCAAAAAGTGTATAGAGAGTAGTTAAAAACATTAATTTTACATTATTAAAAGTAAGTAGCATTCTATGTATAATAAGCCACCATAAAAAATTAAAAAACAACCCATCTTTGAATAGTGAGTGGAAATGGGTTTTTAATTCTGGCCCCTGAGCATTAAGTCTTCCTATGCCTCTAATTTCTTATATGGCAAGTGAGATTTGACCTGGCAAATCTCTGTTAGTCCATTCACACTAAGCTTTCTGTTTTCTTATTCAGCAAATGTTTGTTAAGTTTCTACTCAGGCAAATTTGTGCAAGGTCTTGGGACATTGAGTCTTCAGAGGAGCTCAAAGGCTATCAGGAAGGTAGGCAGAGAAGCCGGGAAAAAAAAAAAGCACAATTTTTAAAAAACTTTCTTAACTCTGTGTGTTATCAGTGGGCAGTGATCACTGAATGCTGGCCTAAAACTAGGAGTGAGCTTCACCTGTGAGGGGTAGGGTATGCCTGGGGGAGGAATTTTCTGGGAAAATTTCTGGTTGGAAATGAAACTTAAGCAAACTTCAGGAAGTTTGAAAGAGAATTAATGAATAATGTCATTTTATAACAAACTCTACTCGATAATCATTTTGTTCTTAAAATTTGTGTTAAGTGAATTGTTAAGTTGATCAATCAAGAAAATAGTGCAGCACTTTTTTTTCTTTACTACTCATTGCCAGGTTTCCTAGTTATTTCCTCATTGCAAAAGAATGTAAAGCAAACTGATCAAGTTTAAAATAACTTTCACCTCTTACTTGAATTCTTGTACTATTCAAATATTACTTGAACGCTCATGCTGTTCTTCAAAAATTGTTTGGAATTAGCATGAGAGAATTCAGTTTTCTTTTTTCCAAGAAGAAGTTAAACTTGGTTAGTAATCATTTAATATTTTAGTAAATATCTCCTCACAGGGAAATGCCTGGGGATGGCCTTGGCTGAAGGTCCCTAACTGAGAAAGCAGCAGAGTATAGTTGGTTGCTGGGACAGCGCATCTATGTAATAAGCCTGGTCAGGTTCAACCTGAGCATGAATAAGATGGTGGCTCCAGCCTTTTCTCTCTTTCTTATTGATATAGAATTAATATATAACTTTGTATAAGTTTAAGGTGTACATGCTTGTTAATTTGATGCATTCCTATATTGCAATATGATTACCATGGAGTTAGCTAACACCTTCATCATGTCCCATAATTAGAATTTCTTTTTTGTCATGAGAATATTTAAGATGTTGTCTGTTAACAATTTTGAGGAATATAACAGAGTGTAGTTAATGATAATCACAATGCTATGCATTAGACCTCCAGTGTTTATTCATTTTCTAACTGTAAGTATCCTAGATCAAAATCTCCCTAAATCCCCCACACCTCAGCTCCTGTAACTACCAACCAACTTTCTAGTTCTACAAGTTTGGCTTTTTTAGATTCCACATATAACTATATCGTAAGATACTTATCTTTCTCTGATTTATCTCACAGCATGATTTCCTCAAGTTCTATTCATATTGTGGCAAATGGCAGAATTTCCTTCTTTCCACACAATGAGTAAGCCTCCATGATAATATATACATTATAGTATTAAAAATATATTACATTATATCATATACAATATAATATCATATACAATATCGTATACAATATTATATCATATCATATTCAATATAATATTAAATATATATTATATCACATACAATGTCATATTATACCATATATAATATAATACAATACAATAATATTATACAATCATATAATATAATACAATACAATCATACATATTATACCATATATAATATAATACAATCATATACAATATATTATATGCAATATTATATCATACACAATATCATACACAATATATCATATACAATATATTACATATCATATACAATATAATATTAAATATATATATATCTCCAAGTGTGTGTGTGTGTGTGTGTGTGTGTGTGTGTGTAGTATCTTCTTCTTTTTTTTTTTAAAGATTTATTTTTTATTTATACATACAAGCTGGGGTACAGGCCAGAGGCGTGGGGCGGCGAGAGGGTTCACCAGAGACAGAGTGGGGAGCAGAACAGGCAGATCAGAAATACACTGCTGAGGGGAGCAGCGGGCGAGGCAGGAGAGGTCTGCCGCACCATGTGGGACTCTCCCCGGCCGGGCATCGAACTCGCGTCGCCGCTGCCGACAGCTCCACAGCTCAGCGCTTAACCGCTGCGCCACCGGGGAGGCCGTGTAGTATCTTCTTTATCCATTTTTTTTGTTGACACATACTTAGGCTGTTTCCATATCTTGTCTAATGTGGATAATGCTGCAATGAACATGGAAGGACAGATATCTCTTTGAAGTCCTGTATTCATTTCCTTTGGAGATATAACTGGAAGTAGGATTGCTCTATTTTTAATTTTTTTGAGGGAACTCTCTATTGTTTTGCACAGTGGTTATATCAATTTACGTTCCCACCAACAGTGTACAAAGGTTCTGTTTCTTCCACATCCTCACCAATACTTGTTATCTCTTGTCTTTTCAATAGTCATTCTAGTAGGTGTGAAGTAATATCTCATTGTGCTCTTGGTTTGCATTTCCTGTCAATGATGTTGAGCCCATGTTCATGAACTGTTGCCTATTTTTAAAATGTGTTTTACCTTGCCTTTTAATTTTTTTAAAATTGTATTATTATTTTAAAATTTAGGATAATGGTTTACAATACTGTGTCTGAGTTAGGGATATAGGTTCAAATCCCTTCAAAGTATGGTACTGCACCCATCCAGAAAGCACTTAGAATCCTCTGCTATAGTGCATTGTGCCCTCTACCCTCTGTTATCACCCTCATTCTCCCACTCTGGTTGCCTCAGTTCTGCAGTCAGATTTCTCAAGTTTGTTAAAGATTAGTTTTATCTGTTCTTTGTTTTTATATAGTTCACATATGAGTAAAAACATCCAATATTTGTCTTTTCCTTCTGACTTACTTTGCTTAGCATAATCCCCTCCAGTTCCATCCATGCCCAAATGCTTGTGAGCATTTGTTTGTCTTCTGTGGAGAAATATCTATTAAGTTTCTTTGTATGTTTTAAATCAGATTGTATGTGTTTTGTTATTGAGTTCTATAAGTTCTTTATATATTTTGGATATATGAGATACATGGTTTGCAAATATTTTTTCACTCTACGGCTTTTGTTTCCATTTGATGGAATCCTTTGTTGATTGTTTTGTTGTGCATAAGCTTTTTAGTTTGACAGCTTGTTGATTTTTGCCCTTGTTTCAAGAATTCATTTTTCTATTCTTTTTGTAGCAAGTGGAGTGTATGTCACTTTGGAATTCTCTGTATGTGGTTATCTCTAATAATCACAGTGGTGTTCTGATAAGAATGTTTACAATTCCAATGTGAATCACTGGAGAAACAAAACCAAAACCCAGAAGGTACACTGAGAGTTGTTGTAACTTGTATAGGTAATAATCTAGTTGAAGTATATAAAAAATCTCTTCAGTGCTATTCAAAAGAAAAATGCAATGAACTTTGTTACATATTAAAATTTCGAGGACTTTTATATTGGTAAGGACAGTTAATTCTTTCTTCCCCTCCCAAATTCTTTCCTGTCTTTTATAAATATCATTTTATTTAAAGCTTTTCTTTAAAAAAAGTCTTCCATCATTAAAACTCATCTTATACTATGTTATTTTCTTGCATACTGATGGGCAACTTATTACCTAGTTTTTATTCTCATAATGAATTGACTTTAAATGAAAATACAGAGATATTTCTGCCGTTGCTGTCACAATCCAGGCACACACAGAAGGTGACAGTGGGACATGAGTGACAAAACCTAATTTTAATTCATAAAAACAGTGCCCTGTTTTTCATACATCTTGTTTTTTTTTTACTGTACGTATTATTTTAGGGTCTTGCTAGTTTAATTAAGCAGTTTATCTCTTCTACATTTTATTTTGTGATATATAAGTAGGTAAGATTCATGTTGACCCCAGCTTTTATGCCTTATTACATTAATGCAAATCAAGCATATAAGAGTGAGAAGGAAACAACCTTGCTTAGGTGAAGCAATGCATTCTTAACTTGTGTTGTCAAAACTTTTTTTCCTATTGCTGCAGATGTGACAGGCTGATCATTCTCTAGCTGTGACCTCTCCCTTGGCCCTGATTCAGCTGGTATGATGGTTCTTTGTGCAAATATTTTCTCAACCTTCAATTTGTCACAAGTAGCTGAGTGTTATCCCATGAATAATAGATTTATGATTTTTCTAGCATTAGCAGAGCGGCTTAGATACTAACTTGTTCCAGCTGTGTTTCCTGGATTTGGTTTTTCTTCTCAGGAACTAACCTTTCTGAGCAAGAAGAAAACGAATGGCCACTTTAACAGATTTGCAGTAAGTGTGCACTGGACTGGCTCTGAGGATGATTAAGTTAAAGATAAGTTGAGAGCCCCTGGAATACTTTGGGCTTTAAATGACCTGAATGTTGAGCATTTTCAAGTCATGAGAGCAGGTAGCTACCATGTAACCGATGGGGGGCCGACTCTTAGAGAAAAAGACTTACCAAAATATTGTTCTGTTTTGAATTTAATAGCACTCTGATTCTATTTGTTTCAATTCAATGTTATATATAAGGACCAGCAAAATGAATTAACTTTAAATGGAGAGAAAATAGCTATTTCCTGGACAGAAGTAACTTAAAAAAAAACAAACAAAACCTACAATACAGAAGTAGGAATGATTTCCTTCAATATTTCATTTATTTAAAAACAGTGCTGAGATTTTACTTCCTTCACTTTTTGCCTTATGAGATTTTTTGTCCCTTAAGTGCACAAGAAAAGGGACTTTCAAAAAACACAAAGTAAACTATATACATGGTTTCAAAAAAGAATATATTTGAATATTTTGATTGTTGTTTACTAAATTATTTTTCACCTTAGATTATAAACTCCTAGCATTAAGAGGGCCCAACTTTTTTAATGCAATAATTCTGAGTCTTGTGCTCTGTACTGAAAGAAATATAGAATTTGGGGTCGGTAAAGTAGAGGAATAGCTACCATAGAATCATGTTTTGGGGACAACTAGATTTACTTGATTTAGTGTAATTAATACCTTGTATGCTGACCCTGGGATTTGAACACAGTCAAAGAAGTAGTAAGACCTATATTGGCTATTAATGCAAAAGGGGGGCATTTTAGAAAAGTGATGTGTAGTGGATGGAAGTGGATGTGTAGTGGATGGAAGACTCAAGCAATATCTGAAAACAATTTTAATAGTGAGAGGTATTGAGAGCCAGGAAGGGAGAGGGACTTAGACATCCTCTCGAAGGGTGCATGGACAAGAGAGGAATGTACCTTAGAGCTTTGGGGGAGTTGAGTTGCCAGTGGCAGAGGAATCAGACTAAGATTAATACAATCTTGGAAGTAGGAATTAGTATTTTATATGGGGGTTTGTGAATGGAGTAGAAGGTTCATGGAGAAGAAGAGAGAGATAATTTGGGATCAGATTATAGAGTGTCTCACAATGGTATTTTAGACATTTCTGTTTGAGGAATTGTTGACACTTAGAGAATTAATTGCGGTTTAAGGATTTTAAGGTCTGATAGCAATTTGTATGATATTTGGTGGGTTAAGGATTGATCTAAGGTAGAGGTTCTTAAACTTGGGTGTGAATTAGTCATACACAGATAGCACATTTTGAGATTATGATTTTAGAAAGATGAGTTAGAGGGCAGAATTCTGCATTTTTTAAAGGTATTGTGGTTAGTTCTGATATAAGTGGTAAGCAAAACTTTCCAACCAGAGATAGTGTGATAATCAGAGGTGAAGAAATGGAAATTATGGGGAAAAGTCTGTGAAGCAAGTGCTAAGTTTTGTTTAGGACAAGCTGATTGTGATCTTTACATACTATGGTGAGTTTGATGATAGGACATGTATGTGGAAAAAGCAGTCCTATAGAACTAAGTTTTTACATTGGATAAAGTGCATCTGTAAGAGCAGATGATACATCAAGAGGAACAGCTAGGACATGACCTTTTCATCTCATTCCATAAGTGTCCATTAGGGCACTTATGGAAATCTTTAGTTAAGTCAACTCAACACAGCCTTATTATTGTTTCTCTTTTAATAGAACATTGACATTTCTTGTTTTGTTTCTATAGCTCCTGGGAAATATACATAAATGCTTTGTCAAAGTGAAACTGTTCTTGACATAGCTAACAGTATTTCCAACCACTGTAGACAGCTGTTTGAACTATTCATTTGATACAGATTAAAATAATCCATAAATAAATAGAGCAATGTTAATAATTATAGCACTAATCTGTGACAATATGTCAGTGACTTACTTGGTTTTATGCCCTCTATTTCTTACTTATTTCAGTGTAGGCATTGGCATCATCATCATGTTAATAGTATCTGAGACATTTTTATATATAAATAATTCTTAATATATAAATTATATAAATATATAATATATATAACACATATAATTCTTTATATATAAATAATTCTTAATACTTATTTTTCAGGACTCCCAGAAAGCTTTTCACATGATTTTATCTAGTAGTTTGAACTTCTCAAAACTTAATTCTAATTTCTCTTAATTTGGGAAGCAAATGCTGTATTGCACTGTTTAGAAGAATCTGGGTATATGAATTGCTCTGCTCTCTAAATCAAGTAGTGACATTGTATTTCAACCCCTAAACTGATATGAATCACTCTGATAAAGGAGATTTAGTCTAGTCCATTCATTGAAGGAAAAAAACAGGCTGGTGGTTTGAAGTTCTTCTTTTGGCTTTGCTGTACATTTTATAAAATGTAAAGCAAGCTTATTTACCTCTGGACAAGCTGAAGGTCCTTGAAACTGCACCATCTAAGTGGAAGAGGCCTAATATAAAGTGACTTATTCTTAAACATATTCAGAAATGCCTTGGGCCAAACTGAATCCCTTGAAACCTAACCTATATACAGACAGTTTCCACCATATGAGCTGGTTGTGTTTCAAAAGTTTATGTGTAAGGCAGCTGTTTGGAACTCAGAACACATTTTTTTCTCTTTTACTGAAACAGTATAAAAAATATTGGCTAGGCTCCCAGACCAGCTCATAAATCTTTTTAACCCAAAATGCACCTTAAATTTTAACTGTACAGTCACTTTGTTAGACTGATATTTTTGTTTCTGTGGGAAAATACAGATCAAGTTAGTTTGAGAGAAATAGGTTACCTGTGCTTAACCTGGTTAGGGTCTTTTCAGAAAATGTTACTGGACAAACTGGGTCCATTTGTAAAGCTACCCTTTCCCCATTATAAAAGCACATTTCTAGGCTACTCATTCCCCTCAGTGAATTAAATTTCAGAAATTTGGACTCTGTTTTCCTCTTTTCTTTTCTTTCCCTTCCAACTATGGGTCATTTTTAAACGTGTATTCATGAATCAGTGTCCATCTATAAGAAATTTAGTCATAAAACTTACAATGCTCTTCTGCTTCACAACAAATATTAATTAATAGGATTAATTATTTTCTCTCTTAAGGAGATTGTAAGGGCTTCTGATGTAAATCTTGTGTGGGAAAATCTTATCTGACAAGGATGGTGATATTTGGTATTGTCCAGGGCAAAAAGTGAAAATACCTACCAAATTAGTAATGACATAGAATTTTATAAAATGTTGTTACAGTGTTGTCTATTCTATTCTAATGGTTTGAACTTTGATGAGCCATGTGTGATAAACTATTATAGTTATCATGTTTTATTCCTAATCCATATTTTGTTTTGATTGATCATGTTTGGTGAATACATGGTTATTAAAGGAAAGGGGCTCTGTAAAAGAATGATTAAGACTGTTTTAGCTTAAACTTTAAGGAGAGTTTTACCTTAGTGGGACTGCTATTGTTTTCATTAGAAGTGAGGGTCTGTAACCTCTTATTCATTTATTCATTTAATTATTTGCTCTAGATATATATATATATATATATATATATATATATATATATATATATTGAGTCTACTATGTATCAGTCTCTACACTAGTTACTGGGGACACTGCAGTGACAAAAAAGGCATAGACCCTTTCCATATGTAGTTTATATGGGAACTGAATAAGTAAATAGTTTGTTGGCTATGTTGTGAGACAGAACCCGCTTGGCTAATAGATTGACTGTGGTATATGGGAGTCAGGAGTATCCGCAATGGTTTTGTCCTAAGAAACTGGATGAATGCAGTTGCCTTTCTTTACAATAAGGAAAACTGTAGGAGAATAGGTGTTTGGGGATGGTGGTGGCTCAAGAATATTAATATTTTATATATTAAAATTGGCTGCCTTTTAAGTATTCAGATTGAATTGTTCAATAAGCAGTTCAGAGGAGAAGTCTGGGTTGAAGATAGTAATTTGACAATTGCCACTGTTGACATAAAAAAATAGAGGTCGAGTTTGAAGCCTCAAGTATTCAGTATAGGAGATTTGGGAGATAAGGATCATCAGGCAGATGAAGAGAGATATCAGGTGACCTTCAAGAAGGACCAAGATAATTGGTGCCAAATTAACAAAAGTGTTTTAAGACAAATATTGCTGATGGTTCACCTAAGATTGTTGCGGACATTGGTGACTTCTAACAGAATCTTTTCCATGGGGAGATAGAGATAAAAGCCTGAATGGAGTGGGTGCAGGAGAGAATGTAAAGGAGAATAGTGAAAGCCAGGTGTACACATAGTTAACAAGCAGTGAGTTCAGGGATCTGTTTCAGGAGTTGAGGAAGGTAGGAGAGGATAGGAGATAGGGCCAAAGCAGGGACCACAGAGAGCTTAATGGGGATTTGAGACTGGTCATGTAGGATGACGTGGGTTCCTTGGGCTTCTTGTAGTGACTGATGTGAAGTGCAGCGAAGGACATGATATATTTAGCCCTAACAGTACGCAAAGAGGAGCATAAGGCTGGTGAATGCAGAGGGACTGGAAAGGAGGGATTGGAAAGGTTGGCTGACCAAAATCACCTACAGCTCCTAGTTGCAGCCTTGATCATGGTCCATCTGTAGTTTCTTACAGAAGGTCTTGCTAAGGAATAATGTAGGAGAGTAAGTTACTCCTGTTTGCCTGACTGAATTGTAACAAAATGCTTAAACATAGCTGTCTAGTAAATATAAAGCCTGTATGTTTTTAATCAAGTAATTATTTAACTTTTTGTATGTAATGGTTATTGAAAGAATAAATGCTTGAGAAATAAATATATGTTGTGGGTTCTTTTAGTAAACTTGAAGGCCTGGTCATTTTAATTGCAAATAGTGTTTTCCCTGTATACTTTTCTCAAACATTTAAAAATTCTACCCATGACTCAGCATTTTTCCTGTTTTGTCTGCTTTAATGGAGCCGCCCTCATTTTCATTCAGTGAATTTTTGCTAAATGCTTTTCTCTGAAATAAACACCAGTTCTATTTAAGAATGAAATCATGACCCAGTGTTAGTACTTTCAATACTGTTCTAACTTTTCAGTGTTTCTGGAACTTCTAGACTAATTTATTTTCAGTATGCATTTGATTTAAGTGTTGACAGCAGTGCTTTTTTTTTCCTTAAAAGTCATACGTTTTTTAATGACAGAATTTGGGTTGAGTTTATGGACCTTTCTGGGCAAGTTCTGAAGAAAGAAATGGTTCTTTTCCTATTAGAATTTGCTTGTTTGAACAAACTCCCAAAATTTTGTAGATCAAATTTGTCATACATTTGTTAATTCCAATCACGTTTTTGGTTTTTAATCCATAAGCTGCATGAATTTCCATTTAACAGTGACCAGGCATGTTTCATAGATGTCCATCAGTGAGTCATTGTAGGACGTAGCCCTGAATCAGTGCCTCCTCATATGAAATTTGTTGGGGATCTCTCAATGGGATGTGTGATTTGAGTGTATTACCCTTATATTTTTACAGATGATAATAAGCACTAACATTAAATGCTATTTAGCAAAGGGTTGACAGTAATTTTAGGCTACTTTTTAAATAATGTGGACTTAAAAATTTTTTGTTTTTTGGAAAGCTGTTTTCAGTTGCTTTGCAGTTACTTGAATGTTATCAAGGTCACCCCATGAAAGATCTCTGAATACACATTGAACCATATATAGTTTTTCCCTCTTAATTTTCCACAGAGTTATTATCAAGTTTTGTGGTGACTTAGGTGAAAGAGAAAGACATATTACTCAGTTTTTGTTTTGAATAGTAACTCTGCAGCTATCTTCTATATCCTCTGGCCAGTTACATAATGAAATGGAAGCCCAATTCTACCTCAATAGAACATATCTAATAAGGAAAAGAAAATAGTTGTGTTTAGTTAGTTTATACTGATGGACAATATAAAAATTATTATCTTTTGGCTTTGCAGTACCTTTCGTACATGTAACCTGTGAAAATTAAAATGTTAGATCTGAAAATTAATACTTATGAAAGAATTAATACTTATGAAATAACTTATGTCTAGATTGATATTTTTTCAAAAAACTCTGACCACAACTTATGGTAAGAGTTCATTCTCCACCCTAAGGCAATGTATAGCCTGGCATATTGATGTTTGTTTGTATATGTGTGTATGTATGTGCTTTAATAGTTGTATGTATTATATAATGTATATGTTTCAGGAAATAATATGTACTTTTATATCATGTAGTACTTTCTAATGTTTTTTCTGTTCTAATTAATTAAAAATATAGCTGAATTGATTTCTTAATCTGTTATTAATTTCATTTTATAGCCAGCCTGACTTCATGAATTGCTGTTTGATTAATCATGGCCTAGCTGATTTCCAGCGTACTGCACAATTATGGAATGTTTTGTTATGGCAGTGTGCTTAAAAATATCTTTTTTTTTTGGTTTGTTTGCTGTTCTTATAAGAATGGTGGTAAAAGTATTGAATATTCACTCCGAAGAAGTGCTCTTCACTTAATTTAAGAAATGAATGTGAGTGTTACTTGTCCATGCAGTTAACCTTTATTGAGTGGCAGCTGTGTGACAGGCTATGGACTAACCACTGAGTATCTTAAGGTAAACAAACAGAGGCTGTGTCTAGCTCTGAGGAACTTCCAGTGTCGTAAAAATATACTAGATAAGTAAATAAATCATTATAAATTGCAATGAAGCTTTTTTTTTTTTTGTAATGTAGTTTGGTAGATGACAATGGGAGATGGTTGCTTTCTCACAATTTCTTATCACCTCATTTGAATATAGTTGAAAGAAACCTAGTTTGTAGGGGACTAGAAGTGTCAGAAGGCAGGAGGCTTAAGAGACATTAAAAAAAATTACAGATAATCTTCCTTTGGGTGATTTTTTTTTTTTTTTGCTTTGCATTATAGAATTTTTCTTCTCAGTTTCTGATTTCTGTTTAGTGTTTTTAGGTATAATTCTCATGTTAAGGCATTTTGCCATGGTTTGCTTATATTTATAACTTTACATGTATGGACATACATATTCTAGTGCAAACAGTTTTCTATTTTTAACTTTTCACACTAATGTCCATATTTTTGTAGCAGTCATGAAAAATTGAGGCGGTTACAAATTATTGTGGCTATTATAAAGGATTGTTTCTCATGATAGAGGGTGTTTCCCCAAACTTCTACATCTGTATATAAAATGGAATGTCATAGGTTCATATATTTCAATGTAAATGCTGTGGTATTGGCTGTGGTAGTAACACATATGTAAGAACCTTTTGGGAAAAATGAGTTATTAAAGAAGCTTTGACAGGTGGGAAGTTTCTCCAGAGGAAATATCAAATTATGTAGTGACTTGAATGGAAGAGGCTTACTACTCTGTTTTAAATGGAGAGGAAGTGATAGCCCTTTTCAGATTTTCAGTGGAAGAGGAACTGTACAGTTTTCTAAAAGTCTGGAAACTGAGCAGATAGAAAATACAATGGGGCGAATTTTGATTGGTGAGGAGGAAACTTTATAACCTTGTTTTAGTTAAGTACTATTGAATGTTAGGATAGGTTCTTTTAAGGTCTCACCCTACGTCACCACTGCTATTACTACTTTTGTATCTTGTCCGTTGCTCAGTTTTCTACCTTTCCCAGTATCCTTGCCTACTTGACTTCATGTGTTCTTACAGTAAAGTAATTAAAATTACTGTCATACAACAGGTGATATGGTGGTGGGAGATTTACGGGGAATACATATGAGGGGAGAAATCAAATACTGTAGAAAATGAACAACAATGTAAGAAAATTAAAAAGTTTAATGAAAAATAAAATTACTGTCATAGATAGATTAAAATATTGATATTCAGACATGAAATTAATGATTCTAATTTTCGAATAGGTTGTATACTTAGAAAGATGATACTTCTAGTTTTAGACAATTTTGATTTCTCTAGTTATTAGATGGATCTATATTAAATCTATGCTGCTCTAAAAGTATCTACTATTTTCCAGTAATAGATTAACAAAATGATAAGTAGTGTTGGAGCAGCAGCCTTTGGCGTGAAGTTGTTTTATTCTCTGGTTACCATTTGGGTCACTTCCCCTTATCCAGGAACTTCATACAGGAATTAGATAATCAACTACAAGAAAAGTCCTCAAAGTAAGGCATTAGTGAGGTTAGTTAGCAGTAACAGTAAAATATTTGCAAATGGACAGAAATTGCTCAACTCTCAACCAGAAGACAATATCTTGTGGTTGACAATGTCAGAAATAGTTTATTGTAGCCTCTTTCTCTTTTAGCATTAACTGTATTTCTGCTGTTTATGGGAGATGTTGGTAGTTCATTCTTTTCTTCAGAGAAGCAGTATCTCAAACTTTGTTTACAAGAAAAGGAATTACAAATTCAGTAGAGCTATGAAAAAATTTGGAATTTTTAGAAATTAGATCCTGTTAAGAAGGCATTATCTTAGCTATAGAAAATGTAATACTCCTTCATGAAGTAAGATAGCAGCAGCAGAACTATTTCCTCCAGTAAAAATCAAGATAGGTTCATATTCTCTGAGCCAGTAAACTTAATTCTTGCAAATAATCCAAAAGATGGGACTATTCTTTGTAGCTTTATTTATACTGGTGAATTTATATACCCTTATAGATGTGTGTGTATCTCCTTATTCTAAAGTGTAATATTTAGATTATCTTTCCTGAATGTTGTTTTACACTAACATTGAAAGGTATCTATATGGAATTATTATAGTGACATAGGTCACATAAAAATGTTTAACACAGTGAAATTTATACCACTTGTGTATGAAACACTCTTACCTTCAAGAAACATGTTTAGGATATTTTTTACCCCTTTGGCTTATTTGCAAACTTAATTTTTACCAATTGCATCTTATCCTGTTATATACATTCAGGTTGTTACTCAGATTTTAACTTTATTCTTATAAAAGGTTAATTTTTCTTTGAAGTACAACTCGCTTAGAGTCTATATAATTTAATATCCTAGCTAAAAGGTGAGAAACATATCCCTCTGTGTGTAAATTTTTGTTTGTTGTATTAAAAAATAGCTAATACAATAAATATTTGCAGTTGAGTCAGAGGTTTATTACTCCGGACACTTGTGGGCAAGAGGCCTAGGAATTTGTCATCTGTGTTTCCAGATGGGAACTCTTCCCTTCTGATACTTGTTCTTCGTTACAACTAAAATACCAGAAAATCTTGTTAGAAACAGATGTTGAGACTATGTAGACTCTACTCAAATGTGTATGTTGTCACTTTAGAGGAAATAGCTCAGTGACAAATTTAAAAATCAAGGACATTAAAGCTCTTTTATAATTTGATGATGGACTGTCATATCTTCTCATATTTTAGAATTTATTTTAGATGTTCATAATTTATTTAAGAAGGAACATACCTAATTTAAAGAAAAAATGCTTGAGAAGAGGCCAGCTCAGCAGTTTTGTAATTTTTTTTCCTTAATGTTTCCAAACGGTAACACTGTGTATATTTAGGTAATTAGTGAACTGTAGAAATGAGCCATTTTCTAGAATATCTGATTGATTGGAAAGCCAGGCCAAATAATTCCTATTGAATATGAAAACAGGATTTGAGTATCGGAATTAAGTACATAATTATTTCTGTGACTTATTCTTAACTTTTGTTGAAGACAGTGGAAAAATGAAATGCGAAACTTCTATTTCATTATGAAAAGTAAGGGGGAGGGAGGAAATATAAATAGGCAGAACACAAAGTGATATGATGTGTATGTCCAAACCCATAGAATGTTCACCAAAAGTAAATCCCAAGGTAGAACATGGACTTTGGGTGCTAATGATACGTGAATATAGGTTCATCCTTGGTAAGAAATATACCGTTCTGGTGAGTGATACTGATAATGGGGGAGGCTATGCATATGTGGGGTAGAATTTATATGGATAATCTCTATACCTTCATTTCAATTTTGCTATAAAACTAAAACTGCTCTGTGCAAAAACCAAAATCAAGAAATTATGAATCAAAATATGCATTGGGAGAAAACCATTCTTTCAGTGTAAAGTAAATAGATATAACTCCAGTCCATGTACTTTGACTAATCCTAACATCCTGGAGTGATTGACACCCTGCCTCTCTACCTCCATCCCCTTGGGTGGTGGTGAAGTATTAACTCCTATTTCTAATACTGCATAAATCTAGATTTAACCAGATATTTTCAATGCTTAGCTGTTCAGTACTTTTGAATTTGCACTACATCTTTCAGGTTATTTATTTCTTTGTAAAACAAATATGTGGTCTCTTTGACTTTACAAGGGAAAACAGTCAAAATAAATATATTTAACCCCCAAACAATGATTATCTCAATTTATGGAATCTTTTTGGCCCAGTAGTTTTCAAAATTTACCTTGCGTCAAAATCATCTGGGAGGCTTGATAGAAAAGATCTGACTCTTATTCCAGTTTTCTCATTTAATAGGTCTGAATGTGGCCCAAGAATGTGCATTTATGACACATTTTCAGGCAATGCTAATGCTTTTGGTTTGGCAACCAAACTGAAAAATTCTGCTTTATCATATGTACTTTACAACTCATTCTTAAAATTTCAAAAAAGGTAAAATCATCACTTTTATAGATATATACAGTAGTGAGTTTTAGGGATATTGAACACCTGGTAAATCATTTTTAATGAGGGAAGCAGACAAATGTTATAATTCAAAGAAGAAGTCAAAGAAAGAGTAATTTGCATGGTATAAAGGACTATTGAAATGAGTTTACAAATGGTCAGGAAATTGGCCTTTTCTATTTTGGGGTTAGACTGAACCTCACTGGATGGAATGTCTACAGACAAGCGTAATTTATATTGCTTTTGGTTATCTGTGATAGTTATCTACAATACACTTTGACGTGTAAAATACCTCAAAGTCAACAGAAGACTAGAGTCAGATAATAAAAAATGGTGTGCAAGCCAAAGTTATATTTTCCCATTGGAGCACTTTTTTCAGTAAACTGTCCAGATGATTCTGATGCTCCTGAAGTTTGACAAGTATTATCTTGATATAAACTGGGTAAAGATTTAGTATTCTATAACGTTTTTTACTAAATAATGTTTTCTCCCATCATACAATTTTTTTGTTTATAGCCAACTCTTGATATGTTAAATATAGATTAGATTGTTCCTATTAGTTGAAAATTTTAACCAGTTTCTTGACTATGAAGGAATTTAATATGGATTTATGGAATAAAGTAGTTGTGAAGTTTTTGAACATAATTATAAAAAGGTTTTGTTTTGGACCAGTGTAAAATGTGCTTCTGATTAATCAAAAAGCATTTGATTAGTAAATATAATTTAAATTTTAGTTGAAAATATTTTAGTATGGTGTTCGTTAAATCAGTCTTTTACAGATAATAAAATCTGTCACATACTCTAAAAAGACCCAGTTATTTTAAGAGGCCAAGTGTTAAATATAAAGAACACTTAATGTAAGAGTCTAGACATGTCTATTCCTCCTTTTGTATCTAGTAAGTTCAAATTTATAATTCATGATGGTGATGCAGACATAAAGATAAATGCTTGGAGGTTCTTGTGATGGGAGAAGCTTGCTTTCTGGATCTGTTTTCTCATGTACAAGATTGGAATGATAGGTCCAAATGAGATCTAAGGTCTTAAACACTAACTGTTGTGTATGATAGTTTGGATATTGCACAGAGTACTGAAATGTAGTTGCTCACTCTTGCTCTTTTTCATTTTCCCTTTTGTTTTTCAAAGTCCAGTTTATTATAGTTTCTTTTTTAAAAGTCGCTTCTTTGAATTATTTTCAACATTCAGCCAACTTTGCATGTTGAAAGTATACTATTTGGTGTGTTTGAGCATAGTGTTTACACCTGTGACACCATCACAGCAGTGAAGGTAATGAATATGTTCTCATATCCAATTGTTTATTTGAGCCCCTTAGTAATTTCCCCACTCTCCAGGCAACAACTCAGATGATTTTGATTATGATATACTAGTATGCGTTTTCTAGAATTTTATATAAATGGATTTATAGAGTATATTTAGTTTGGCTTTTTTTTTTTCAGCAAGTTATCCATGTTGTGAACATATAAATTCTTAATGCCTTTTTATTACTGAGTACAATTCTATTTTATATTATATCACAATTTATTTATCCATTCACCTGTGATGGACACAGTGATTGTTTCCATTCTGGGGTTTTACAAGTAAGCTTGCTATGAAATGTATATAACACAAGTTTTTGTATAAGCACACACTTTTCTTCTGGGTAAACACTGAAGATTGGGTTGACTGTATCATAAGGCAGGTGTATATTTAACTTTTTAAGTAACTTAAAGTTTTCCATAGTGATTGTATCGCATAAAATTCCCATTAACAAGTCCTTTACCTCTACACCAACCCTTAAGTCTTTTAAATTTTAGTCATTCTGATAGATGTGTGGTAGAATGTTGTTTGCTTTAATTTATTTTTCATGTACCTTTCTGTTGCCATCCACATGTCTTCTTTTGTGAAAGCCTAGTCAAATATTTTCCCAATTAAAAATATTAAGTTGTTTTCTTATTGTTGTGTTATAAGAGTTCTTTTTATATATAATGTATTTTGAGTTAATTTCATATGTCCTGTGAGATATGAATCAATTTCTTTTACATTTGTATCTCTATTTTTATACCTTTTGTTGAAAAGACTTTCCTTTTCCATTGAATTAACTTTTTTCAAAAAATTATTTGTCCATATATATGTCCTGTTTCTGGATACTGTTCTGTTCTATTGGTCTCTTATCTTAAGTTCATGTCAGTCACAACATGGTATTGGCCACTTTAGCTTTGTAAGTCTTATAGTCAGAATTATCCTTACATATGTGTTCTTCCTTTCTGATGTTGTTTGTTCTCCTGAGTTCTTTGTATTTTTATATGAGCTTTAGAATTAGTTTGTCATCTTTCTACAAAGAGTCTGCTGTTTGTTTCATTATGATTATTTTAAAAATTGTGGGTTTTTTTTGAAGTAATATTGGTTTATAACACTCTATATGATTTATGAATACAGGTTCAGTTTCACTCCTCTTTCGATGTATGTTATCACATCATATCTACCGCCAAAATGTGAAATATAATTTAAAAATCAAAGGAATTGATAAAACCAAACCAAAACAAACTCTAGAAATACAACTGCAGGATTGAACCTGTTGATGTTTTTATTTGAATTATTTGTGTCTCTGGAAAGTTTGACATCTTAACAATATTGAGTTTTCATAAAATATAACTCTTCATTTGTATAGATCTTTAATTTCAGCAATGGTTTATAGTTTGAGTGTACATTGTTGCAGATATTTTGACAGGTTTATGCCTAACTATTTCATAATTATGCTGGTAATATAAATGGTAATTAAAAATTTAATTTCTTGTTGCTAGTGACTAGAAAATACAGTTGGTTTTGTATCATTATATTGTATCTTGCTAAACTCAGTTATATTAAAGTACCTGTAGTTCATTTTGTGCATGACTTTTTTGGACTTGATTCTGTGGGTCAATAATTGTGGTATGTAATCATGAAGTTTAGAAAAATTTTGCCATTATTTTCTTCAAGTATTATTTCTTTCTCTTCTCACTCCTGTGTTTTGGGAGCTCAAATTACACATATGTTAGGCTGCTTGAAGTTGCCCCACATTTCAGTGATGCTCTTTTCATTACTTTTAAAGCAGTTATTTCTCTGTCTTTTGTTTGGAATTAGATCCTGTTATTATGCCTTAAGTTCACTAAACTCTACAAACTTGTGGTAATTCATCCAGTGGAGTTTTTATACCAGAAATATTTTCACTTTTAGAAGTTTGGTATAAGTCTTCCTTAATATCTTCTATCCCTTTATTTAGCTTTTTCACAGTTTAGTACAGTTATAATGACTGTTTCATCTCTTTATCTACCATTACTAAAATTTGTATCAACTTTTGGTTGATTTCAACTGATTGATTTTTCTCAGTATCACAGTTCAAGTTTTCCTTTGTGTTTTCAGTTATCTTTGATTGAATGCCAGACATTGTTGGGTGCGAGATATTTTTGTATTCCCATAAATATTTGTGAACTGTTTTTCCTGGAATGCACTAAATTATTTGATCCTTTTGGAACTCGCTTTTATATATTTGTTGGGCAGAACAAGGGCAGTGTTTAGTCCATGGCTCATTATTCTTCATACTGAGCTAAGGCCCTTCTGAACACTCTCCTCAATTCCCCATAAATTATGATGTTTTCCATTCTGACCGGAACAATGGGATATATCTTTGGGGGGAGAAAGTACCTTGATCTCCATCTCATGATAAATACAAAAATTAAATTGTGATGATCAAATGAGATCGTAGGAGAATATTTCCATGGCCAAAAGATAGGAAATGATTTATTATACAGGCCACAGAAAGCACTAAACTTTATGAAAGAAAAAGTGATAAAGTGAACATGATTTAAATTAAAATCTCTTTATCAAAAACCATTTAAAAAATTAAGTAGGAATACTAGAGAATAGGAGAAAACGTTTTCCATACATGTATCTGATAAAAGATTCCCATATTGATTATCTAATGAACTCCAGTAACTACTTTTAAGTTTTCTGTTTATTGCTGATTTTCAATACTGTGAGGTTGATGTACTCCAGTATGGTTTTCATTGTTCATTTTCTACTTGAGTTTCTTCTGTCCACTATTATTCTTATAAAAATCTGGAGAATTTTTGGTCATTATTTCATCAAATACTTTTCCTGACTTTTCATCTTTTTTGATTCTAATTGTATACATCAGATTGTTTATTATTTTTTCACAGGTTACTTAATTTCTATTTTTAACGAGCCCAATTTTTTTCTTTCTTCTCATTTTTGTTGATTTCTATTTCTGTTTTTTAACTTACTGATGTTTTTATTTCAGATATTATATTCCATTTGTTTTTTTAATGCTTTCCATTTCCATTTTCCTTTTTGTCATATTTTATCTTAAGTATTATAATCTAGACATATAAATTGTATTGAATTTTTACTCATCTGCTAAGTTTATTGTATTTTGTATATTGGGCCTGTTCTTTTCTCTTTCCCCACTGTTTTATGGCCCTTAATTATTATGTTTTTGCACATGCCTAGAGTTTTTTTTGACTGGATGTTGAATATTATTATTATTGTGCTATTAAGTATTCAGATTTGCTTGTGTTCTTTTAAATTTTTTGAAATTTATTTCAGGTAGTGTCTGGGTTACTGTGATTTTGCTTGATTATTTGAGGCTATTTGAAAAATTTGTTACAGTGGGTCTAGCCATGGCTTTATGTAAACTAGTGAAATCCAACTAAGGAATGGCCCTTGTAGGCTATGTGCTCAATATCTTGGTGTTAATGAATCTCTTTACTCATGTCTTTTGAAACTGGTGCATCTCTCAGCTCAATGAGAACACTGGGAATTATTTAACTTACAGCTCCCCAATAATGTGCCCAGTGTCCTGGAGTTTTCTCTCTACATATACCACACAGAACTCAGGGACTGTGCAGGTTTCTGGAACTTTTTCTCTGTTAAGCTCCCAACTCTCTAGTATTTTGCCCTACAAACTCTAGCCTTTTTAGTGCCCTCCAATTCCTAGCCCTGTCTTCTTAGTTCAGTGAGATTGCCATGATCTCTTTTCAGGAGCCCTACCCAACCCCCCTCCACCGCCATTTTGGACCTTGCCTCCAGGAAGCAGAGGTTTTCTCTTTGTCTGTTTTTCTTCACTCACCAATCACAGATCTGGGTGGTCTATTGTCTCCATGTCTGAAAAAAATTTTTTTCCAGCTTTCAAATTGTTTTTGGTGAGAGGGCATGATCAGTTCTATTTATTCCATTATGGCAGAAGTAGAGCTATTTCTATTTTTAATAGAAATATGTATTGCAATCATGATTCTGAATAAAAGTGATCTGAAGTTGTTTATTTTTGTTGTTGTAATTCTTTTCAGCAACAGAGTCCGTCCTCCACTTTTTTTTTTTCCAAATGTTATTCTATACGGGACTCCAATACAGAAAATAGTTAAACCCTCATCTACTCTCATTTAAGTGAGGCTTGTTGCTGGCTTGGTTTCCACTTAACCCTGAAGCAATCTGGTACTCCTGAAAATAAAATTTGAAGACCAGTGAACTATTTACCCCTCTCATTTTACATATGAGCAAACAAACTTCTGAAGGGGTCAAATGTTTTCTCTGAAAGTAAGGAATCCTAAACTGTCTTGTACGTATGGGTTTTTCTAGCATTTGAAATAAGACCTCTTATATCCTAACTCAGTGTCTTATTCTCCTTAGGTCAGCTTGGTTGGAAAAAAAAAAAAGTCCCTTTGATTTTGAGCTGTTTCAGCACAAGATTCTTAGAGAATTCCATTTCCTATTAGCCTTAGTGTAGTGTGTTGGGCCCACATGGACCCTTTTGTAACTTCTAGCTGTGTAATGAGTCTTAGAATAGTTTATTTTAAAAGTAGTCTGGTATTTTGGTTTATTCTGCTTTCTCAGTCCTTCTGCATGTTAGATTATTGCGTGTCCATTTTATAAATACTCCCTATGAAGATGACAACATATAGTTGTTTTATTTCTCCCTCTTCTTTGATTATTGTGCTTATGTTTTTAGATTTCCTGGAAACTACTTGGACTATATTCTAAAGAATGTTTTACTTGAACTCTAAGTACTATATCATTGGTTGTGACCTTGAATTGTTGGAGAAGTTTTCATTTTGAAGGAAGCAGAGTGTCAACAGCTTGCACTGTATTTCTTGGCAAAAATCTGCGTTGTGTGCACCTGGGGCTGTCTGCAATCAGAGTCTAATGCTTACAGTTTAATTATCTCATCCTGAAAGCCATCCTGTGTTCATTCACTGCCTTATTAGTGTGGTATATAGTATAGAAAAGAAACAACCACTATGTAGGTACATGGCAGATTGATTGGTGGGATAGATGTAACATTTGTCCACTCCTTTGTCCACTGGTTGTAGCTAGACTTTAATATTGAGAATTATGTTGCTATTGTTCTATTTTTTTCTTCTTACTGAATAAGGAAATAAAAAATAACAAATAATTTGGTTGTGAATTATGTCCTTATATAGTCTTAAATAGTTTTCCTTTGAGACAAATCTGTAATGTTTCTTAGGGGCTCAGTGAATATATACAATGAAGGAATAAACCAAACCCAATAAACCCAACAAACAGCCCAAAAGAAATGGCTGATGATGTGACTATTGAGTTGCATTACTTTACAAAGTAAGAATATGATCACTCTTTGGCAAGACCAGTCGGTTTACTCTTTTTTTTTTTAATATGAAGGCTAATAATTCAATCTTGTTATAACTTTTCTGTGAGTAGTGGGGAAAATTTTCCTCTTGTGTGTCTTCATGTCCTCAGCATCCAGCATCATGCTTTTTTGCACAATAAGTGTTCAGGAAGTTTTTGTGGAATGAGACAATAAGTCTTTCCTATTGCATTTCAATGTGCTTATGGACAAGCCTAGTAGATCTTTATTATTATTATTATTAATTAATTTTCTTTTCTTAAGTCATTGTAGTCCCTTCAGCCACTGTATCATCTGTGATCCATCATCATATTCCCTTTTGTTCATTCCTCCCCTATTTTGCTCCCCTTCATGCCCCCTCCTTTGCTGTACATCTTAGTTCTATGGTCAGCTTGCTAGTTTTGACTTTCTCTTGACCTTTTGTCTGTTTTCTCTATATTTCACATATAAGTGAGACCAACCATCCAGTATTTATCTTTTTCTTTCTGATTAATTTCATCTAGCGTAATCCCTTTCAATTCCATCCATGTTACCACAAATGGCATGTTTGTCTTTTTTGATTGCTAAGTAATATTCCGTTGTACAGATTCACCACAAGTTTTTGATCCATTCATCTGTTGGGGGCATTTGTGTTGCTTCCATATCTTAGCTATTATAAATAGCGCTACAGTAAACATAGAGTGCAGGTTTCCTTTCAAGTTAGTGGTTTTGTGTCCTTTGGGTAGATTCTTAGAAGTAGAATCACTGGATCATATGGTAGATACATTTTTAGTGGTCTGAGAAACCGTCACACAACTTTCCATGGTGGCTGGACCAGTTTACATTCCCACCAGTTTACATTCCCACCAGCAGTATCTTTATCTCCATATTCTTGCCAGCACTTGTTTCTACTTTTTTTTTAATGTGGGCCATTCTTACTGGAATAAGGTGGTAGCTCAGTGTGGTTTTGATTTGAATTTGCCTGATAACTAATGATGTTGAATATTTTTTCATGTATCTATTGGATATTTGCAGTTCTTGTTTGGAGCCATGCCACTTTGGTTCTTTTGCCCATTTTTTGACTGGATTGTTTGCTTTGTTTTTGCTGAATTGTGTAAGTTCTTTGTAGATCTTTAATATCAGTCCATTTTCTGCTATATGGTGTGCAAATATTTTCTCCCATTCAGTAGGATGTCTCTTTGTTTTGGTTATTGTCTCTTTTACTGTACAGAATAAGCCTAGTAGATCTTAAGAAAGTATTTCTTCATGGTTACAGTAATCTCATATGGATTTTTGTATGTACTCTTCATATACACATACATACACTCTCTAACTGTAGTATGCATTAGTAAACATTTCCTTCCTAATATTGACTAGAAATTTTGATTTTTCAAAAAGATCTTATGTTTTTCAATGTAGAGTTTGCTGCTTTTTCTGTGTACTCTTATCTAATGACTTAAATAACTTGATCTTAGATGTTTGTTTTTCTTTTTCCAAGGTGAAAACTTTTGACCTATGGAAAAAAAATTGATAGCTTCTTGACTGATGATGCCTTATATCGATATTTTCTAAAGGACAGAGAAGTTTAGGAAAGGTTTTCATGCATGTTATCTTGTTTCCTCCTTCAACTTAAAAATTAAAAAAAAAAATTTTTAAATGAAGTACGCTTGTTTTACGTCTCTGTTAACATTTGACAGTACAGGATTTCTCCCCTCAGGTGTGCTCTCCATAGCTCTCCCACCACCAGAGCACCCATAATCCTCCACCATAGTACAGTGTGCTCTTCCCATTCCCTCTCCCCTATTGTTCATCCCCTCCTCTTCTGGATCCCTTAGGTTACGGTCAACTTTCAAGGCCTCAGCTTCTTTTTAAGGTAGATTAACAGGTAATGAATTGCCTGTCTCAAAGTCATATCACTAGTTAAATTGCACGGATAGGTCTTTTAGGCCAAAATTCTTTTTGTGGATTCCACAGTCTTCCTGGATATTATCTTTCTGTGACAAAATCTGTTTGTTTCAATTGATTTTTATTAGCATTGACTTACTGTTAACAGTTAATTGTCATTAAAGAAAATGATAAGGATTGGCACTGTATTTGGAGTGATATAATTTCAGAGGCTAAGTCTGACATATATTTTAATATGTATATTTTATGATGTATATTTAATCTTATGTTAATTCTTTTATCTAGGGCTCTGTGCCTTAGCATACTCCATGCAATAATTTGTACCTAATATAAACAGATGGTGAGAAAACAATGATTCCCTGATCTGTTGTTACTGCTGTGCTAATTTGATGTTTGACAGATAAGGATTTTGACTAGTGGGAGGCTACTCTGGAATTCACTTTTCTCAGGGGACCCATATTGTTTAGATTTAAAGTGTACTTGCACTTGAATTCAGGAAGACTGTTGTAAGCAGGGACTTGGCCTGCACTGTAATTAAAATCCGAATCTTTGTGTAGCTATTACATTTTAACATTAAAAGTAAAAAAACACTATCTTATTTTTGAGAGAATATTTGAAGCTTTTCAAAATGGTCTTTTTTTCAGGCTGAATAACAGTGGATTGGAGTGATAGCCTGCATTTGTATTTAAAGATAGTAAATTTTAAAGTCAAAGGTATTAAATCTTTGCTGTAAGAACTTTTGTGTCATGTAATACATTGACAAGAAATAATATACACGGTTCTTAACAGATCTTTCCAAATGACTTTCGTGATGACCTTTTGAAAGAAGAGAATAAAATGATGCCTTGAGAAACTTTTACAACATTTAAAGTCAGTTGAAATGTAAATTTTATGTCAATTTGTTAGCTTCCACTTTCTATTTTCCCCGTCTTTTTGATTAGTGCTTTTGTTCATCAATTCCAAAAGAGTTAGTTTTTACTGCCTTCTGAAAGCTGAAGCATATGTTTATCAGAAGTTGTTGAAATATCTTGAAGATAAATTCATTAAAATCTGATAGTAAGTTCTCACTTTCCAGAAACAAACAAGCAAACAAAAGAAATGTTAGTGTTGTTTCTCTCTGTGGCACTCATTTAGGTATGTATACTCTAAATTAATCATTGACAAAAATTGTTTCAACTGTTTTAGTATTCATATTTCTGTCATGAACAATGTTTTTTAAAAGCAGAACTTTGTAATAAGTGCTCATCTCCATCTCTGCAGTGATTGTAAATTGGCTGCATTTCTGGTCACTACTGATACTACTCTATTAAGGGGGGACTAAATAACCCTTTAAAATACTTTTGTGGGAGTGAAAATTGCCTTTCATACCAAAACTTGCTAGCCTTCAGTGATTAAGGCAAGGTTCCAAACTTGAAAAACATGGTTAAAAATATATATGAATGTGGTATTTTAAATATATGAATAATACTACAAAAATTGCATTGTTACACAATAGGATTTCTTTACATGTTGAAGATCTAATATGTTGATGTGGACAATATTCCATGTAAGAAAACTTTGTAAGCAGGAGTCAGCATTATGAAGTTATCTGGAAATTCATCATCATCTTGTAAGTTTCAGGAAGCAAAGAAAGGAAGGAAGCTTTGAGAGGCAGCGGGGTGAGTGTCCAATTAGGATACATGAAAGTGGGAAGTAAGCTTAGTCTTGGGGTACATGAGAAATGTACTATGTGCCTAAAATCAAAGAAAGTCTTCATTGGGGATTGCTGTTAGGAAAAAACAGAGATCTTCACTGCAATGAATACTTGGGTGAAGACAGAACAATTTAGACCTGAGTATGGATTTGGGCCTGGAAACCAGAGTTAATAGAAAATATAAAGCGTTGAAAGCTTTTACATGGCTTAAAAGTTGAAGTAAAAGAATCGAATAGAAAAAAAGGAGAAAGGAATTATCTCCTAGGAAAAACAGAACATTGTGGGGGCAGAGAGAAACCATGATGTGTTTTCAACCTATAACCAACAGTTTTAAGAGAGTCCGAATTGTGTATAGTTTGCACTCTTCTGATGTCCTGTATGGTAATGAAAACGTTTATCAGAATTTGCTGTGTATTTACATCTATTGGTGATAGCTGTAATAGATGTGTCCAAAAGAGGGAAAGCCAGCCTCCTGACTCCTTTTATAGACACACTGCAATACTATATATTGGATGTGTCTATGGAAACCTGATCCTGAGGCCTTCTGGTTGGAATCTTGCCAGTGTAATTCTAGTTTATGAAAAAGTCTGCTCAGATACATGTCAAGGATTGTGTTTAAAAAAAAAAAAAACAAGCATGTAAGAATAAATCAGCAGAAAATTGCCTTTTATAAAGGTTGAATGGTTATTCTTTCTTCTCCTTAGAATTCATTAACCATTCTTTCAGTAAGCTTTTATTCTAAGTGACTGAAGGAAAAAACTTGTTCCTTTCTCTTTTTAGTCATCAGGGCCAAGCCTATTTTGAAAAACTTACCAGTAATTATTTTTATGTCTCAATTAACATGAAGAATTGTGTATAAAATGTACATCCATGCTTGTCCCTAAAATGAATGAGGAAATATAATTACTTGGTTCTCTTAGTTGGTATAAAACATAGTTACTTGGCTATTACTTTGTACCTTGAGGAAAAGAAATGCTTCCTTATTGAGTCTGAGCAAGATCATTTAGAAATTAAAGACTACCATGTGAGTGTAAAACATGTTATGTTCTTTTATGTTTATTTTATTTTTCAAACATCTTTATTTATTTTTTCACAATATAAGATTTCTCCCTCAGATGTGGTCACCATAGTATTCCCACTGCCAAAGTGCCCATAGTCCTCCACCACACTCCACCCTGCTCTCCTCGCTTCCCATCAGCCCCACTCTCTCTACCCTCCCACACGGTTCTCTACTCTTCCCATCTCTCCCTTCCCTTCCTCTTCTGAGTGTCTAAGACCTATGGTCTTTTTTCAAGGGTCAGTCTGACAGTTTGCCTTTGTCTGATCATTTGGTTTCTCTAAATTCCACATATAAGTGAAACCATCCAGTATTTATGTTCCTCCTGGCTCACTTTGCTTAGAATAAGTCCTTCCAGTTCCATCCATGTTGCTACAAATGGCATGAGTTTATTTTTTTGTTCACTGAGGAATATTCCATTGTATATGATATTTTAAAAAGGCTATGTTCCTTCACTCTGAAAACTGATAATAAAACAAAAATATAATATTTATTTAGTCTCTTGATAAAGAAGAATCTTCTCTTTTGATGAAACCCTGGTTTTAATATTCATATAAATTTTTACAGAAATAGTTTAGGGTAGAGACAGGCAATTTTCAGCCCCCAAGCACAAACCAAATACCACCTGGACAATGACATTGGTTTTTAAAACCCCAGCTACTTTTCAGACTCAGTTGGGAGCATCTTAAAATTATCAATTTGGTGTCATCTCCAGAGGTTCTGATTTACTGTTGGTCTGTAGTAGGGCTCACGAATAGTAATTGAGTTCTATGGGTAATTCTAATGTAGTCAGAGTTCTGTTGAACTTTATTTTATCTTCAGACAAAGTCAAAAGGGCAAATAGGAAGAAAAGGAGTGACCTATAGCGGTGGCTACCCATCTATGCTTATTCTAAAGGATCAAAGTAAGGGAATACAGGAAGGCCTGAATTTTGCATCCTCTACACCAGCCTACGTGGGCCAGTATACAGTGCTGGGGGTCACATTCTTGAATGTTGCAGTGTGGTGGCATTTCTTGCCAGGAGTGAAGCAAGTGATAGATTGTTTTTGCTTCTCTGGTTCTGCTTGACTTTGAGTAAAAGTTGACTATCTCCTGCTTTTTTAGCATTTTAGGAAAAAAATTACTGTGCCAAGAGTATCAGGTAAACTGTCAGAAAAATATATGAATGGAACAGATCTGTATGTATCACTTCAAACCAAAGAAGTTTAAAAGCATTCCTTTTTGCTTTCTGGCTAAGCTATGACAGCCCTAATCACTGGTAATTTTGTAAAGAAATATATTTAAAAACAGCCTGGGAGCCAAAAAAAGCCTATTAGAGGGAGAAGGAGTGGGAGCGAGGAACACACCTGGGTTACATTGTGTCTCTTAAAATCTGTGAGGAGTGTTTAAATTCTTTAAAGAAAGCACACTTTGTCATTATGCCACATCCGCTATGTTTTTTACATAAGCTTTAAGTATACATCTGTAAATCATCTAATTTATGAATACTTATTTATTGGATGAGTTCTGTGTATATAGAGCTATTTAAAGACTCTGAAAAAGGGATGTTTCTGCTAGTTGACATTCTGGACATTATATGTCAATATGGTGTTTCACTTTTCTTTTTTCCAATGCCGAGTGGTACATAGTATAACTGATGCCCTATTGGGTATTGTTACCATGTAGTAGTTGGTTAAACACCCACCAAATGAGACAATGCTGCTGCACACTGCCTTGGAGGTCACACTTCCTTCCCACTAGATGGGACATGTCCTATCTGGAGTCTCATGGGAAAAGATGAAATACATTTTTTTAATCAATCAATTGGGTAGAGTGTTGATTATCTGAGAACAGAGGTGCTGAAAGTAAATTGTATGGAAACTTGCACTCTTTTATTAATACAGTATGTTAGAGTTTACAGTCTGTTGGTTGGGTACCAGGCCACTAAACTTAAAGTCCCATCTGGACAGGGATTTTGTCTTTTTTGCAACCCCAGTGAAAACTAAATGTTTTCAATTTTGATGGAAACATTTATTTAATTTCAACTTTTTCATTCTTCTTATTTCACTTTGTGGTTATATGATATAATCTATTTATATAATTTTCTTCACAGAACTAAATATGGTAAGATTTTACTGTTTCCTAAGGTCACAGCAAAAACAATGACTTGTAAATAACTTATAAATTAATTTTATAGAAAATGACAGTTAAAAGCTAATGACTTGAACGTTTGTGTTGAGCTTTTATAAGCCTTTATGAGCTTAAGTAAGATTTAAAAATATTTCAAGACATGTAACCAAAGATATGAAACAAATTAAAGAATTTCATTCAGCCATACTGATTCAGTTACATTTCAAAACACTTAACTGTGTAAAAGTTTTCTATAGAATGGTTTCAAATTACACACCTACATAGTGATTTTAAAACTAATTTTCTTTTCAAAAACTCAAATTTCAGATTGTTTTAGGACTGTGCATAATATAAAATGTGATGTACACTAACATCTGGTTATGGGCAACATGTATCAGAAAAGTTGGTATAGAATTTCTTTGAGGTTTCTAGTTCAGAAAAGAAATGTCCTGGCTCTGTTTATAGCAATGTGTATAAATAAATACTATAAACTAACCAGCTAACAAAATTTGTGAATTCTTAGCCCCCAATGAACAGATGCTAATAGAAAACTCAATTAGCTTGTTTTTCTGTTATCTGGTATACATTATTCTTACCTGAAGACAAAAATCTGATGTTCCAAATCATAAAGTTTTGGAGATGAAATGGTCTTGGAAGTCATCTAGATTTAATTTTAGCATCTTGATGATATATTATCATTTTATAAAAAGAATTGGTGGCATTTTATTGCAGGATATTTTATACAATTTTAGGTGCTTAATATTCTTGCACTAGCCTCCTTTGTTTATTTTTGCCAAGATTGCCACTGAGCAATCTGAACCACTTGCTCCAATTTGTGATTTATATAAGAGTGAAAATAAATTGAGATCTTAACATTTTGATGCCTATTTATATAAGAAGATAGTTGACTAAACCTTTGGTTTTTGAAAAGAAAGCCCTAAAAAGCAGCATGGCCTGTGAAAACTGATGTTTAAAAATATTTTGACAAGCCAGTAAACTCGCTTTTCATTCAGTGAAGTAATGCCTTTTTGTTAAAATTTTGAGAGGAAAAAAAAAAAAAAACCACTACATTCTAATTTAAAGAGTAGTTTGCCAATCTCTCTCTCCCTTCTCAATCTGATATGGTCTGCCTGAGATCAGACAGGGTTTATTTGCTTCTCACCCAATTCAGTTATCTCACCATAGTTCCTTTCTCTCATCCTTTGACAAACAACAATTTCAATGTCTATTTTGTGTCTCTGCGTATGTGTGTGAAGAAAATACTTGGTCTACCCTTCCACCTTTTTTGGAGCAATCTTTTTTTCTTTGAATGGGCATTCAAAATTGTAGGTGCCCCATTGGAAGTTTTGCCCTAGATTATAAATCACTCTCAGGATGGTTTTCTCAACCTATGTGCAGGGACATATGAGTCAGAAAATCCTTTCTTTGTTGCAGGGGCATTGTCGTGCTCATTGTGCAGTGTTTAATGTGTCCCTGGCCTCTACCTATTAGGTGCCAGGGGCACTTTCATTCCTTCATGTTGACAACCGAAAATGCTCTAGACATTTCAGTGTCCATTGGAGGCAAAATTTCAGTTGACACCACTGCTGGATGGCATGGCGGAGGGCTTTGGTGTTTGTTTTCTCCCACTTCCCCCACAAATTATCTGCTTCCAAATTTCCTGCTATATGTAAGACAGTTTTTACTTAATGGAAATGGTAACTATTTCAAGGCCTGACTATACTCTATTGAAGTGGAAATTTTTATTTTATAGCTTATCTGTATGAACAAGTATGTAAAATAAATTGGAGGGAAAGAAGTAATTTAAATATCACATAAATAAGAAAGTTGGCTTTGAGTGTCTATTAGATCAGTTTAAATTCCATGTTTAGTATCCCATGTGTAGCTATTTCAAAGTTATTTTCATTTCAGTTTTGTTTTTCTGTAAAATGGAGATAATATCGATTTCATGGGTTTGTTGTGAGTATCAAATTAGGTGATTAACATAATAAGTTAAGCCCAGACACTAATCAGTTGTGTTTATAATGTGTAAGTTGATGCTGTCCTTTTTAACACTTGCATTCTCTGATTTACAGAAAGGATTTCTAGGAGAGAAAACCTACTTGAAATCACCCCATAGTTTGCATTTAGATATATATGAATTTTTCGAATTCATTATAGGACTCATAGATTTCTTTGTAGAATAGATTGCAGGGAGGGGCTAAGAATGAGAGCAATCAATCTTACTGTGAAATCTTGTTTTAATTAGGTAGTTTGCAGTAACAAACCCAAATATCTAAAGGCTCAATTTAGTAAAAATTTATTCCCCACTTACACCGTAACCCTGACTGCTTCAGGTTTTTAGGACATTGATTCTGGAATTGAGGCTCCCCACAGGTGATGCAGTCATCATTCCCATTTTAAGCTTCATAGCTGTCTAGCTGGTGGAAGAGGGACGAGTGTAAGAGAACTACTCTGCTCTGAAAATCAGTGATCTGAAAGTGGGACATACACATTCTACTCCTCTTCTGTTATTCTCTCTTTGGTCAGAATTTGCTATCATGGCCACACATATCCCATTAGAGACTGACAGAGATTGGATTTGACTTCTATAGTAGTCTTCTTTTTCCCAAAGAAAGATGCTGCCTACTTTTGGACAAGAACTATAGCTTTATTCTTGAGCATTCAGGGTGTCCTGGAATTCTTACTTCTTGACACCAAGATACAGTGGTTTTCCAATGCTACCAGCATCTAGATATTAGGGAATTTATGGTGCCCATTTAACTAGCACCTCTCTAGACCCATCAAGGCTGGACTTTAATAACCTGTGGAGGAAGTAGAGATCAGGCGTAATCCATGGGCTCTAGCAGATGCTCCTTTTGGTTCCTGAGAATACTGGGGAATTATGCAACCCTGACAATTTAGTGGATAGGATTTTAACTGTTGGCGAAGCAAATAGGCACTTAGAGCCAATTGAAGTGAGGGAAATATATATTCAAATACTGTTAAAAGTTTGGAAAATTCTAGTGGTTTGGTTGTAAAGAGACTAGAACAGTTTACACAGCATATGACTTCCTTATTCAATAGGCCATGTAATTCAGCTAGGTTGAGAGGAAGATAGAAAGCAGAATGACTTAGCAAGAGAGTGGTACTCCTTGCCAGATAGAGTTACATGGTTCTTCAGGTTTTATAAGCAAGGACAGGTGAGCAGAAAATGGTTTGATTATGAGAATAGAGGACCTTTGTAATCCATCACTCAGGTAGTGAATGATATACATCCTAATAGGAACCGTTCCATGCTAGAGAGATTATAAAAATGTATTTAACAGTTTTGGTACTATGTGTACTATTTAGAGGGTACAACATGTTAACAATTCCAAGAATCTTAATATCAAAAACTATTTGGAGAAATTAAATTTCATACCTTCCTCTTAAATGCAATCTAATTTTTGAACTCCCATTTTTTCTTTTCAAGTTTGATAATTATCTCTGCTTTTAAATGAAAGGGAATTTGTTCTTTTAATTTTACTCTTTTTGGTTTCTGTCACTGGATCCCACTCATAATGAATCTGTAGCGGTGGGTTAGGGGGAGAGGTTGTGTCCTGTTACGTAATGTTTGAATTGAACACAATGAATATCTTCTATAGATAGTGATCTTGAAACAGTTTTTTCTTGTTTTCTCCTTTAGTTTACTTGAATATAATAATCAGAACATGTAGTTTAAAAATTCTGTGTGCTACTCTTTTAAAATATTATGGCCATTTTAATCAGGAAGAAATTCATCAAATTTCTGAGTAACTATAATCTCTTAAATACCTTTCATTAGTAGAAGTAAAAAAATATGTATTTCAGACACTGGTGAAATTTAAAGAAACAGTTCATACTGAATTTCTATTTTCTGTCATTTTAATAAATAACATCTTTAAAATGTACAGGTTAACTGGAGAATTTATTAAGGAAACAGTGTTGCATTGATATTCTGAATTTAGTTGTACATGTTATTATCCATAAAAATATACAGGTTCCACTCATGTCAGTATTGCACATAGTGAGTAGATAAAAATAATGAATTGGATGATCTCCCCTACAGAAATGCCATCTGAAAAGAGAATTTTCTTCTTTGACTAGAACTTTCTTTACACTTGGCCTGAGTTTCTTTAAGATAACAATACTGCCTTTCTCTAAAGACATTTTTCATATCAGCATATTATATCCAAAATACCTCACATAAATATTACATTAAATTTAAAATGAGAATCATTCAAACATTTAATTTTATACTTTTAAATGTGGAAATTACAATAGAGCATTCTTTTACAAGGTTGATTTTTAGATTATCCTTACAAATGAAAGCATCTGAAAAATTTTGGCAAATTGTTCTTTTTCAGAGTGAGTATAGCTTTTTTTTTTTTTTTTTTAAATAGTAGAGTCCTAGAATATTGTAGTCTGTTTTGTGGACTACTTGTGGGAGGAAATAAAGATGTTATTTATTTTTTTAATTCTCTTTAAATTGAGCAGTCAAGTAAAAACTTAATGTTCAAAAGTAATTGCCATATTTGTTTTTATCTTTATTTCCTCTTTAAACTAATTCTTTTCTTTCAGTTCTCCAATATTTTTATTTATTCAGTTAGTGGTTAATCATGTATTTGCTACTTGTCAAGAATTATGAGGACTGCTATGTAAAAACTGCTTGACTAGGGGGCACCACTATTCAGTTAATGTGATTCATAGTTGGGTGGCTAAACGTTCTGAGAGAGAGTGGACTAAATGAATCAATGTCATATTGGAAAGACAGTTCTCTTGTTTTAAAAGCTTTGTTTCCCATTTTTTTCTATGGCTTAGATGATTCTCAAGTCATGGAGTCTAAGTCAAAGTTCACTCTTTACATGGATTCAGCTTTGCAACTTCATGCAAAATTGAAAGGACTAGCTTATATATTAAGAGGAGAAATTAGAATTAAAACTTATCTCAATGGGTAAATAATGCTCAATAGACAAAAAAATGAAATTTAATGTGGATAAAAGTATGTGCCTCTATTTGACAATACACAAAAGAGTCACTTAGGTTCAAAAAAATTCTGCAAAATGATGGTAGTTGACTTCATGTTTTTAAGAACCAACAATATTTTAAAGCTGCTCAAAATGCCAGAGTAGTAATGGGCTGTAGTAAATGCAGTTTTTGAATCAGGTTTTCCAAAAGCCCTTCTGAACGTTTTCTGCTCTTCAGGAATGTTTGTTCCATTCTGGAGTTATCTATTAAGGAATAATGGGACATCCATATGTGATCATCCTTTGAGGAAGAGAGAGTTTATTGAGAGGCATGGCATGAAAAGTGTGGTGGAGAATTCTTGGGGGGTGGATGGGCTCTGTTCAAGGAACTGACTCAGAGTTTGACTCCTTAAATGACTCATTTCTGAGTTTGCTTTCTGTCCATGGACTATCATTTTTTATTGTATAATTTCTCTGCTCCTTGATTGCATTAGTCTAACACTAGTCAGAGAGTGATACGAAAAATTAAGAAATAGACCAGAGTAAGGTGATGTGGAAGTAGGAATAGTTATTTTAATCCACATTTCACTAAACTTTTTATCTGTGACCATTGAAGAGATACCTAGGTCTCTTCTCATGGTGTTGTAAAATAGCAGGAGACATTTCAATTCCCAGTTGAATAACTTCTGTATTGTTGTCTTTCACTGAGAAATAATTTGTTCTTATGCTCATTAGTCAAGAAATAATTTAGTCTGGCTTCCATCAGTACAAAAGAAAATGTTCATTTTCTGTTTAAAAGGTAGAAGAAAGTGTATAATCTTGTAGTCCTTTTCAAATTTTTTTCTCTACTCAACATTTTTTTTAAAGATTTATTTGTTTATGCATACAAGAACTGGGGTGTAGGCCAGAGGTGCAGGGGTAAGAGGATTCACCAAAGACAGAGTGGGGATCAGAGCAGGTGTATCTACTGAAATGCACTGCTGAGGGGAGCAGCAGACATGGCAGGAGAGGTCTGCTGCGCCATGTGGGTTAGCTCCATGTCTGGGGATCAAACTAGTGCCTATTGCAAGCAGTGCCTGGCGATAGCTTGATAGCCCTGAAACTTTAACCTCTGTGTGATCAGAGAGGCCACTCTAGTCAACATTTTACCAGTTTCTCTTTATTTTCTACTTTTTATTTTGAAATAGTTTACTTTTAAAGAACAGTTGTAACACAATGTAAAAAAAAAAAAACAAAACCAACCCCCTTAATGTCATCTCCCTTTTCCTTTGTGAACTATTTGAGAGGACATTAACAGTCACGATTCTTCTTTCCCTAAATTCTCAAGTATGTATTTCCTAAAATCATATAATCATGTAATTATAAAATTCAAGAATTTAGAACTGGTACAGATACAGCATTCTTATTTAACCTATGCTCCTTATTTATGTATCTGACCAACTAATCCTTTATAGGAAAAGAAAAAAAATGTTATGTAGAATCTGATTCAGTCTCAGACATTGCACTTAGTTGTCATTCACACATAGCCCCCTTTAATTTGAAACATTTTCTTGGTCTTTCTTTTTCATGACATTGATATATTTTGAATATTATAGAGCAGTTAATTTATAAAATGTCCAGTGGTTTGGGCTTGTCTGATGTTTCCTCATGATTAGATTCCTGTCATGTAATCTTGGATGGAATACCTCTGAAGAGCTTCTCCGTTTGAGAGTGTCATGTATATAGGTGCGTGATAGCAATTTTCCCCTTTACTGATGATATTAACTTTGATTGTTTGGTTAAAGTGGTTTCTGCCAGCTTTCTCTACCATGGAGTTACTATTTTACCATTTATTTATTAAATATTTTCTGGGTAGATAACCTGATTCCTAGTAAATATCCTTTTCTCATTAAACTTTGGCACACTGATTTTAGCATCCATTATTCTTGTCCAAGTCAAACTTTATTATAATTGTTGAATGTTCATTTTTATAATTTTTGCTTGCTTTATGCTTACTTATTGTCATTTAACTACACAGAAGAACTTTCCTTTCTCTCCCACTTATTTACTTATTTATTTATATGAGCAGAGACTGATTCTTATTCTAATATATGGGTTATAATCCATTAATGCTGTTAATTTAATTTCCTGCTCAAATCATCCCAGATTTGGCCAAAACCCCTCTGAATGGCTCCTGTTTCCTGTTGAAAAAATCCCTGTCACTCATTTTGCTGCTCCTTATTCTGTGGCATGAAAAGATACTCAGACTCACTGTGTACTGGCTATCCCTGCCCAGGAATCATCCATTTCCCGAAGGAACCATGGTTTCTCTTAGTCAAGTATGGTATTTAGAAATCAAAGTGTAGACACTTAATGTGAGCATTTATACTGAAGTGTAATTCAGGGTGTTCTTAGTGGAAAAACACAGACACATGAATATATATACACTTATCTTTTCATATTGATCAATCCATATTTAGAAATCTGTTATGTATGCTGTATAACATTGCCACAGCATACTTTCTGCAGAATAATGATGTCTAAAATTCTTTATTTTGACTTAATTTCTTAAACTTATATTACTGGACATAGAATTTTGATTATAAATAATTCTGAATTATAAAGGGTTGCAAGGACGTTTGTGGGGCTGATTGAAATGATTTTATCAGTTGTAGTATGGTTTCATGGGTAAATATAGGTAGCACTCATCAAATTGTGTATTTTAAATATATGCAAGTCATTGTATATCAATTTAATCTCAGTAGATTTGAAAAGGAAGACACATTTATTTTTACTTATTAATCATAGGAGTACTGAGGTTTAGGCCAGAGTTGAGGGGGTGAAAGGATTCACCGGAGATAGAGTGGGAAGCAGAGCAGGTGGATCTACTGAAATACACTGCCAAGGGCAGTAGGGGGCAATACAGGAGGTCTGCTGCACCCTGTGTGGGTTAGCTCCCAGATGGGGGATCAAACTCAGGCCACAGAAGTGATAACGCTGAGACTTAACCCCTAGGCTACCAGGTAGGCCCCCAGAAGACACATTTCAAGTGAATTTTTTTTAGAGTATTTTTATTCTAAATATATTTTTTGGAATTTTCTAAATTCAGCTTTATTTTACCAAAGAGCTCCATTTGTATTTGCTTTAAGTAGTTTTGATTGTGGCATCATGAATCATTTGCTTATAAACTTACCTTTAGGTCTATATAGTGCCATGCATTTGGGTTTGGGGATAATTTAATTTCAGTTCACCTAATTTTCCTCAAATATTAATTTAGGATTGTATAAAAGCAGAGATTCTTTTATCACTGAAATTCTGTAATTGTAACTGGATAGACTGGTCTTTTGGGGGCCTCCCTGGTGGTGCAGCAGTTGAGCGCTGCGCTGTGGAGCTGTCGGCAGCGTCAATGCGAGTTCGATGCCCAGCCGGGGAGAATCCCACATGGTGCGGCAGACCTCTCCTGCCTCGCCTGCTGCTCCCCTCAGCAGTGTATTTCTGATCTGCCTGTTCTGCTCCCCACTCTGTCGCTGGTGAACCCTCTCGCCGCCCCACACCTCTGGCCTGTACCCCAGTTGTATGTATAAATAAATAAATCTTTAAAAAAAAAAAAGAAAGAAAAAGATTGGTCTTTTGGGATTCAGAATCATCTCATAAGAAAACACTGTAGGGTGATCAGAAGCATTTAATCATATAGATCATTTTTAATTCTTTCAGAGAATATTTTGAATAACTTGGCCAACCTGATAATGCAAAGTTTGGATCATCAGAAAGCTGTCTAAAGATAAAAACCTGGTAATTTAGCTAGTATTTATAATCAGGAATATAAATGAAATGTAAGAAAAGTGAATTCTGTTATATAAAAATGAATTCCTGTGCTTCCTGTATATTTGGGATGATTTAGAAGAGCAATCCTCAGTTTTCCTCAAGGAAATTTTAAAATGAACACAATGATTATATTATTATGTTGTTCATGTGACTGCTCATGCCAACTTGTTGAAATCTAGGTAAGTTCTTCTTAGAAATCATGTTAGTGGACAAATATTAGATAACCTTTTCAGAAACAGGGAAAGAGTGGCAATCACTTGGCTAAACAGAATATAGAGCTTAGGGGTGGACAATTAAGAAAAAGCACCCTTTTTCAATGTTAAGGAAAATGAAATGTTTTTAATGAAGATTAATGCTCTTGGAATATACATACAAGTTTTTACTCTTATATACTTGTTACATAAAGAACATCCTGTTTAATACATACAAATTCCATAGACATTCCCTGGTGATAGAAATGAAACACCTACAGAAGTTGTTTGTATCAGGGCTACATTGATATAATAGCCCTCTTTGAGACCTGGAGCAGGAAGATAGCTTTATTGACCAAACCTTGTGGTTTCACTCTTTAGGCCATGCTTGTACAAACAAGGAGGTCAGTGTGAACAGTCTGTTTGCAGGTTGGTCTCAGAAGAAATTCTCAGAAGTTATTTTTAAAAAGCCAAGAAAAATAGAGCTCCTGTTTTTGGTATATATGTCACAGCTGAGTCTCTCTGTTTGAAGAGCTTCAGTTAATATTTTTTTGCCTTTTGGAGGGTAAGCTCTAGACTCTATCCTAGACACTGTGTAGCATTGATAAATGTTAACATACAGAGGCTCTGTGTATTCTTTTCACCAAATACTTCCCTTTCTCATATTGCTCCGCCACAAATTTTTTCATAGGATAAGGAAGTGTTTCATGGATGGCCAAGCAAGTTTTTAAAAGATAGTATGAAAACATCTGTTAAAATGTATTATTATTGTTGTTGTTGCTATTATTATTATTATTATTATTATTATTATTATTATTATGCTTTTTATTAGTAAGTCCTATACTAATGAAACTTTTTGGTCCCTGGACGTGTTAAGTAGGTTTTGAGCCTATTGGATAAGGCCAAATTTTGATTTAGGAAATATATCAGGGAAAATATTAGGAAGTTGTAATTAAGATCATAGATATCAGCCAATACATTTTGATGTTAAACTTCTAAGCAATTTGATATAATGTATTGAAATGATAATTATCTGTTGAATCATCAATGAATGGAGTCCAAAAAGGCCTGTTTAGTCTTAAGAAATTACAGAAGGAACCATATGTGTATGTAAAGTGAAATGAGTTTTCTCTTAATAAGTTCAATAAAAGAACTGCTAGGTATATCAGGTTTATAATACTCTATTGCTAAAATGACTACAATTAAATTTTAAATAAGAGGTTTATATAATAAGTCCCAGGGAAGAAAATCCTGCTTTGAGGCATGTCTTCACTGTCTTTCTCATTAATTATTTCCTTTTCAGAAAATTATTTAGACATATGCTTAATATTTCATTTCTGATACATATTTTACTGAATCAGAACTGACATGTATTACCTTTTGGTTGGTGTTTAGTATGGTAAGTTCTTGGCATAGAGCCTGTAGTTTCCATGTCCCAGTCCTAAAGTCTGTCTAGTTCGAGCATGGTGGCCAGGACAAGCACTGGGTTCCCACCATTGCTTGCTAGAAACTTTGTGGTAGTGTGAATAAAGTAATGACAGTGGAACAGAGGTCCCATGGTAATATAATCCTTCTCTGGCTCCTATCCTTCTGAATTTGTCCTTTACTTAGAATTTTAAGTTTCTTCAGGGCACACTCATAGCTTTTTCTGTGCTGTGCACAGTGCCTAGTCCTATGCTAGGTCTCTTTTTTCAAATGTCTGTGTTTCAGTATTCAAACCCAGCTCTCTCATTTACTTCATCTATGAAATAGTTATGATAATGTATATATCTCAAGATAAATGGTTAGGTGCAAATGAGGTAATATTTAGGAAAAGCTTAAGATCATTATTCAAATCTTATCTTAATTCACTGTTTAGGCAGTAAATTAAATTGAACTGATAACCTTTTCAGCATTTAGTGATAGTCTAGATAGCCACTAGGCACTATTCCATTTTGTTCCTCTGAGACGGTAGTTAGAGAAAAAGCTGCATTTTAATATGTCTCATTGAAAGTCATTTTTGTAACCATTTTTTTTTTGCATAGATTGAGTAGATTAATATCAGAGCATGAGACTGACACACACTTCCAGATGTCTGATTTCCTAGAGGCAAATACATTTCTTTCATTCTAGCACAATTTTCTTGTCCATGTGTACTGAAATTCTTGCTAGTTTAATGACAACAAAGGAGAGAGGTGGCGAACGAAAAAAGGGCAATGACTGGCTGTCTCCCTACATAAAACTGGTGGTAATCTGACCAATTAAACCAGTCTAATAGTAAAATTTGGTAAGTTCTGCCCACTTAACTTTTTGTTTTTCCTTTAAGATACAAAAAATATATTATTTGCTTACTTCTAGTTTACTCAAGAGTGATTTTCCAAATTTGTAATAACCAGTCTCACACAGGCACCGAGCAGTTAGAACTGGAACTGCTGCCTATTGGGGCCACCCTACTCTACTCTCTTAGAGTTATTAGGATTTCAAGGTTAGGTTTTTGAATTTGGGGAGTTTAGGGCAGGTGGTCCACACAGGGTTCTAGCTGAGGGAACTGAGAGCTCTTGTGGCAAAGAGGCACTTGCTCCCTTTTGTAAAACACCACTACTGACCAGGTAGCACAGAAAGCTATTCAGAGCTATCAGTGATCAGCCTTGAGTTTGCCTGAATGTGTGTGTCCAAAACTGGATTCATTATGCCTGGTTTTCAGTTTTGTCTTACAGAAACTTTCTCATCATTTTTTTTTCTTTAATCAGCTATGGCATATAAATATGGGTATTAATATATTAATTTATTTCAGGAAGATATATATGTGTTAACTTTATTTTTTTTATTTATTATTTTTTAAAGATTTATTTATTTATACATACAAGCTGGGGTACAGGCCAGAGGCGTACCAGAGGGTGAGAGGGTTCAACAGAGACAGAGCGGGGAGTAGAACAGGCAGATCAGAAACACACTGCTGAGGGGAGCAGCGGGCGAGGCAGGAGAGGTCTGCAGCACCATGTGGGATTCTCCCCTGCTGAGCTTCGAACTGGCATTGCGGGCTGCCGACCTTTCCACAGCGCAGCGCTCAGCCGCTGCGCCACCAGGGAGGCCCTAAAGTGTTAACTTTAATAGATTGAAATATAAGCTCTGGGAAACCTATTTAAAGAAAATTTATTTTGAATTCTTTTATAACATGATTATTTTAATTTATATTAGTTATAATATTAAATATTTATTTGCTAGGTTTGTAATAAAAGAAGTATTAGGAGAACATAGAACCCCAGATAGTCTGTAGTTTTGGAGGATTAATTGCCATATAATCATAGAGTTGGGAGAAGAACCTTAAGTGATTTAGGCTGGATTGGCAGTCAGTCACCTACCTAGTAAATTCCCAATCAGAAGGTATCACTTCTGTATCTTGTTATTCTGCTGTACCCTATTCTTATGTTAAGAAGCAATGTCCCTGCTTATAGCTGTCCTTCTCAAAACTCTTTGGTAACAATTATGATTTATGGTCCTAAAGATAAGTCAAATGGAATTCATTATTTCTGTTTGAAATTTGGGATAAATGAGACCTCCCTAGAGTTTCTGCTTTCCTGATTTACCTAACTTCATTATGCACAGTAGTTAAAGTCAGAGATTCAACCTGTCATGTTCCCTGCATAGCCAAGTAGAGGTATCATCTGTATTCTCCTGGTTACTTAAGATCATAGTATGAGTTAAAAATGGGGCAAATCTTTGGGACTTCTCAAATATGAATGTTGTGAAAACATATCATTGAGGAGAGAAAACTTTATATTTGCATTTTTACTACAGCATAATCCTTTCCAAAAGAAAAACCTGAATGAGAAAGTTGAGATGTAGGGAAACAGGCCAACTCAGGAAGATTTATTCCTTGAATTGACAGAATTAGTAGAACTAATTGAATCCCTTCCTCAATCTACCCATAACTAAATCTTATCCCTTCAGACACTGATCAAATGATACCTCTCCCATATAGCCTTCTCTAGAGAAGGTAATATATGAACTACAGTGGTTCTCTAGAACAAAAAATGGGGAGAATCTAAATCTAGAAGTTACATTTTGTAGTAGAATCTTCTTTTTCTGTGTATAGCCTGTGTAATCACCATCTTGTCTGAGTTCTTCCATTAAGGAAAATCTACTTTTATTATAAAATTTAACACACAGAGAAATGTATAAAGCAGCTGTGTAATATGTATAATTATGAGTGGTTATAAAATAATTACCCACATAAGCACCTCCCATGTGAAGAGTTAGAATATTGTCATCACTTCAGAAGTCATTCTAATTTTTGGAGTGAACAATATCCCTTTATTGGTAATCATTCCTTTTTAAATGACTTTTTATTACTTCTTATAGGAATCCCTTAAAAATATCACTTCTTGGCCTTTTGGCTAAGATCAATTATAGGAATCTCTAAATATTACATTTTGCTCTTCACCTTTGTTTTTAAATACCTCTATAGGGTTTTTACTCATTTTTTCATGTGGCTGGAATGTCTCTTCTTACCAGCTTGTAGGATTTCTGCATAGAGTTTGACTAGAAATCCTTTGTTACATGGGTTGCAGTGCCTTATCTTATACCAGGTATTTTCTCTTTTTTATTTGTTTTCAGAACAAAACTTTATTATTTTTAATTTAGTCACACATCAATTATCACATGACTGCTTTCAGTACACTAGGAAAATTTACCTCTCCCAAGATCATGAAGATACCCTCCTAGATTCTAAAAGCTAATAGTTCTGTCTTGCACACTAAGGCCTGAAAATTTACCTGATTTTTTTTCTTGTGGGTGTGAGGGAAGGATCCAGTTCAGTCCCCACCCCCGTAAGTATGCCAAATAGTGTCCCAACATTGTTAGTTGGAAAGATTGCCTTTTCTCTATTTTTGTCTTCGATCAACTATTCATATATATTATGGGTCTGTTTCTAGTTTTCACAATTGTTTTGTTTTTGTGTTGCTGTGCCAATATTGTGTTGTCTCAATTACTAGTTACTTACAATAACGTTTTTCATGTCTGGTAGAATTCTCACAGTTAATTCTTTAAAATTACTTTATTCACCTCGAAATCTGACTGCAGAACTGAGGTTGGAAGACAATGAGAATGAGGTTGGGGTCAAAGAGAGAAGAGTGGCCACTGGACTTTGGTATACTTGGTGCCTTGGTGGTGGGCATGGTGTGAGAGCATACATTTGCAGTGATGTGAACTTAAACCCATGAAACACAGTGTTGTAAAGCAGCTTCACCTCAATAAACATAACTAATCCTCCCCAAAAAGTAAAAGTTATGTTGTTTATTTTTGACCCTTTTGCATTTCCATATAAATTTCAGAGTCAGGAGATAAATTTCCACACAAATGCTTCAGAAATGTTAGATTGTGATTATATTGACTCCATAGAACAATATGGGGAAAACTGACTTTTTAATACAGATAAAGGTTATGTATATTCATTTATCTAGATTGTTTTAGATCTGTCAATAATATTTTGTCAAAGTTATCTTTCAGTGTTTACATAAGTCTTTTATTTAGATGTGTTCCTATTTGGCAAGGTTTTATTTAGGTGTGTTCCTATTTGGCAAGGTTTCTAGTCTGTAAAATTAAGAAAAAGTTAGTATATTATGTCTATGTAGCAGCAACAAACAATTGTGTGGTATCAGTTATCCAGAATTAAGAAATCTGAGTGCCTTGTCCAAGTCACGTTATGTTTAACACCATTGTCAAAATGTCACTTTTTACATTTTGTCATATATTAGTAACTCCTGAGGGCAGCACAGTGTATCAGTTTGGAATGGTAATTGTGATAAAGAGAAACCTGAAGCATCAAAAAACTAATATACATTTTTTTTCATTTCATTAAGAAAGAAAACAATGCATTTTGGAAAGATTTTCATTCAAAACATTAAAATTAAAGCTTAAGTCTACTGAGCTTTATTATTCAATTAATTCAAATCTTCCTATAGAAGGGAGGATATGTAATGCATAAATATAGTACTCATTAATGTTATCTATTTGTTAAAATAGAAAAATGTTTTGTAGTTAAGAGTTCCACTTTTTACATTAAGCACAATTTTGGGGGGTAGAAAAATGTGAAAACTTAAGCTTATATTTATATATCTCTCTCCTGTCAGTGACTACCACCTTGCCAAATCCGTGGGAGTTTTATGATCTGTTATCCTCTGAGATCTGTGGATTCATTTAACATTTCACTGTGGTTTTATTGGTTTTGGAATCAAGAACTAAAAACTGAATATAGTTCACTATTCATATAGCAGGATTTAAGGATGTTTAGTTTTTAAATGTACCTTTGGTCCCTGTTTGATTTATTTCTGTTTGACTAATGAGTAGATGGAGGAAAAATCAAACATTGCATATGGCTTTTGGAGGTATGTTTTAATAACAAAATCAAGTCTGGTCAATGAAATCTTTTAGAAAATGATTTTATGAAAAACTTGAATTATTTTCAATCAAGAACAGTTTTTCCCCAACCTTAAATGTCAGTCATACCACTTTTTCCTATACACTGATCTCCATTTTTTTTTCTTTTGTCAGAATGGCAATGCTTGTCATGGTACTGATAGCTTCATAAAGATTTTGGTTACATGCTACCATTCATTCCCTTCTGTGCTTGGAGTCTAAATGTTTTCATAGCTCCAGATCCTAAATAAGCTAAGATTTTCTTAATTTTATTGGTAGTGTCAGAAGAAAAAGAACATCTTTTTTTTATTTATTTTTATTTTTTTCCCACCACCACCCCTCATGGCTAAATAGTACTCAATAGTATGACTATACCACATCTTCCTGATCCAGTCTACTACCATAGACATTTAGTTTGCTTCCATGTCTTAGCTATTATAAATAGTGCTGCAGTAACCATTGCAGAATTGATAATTTCACATTCTTTAATGGATACCTATCTCAAGAGTGGAATTGCTGGGTCATATGGTATTTTCATTTTCAGTTTTTTAAAACTTTTCAATCAAGAACAGTTTTTGCCCAAATATGCATATCAGTCATGCCACTCTTTCCCTCTCTGGTTTCCATTTTTGTCTGCTTTCTCATTGAGAACATCTGTGAGTTAAGATTTATCTTCTCTTAGGTAGAGGTCAGTAAAATGATAGCTGGAAAAACTCCAGGTTGTCTATTAAGAAGGCTAGGATGGAATAAAGGAAAAATAAATAAATGCTGGGTTTTTTTTCCCCACTACATACTCACAGCTTTTTCAAAAAAGACTCTGTATAAGCAGTGTCTTTTAAGCTGAGACATGCAATCCACTGGTGGATTATAAGATAGAGTTAAAGAAATGTGGTCAGGATTTTATTTAATGAGTACAGTAGTATGGAAATTTAAATTTTGAAATGAATCTAAGTATAAGAGAATTTTAAATGGATAAATAAAAATGTAGTATATCATGCATAATAAAGTTGAGTACAGACACATAAATATATCAAAAAGTATATGTCTGAATTTAGTCCAGGAAACAGAAGCAACATATGTTTTAAATAGTAAGATATTTAATACAAGGGGATTATATACTTATAAAAATTGTCTAAAGAGTGTGTGGAATGGTTTCTAGGCTGTTCCTCCTGGAATATCTTCCAGAGAGTATAGAACTGACCCACCTAAGAACGGCTTACACCTAATGTTGCAGGAGCTGTGAATTTAAGAACATATCCCCATAGCTGCAATCCAGTAATCAGAAAACAGAATTAAGCTACTACTCTTATGGCCACAATTGCCTCTTGACCCTCAAAAAATTGTGAAGTGCCACTATATGTATCGTTGTAGAAAACCTCACATTTCCTTGCCATTACATGCACTTGAAAGTTGAAAGGATGCAAGAAAATGAGCTCAGCTTTACTGTTGCTTTCATTATCTTAGATGAGTTGTTTCTATTTGCAGAACCCAACTCTCAGCTAGAATTCTAAGTACAAGAGACATGTTTTTAGCTTAATCTTGTCCAACTTTCTAGATAGAGGGTAAAAGGGCAGATGAGAATCGGTGTAACACATCCAGCTTAGTTTTCCTTTGTTCTCTTAACATTCATATTTACTCTTATGCTCATGCATGCAGGTAAATATGAAAAACACACAGCTGTCATTCCTGTATGGGAACTGAGCTCACTTCTCCTCATCACTGTATTTTAAGAATTGACTTTCTTATTCAGTAGCAGTGCATAATGAAGTATTCCTGTGTTATCTGAGATTTGATTAAACTAGTCTAGAAAAAAAGTGGCAAGTAGAGACGAGACAAAATTGGCAAAAAATTATTGCAATTAAATTGTGGGTACATTATGGTCCATTATTTTTCTCTATTTTGTATGTATCTGAAAATTTCTATATTTAGAAGTTAATGCGTATATATGGCTATAAATCATTGTTCATTCTTTAATTAAAAAAAGTCGTTATTTTTGGAAAGAGTAACTGACAAAAGCAGTAACACAGAGAACCTGAGCCACAGAGACAAAGACCTGTCCAAAGGAGAATCCTGATTCTCTAGATTTTTGAAATTTTTTCATTAGTATTTGCATTCATAAATATAATGCATTGCCATCTCAAATTATTATAAATGAAAATTCTATCTTGGGCCATGATAATATATTGCTGTGACCAAAAGGTGGTCTTATATTTATTTGACTGAAATAAGATTAGGGAGGATAGAGGTAGTAGACATGACATATTACATCTGAAAAATCTCAAGTCCAGATCTCCTGTCTCTAAAATACTATGTTTGCACCCCAGTGATGTACTTGTTATAAATCATCAGCATATTTGAATGTGTTCTATACAGGTATTTTCTCCCCTTACCCCTTACCCAGAGATCTGAAAGAATGGTGTATATTTTGACACTGAATTAATGTGAAAAGTGGATCTTGAAACTTCTGGCTTCAGCTCTGAAATGTAAAGACTTTGGAAGTTGTCATTTCCATCCTTAGAATAGGAAAAAGCTGGACGAATCAAAACCAGTGTGCTTCATCATAGAACTGAGGTTACGTGGCAGAAAACCATCCTGAAATCTGGAGACATGGGTGGTGCATCCACAGGGTGTCAACCAAGATCTGCTTACTTGGAGCAGGAGCTGCTGAGCTAGTGACACTTAAATGGATAATTTTGATAAATTACTGGAGGCTGAGTAAACACTAGCGTGAGATAAACTTCTTACAACTGAACAAACTGCAAGACTTAGGCTTCCTCTGAGGAGGAGCACTTACAGAAGCCCACAGTCGGGAAGGGAGACTAAAACAAGGACACTGGAGGAATCCGCCACCTTTGGTGTCTGTATAAACATCAAATACAACCCCTTGTTATAGTCAGATGAACATAGATCTTCACACTAATGGCCCATTTTCCCCAGTCCTATTTCCCTATTCAGCATGCCTGGTTTCAACAAAAAATTGCAAGACATGCTAAAGGCAATAAAGAGAATCTAGAGAGAAACCAACCATTTCTACCAGACTCAGCTATGACACAGATGTCAGAACTACCACACAGGTAATTTTAAACAACTGTGATTAACATGTAAAGGTATGTAATGAAAGATGTAGACAACTTGTAAGATAGAGACAGAGATGCAAAGAAAGAATCAATAGGAAATGCTAGATACCAAAACACTGACAGAAATGATGAGTGCCTTCAAAGGGTTCATGAGAAGACTTGACTGAGGAGAGTGAGTTTGAGGATAGTTCAGTGAAACCTTCCCAAATTAAAATGAAAAGAAAAAGAAAAAGAGAACATTCAGAAAATATGGACAATTTTTAAATGTGTCACATAATTTTAAATGTGCCCATAATTGAAATATTAGAGAAAGAATAGAGAAAGGAGCAGAAAAAAATACTTGAATTGATAATTGGTCAAGACTTTTCCCGATTATTGACTCAGGCACGTTATATATAAACTGTGGAAAACCAAAGGCAAAGAGAAAATTTTGAAATAAGCCAGAGTGGAAAAATGCTTTATGTGTGGAGGAATAAGGATAAGAAAGAAGGATGTTGAAGTGCGGTAAGATATATTTAATGACATGTGTTTATATTTTCAGTTTAACAAGAATGTTTTAAATGGTCACTAGTTGTCATGTTTGCATCATAAAGGTGAATAATCTCTCTCCCCATCAGGTAGTTAAAAATCAAGTGGATGAGAGTAAGGAAAATATAAAAATTTTGATTCAACATAGATTTTCAAGTTATCACCAGAGAGATGCTTATAAAGTGTTATAGGGAAAGAAGACAATGCTACCTGGGTGGATTAAGAACAACTCCATAAATGACGATGCTAAGCAGTTACTTGGCTTATAAGTAATCAACTTCTTTCCTATCGCCCATATTCTTTCCTATCACCTGGACTTTTACCATAATTTCCCTCACATCTCTTTAAGTTTTCCTATGCTGCTCATTGAGATTGTTTTGCCTTCTCTCCCGGCACTGAGAAAATAGCTATGATAGAGAAACTGAGACCATCTTCAGTTCTGCTCTTTATGCCACTTCCAGTTTTCACTAGGCACTTTATTCTCTGCAGGAATTTTTTAACATGCTCTCTCCTTTTTATTTTATAGTTACAGCCTCAACCTTGGCCTGTTTTATGTGACTACTTTGATGACACTCTTGCTTTTCTCCCCAATGCCATCTTTCTAACATCCGATCTCACCCATGCTTAACACGCCTCTATATTTTCAGGTTACCTGCAAAATTAAATCTGCCTCTTTAGCCTGTCTTTAAAGGGTCTTCATATTCTGTCCTAAACTTTTTTTGTGATTTTTGAGAGGAGATATCCCACAAAATACTTTCCAGGCTGATTTGACAGAAATATCCACTTCATATCTCCTGGGTCTCTAATGTTTTGCAGAGTACAGTTTGGGAAATACTGGGATTGAAGGAAGAATGTGAACTTTGGGGAATGAGAACAGGAGGGAAAAGCATGACTAAAGTCATCTTTATGGTAACGAGCGTAGAGAACAGTCCAGCTGCATACGAGGTCACGACATACATGAGTACTTGATTCTCAAAATGCTGATTTCGTCTTCAAGATTTTTAGGAGTGATCCTCTGTGTCTGTTTATAATCTGTAAAGACTCTGTCATGCAGAAAAAATAGGAAGGAAAACCTTTCCGCTCTTACTCTCAGGAGAATAAAGATTTTAACCATGTTTCTGGAAGCATGCATTGGCAGAATTAAAATCTTCCAGAGTCCAGTTTTATTTCGTTTATAGTTAAATTTCATTTAATAATGTAAATGTAGGATTATTTGGCAACTTTGAAAGAATAAGGCATTTTCATTTCTTACGTATTTTTGTGCTTCTCTTTTATAGCCTTCCTAAAATATTTATATTTATCCGTTTGTCATCCTAAAATCGTAATGTATACTTGATAATGTTCATCTCCAAGCCTTGGTTTATTGAGTATTCTTTTATTTGCAATTTCTCGTGAGTGAAAATTTCTGGCTTTACTAGAATAGGGATAGTAGAATATTTACTGCCATGTCATTTAGGAGTACTAAATCACTCTAAAGTGACTTAGGACATGTTGAATAGTTTTAGGTATATTTTCTTATTATATCACACATTTTAGTCTTATGAAAATTACAAAATTTGTTATTTCTTTAAACTTTTTTTGAGAGGGACTTCTACGACCTATGCTGAAGGGCCAGTTTGAGAGACTACTATGCATCCTGGGTACTGCAAATAGAAATTATAACTTTCTACTTAGGAACTTTATACAATTCGAGAGAAAACGCATGGCAAATCATGTCATACATCTGTGGGAAGAAGAATTACATCTTCTCCCTTATAGGTAGGGACAGGGTTCTTGCACTCTTTGGGCCTGATTCAGTATAATTCCAGGCCTGGGCCTGGCAGAGCCAATAGATGACAGATGTCACCTGGACTGTCAGGAAAGGCAGGTGGCCAGGCACACCGCCTCTCTCCATGGAGTTCTGAGGCTAGTTGTGCATGAAACAAATCTATGCCTAAGCCTTTAGCTTAAGTGTTCTTTCGTAAGTCTTTACTTTTTCAGGAGATGTGGAATTTGGAGTGGAAAAGGAGGTACAACGTGATTTGGGAGATGTATTTTAGAATGCTATCTTACCCAATTTGTGTGAAGGTAGCTATACCATTTTTAGTTTTGCCTAGTGAAAATGTCAGGTTTTGGTAAAGCCAAACTTCATGTATGATGCTTTACAAAATAAACAACACAATGTGGTACGTTTAAGTTTAGACCTATTGGTAGTGTGTCAGTTTTCTTTATTATGTAATTTCTAAATATCTCTTCCTGCACAACATACCTATTCATCACAAATATAAAGTAATAGAAACACTGACACTTTGATATAAAGTAAAGCTTCTCATTGATGTTGAATCTAGTCAGTAGGTTAGCTAATGTTATTTTCATGATCAATACAAGGAGAAAGATCAGGCTGCTAAAATGCAATGATTCTGGTATCATACATTTACATATTAAAATAAACTCCAGCAGTTCTAGACCTTTAACTGACAACTCTCATTTTGGAATTATTATATTCCTGATATATAGAAAGGTATATTTTTTATTTAAAAAATGTTCCCTTAAGATAGATTTTAAAGTATTCCATTTGCTATATAATTTCACTAAATTAGAACCATATTTTAAAAATGTTTTCCCTTCATAGGTAGAGACACGGAGATTTTGCTTCTGTGTAGCCACAGTAACATATATAAAAAGTGAGACTGCTAAATTAAGTGTTTTCTTCTTACTTTCTTTAAAATTATATTATTGTATTACTTTGTGGTAGTTCCATCATTTAAGTGAATGAAATTTCCAATTAAATTCCAAAGAGACTTAAATTCCCCTTGGGTTCTCTTTCACTGGAGGTATGTGTATGCTGTGAAGTAATTAGTGGTGCCTTATTAGGATAATACAGGCAGAGTGGAAGGACTTCTGCCTTGAATCACTGTGCTGAGAAAAAACAGTCACATGCCACTCAATAAATACCCTTGCTTATGCTTTCTATAAAATTAAAATGCTTGGACAGTAATCCATAACATACAGCACAGATGAATGAAAAAACTTTTAAGTGATATACTCCTCTAAAAATAAGTTGTTAAAACACCATTTTTAAACCTGGTTTTACTTTCCACCCACTTCAGATTGCCCCAAACTGTGTGTTTTCTACTCTAAATCCTGCTTTCCATCTTAGTATTAGCTCAATTTTTGTCCATAAATATCTAAGCCTCTGTTCACTAATTTTCTTAGGTTTTGAGAGAGGTGAGATTTAGTGGATCATTTTTTTAGTTTGGCCAAAATTTAAATTCCACTTAAGTCAGAAGAAAAAGAATACATTGGAGGCTCTGTGTTTCAAAATTTGACTGAACAGGAGAAAAACCAAAAGAAGTCTTAGGCTAAATGAGGCTGTGAAAGCTTTCTTAGTTGTTTGCAGTTAATTTCCGGTTACCCTCCCCCAGTGGCTGTTCCAAACTGCTTCCTTTCTCAAGTCCTGAAAGCCACACTTTATCCATCATTCTCACCTCCTATTTACTGAAAAGTTTAAGGCCACCTGAAGTGAAGTCCCTCTACTTCCTTTCTCTTCCATATTAACTGTTGCTCTTCATCATAACTTACACTTTTTTCTTTCTGTCTCCTCAGCGTATGTGAGTTTTTTTTTTTTAAAGTGAGCATTTTGTCGACAGTATCATTTGAAAGAACAGAAAACTCCATTATCTGTTTTTAACTTGAAAGGTTCTAATGAGCCTAATAGTGAATGATAATATGAAAATAAATATGGAAATGACTTGAAAAGTAAAAAAAGGCACACCAAATAAGCTATTATTAACAATCTTTTCCATTGTTTGACCTTGCAATAATTTGACCCAGTTTTTGTTAGTGGAAGAGATTATGTTTAAAAAATGGTAGCAAAATTTGAGTGGATAAAAAGAATAGAAAATAGATCCTAAGAGTAAAATTGAAAAGACTTAGGATTTCATCTCGATCTTATAAAGTTAGGTAAAATGACAAATTCCTTCTTACTTCTTCAATCATATGAAATTTTGTATCGATGGATGCCATATCTCTTCAAAAATCAAATGGAGAAAGTGGTCTTAAAATTATAGCAACAGGGAATAGTTAATCATTATTTCTGGATCAAGGAGTTATTAAACACTGGAAGTGCCTATTAAAGGAATTCTTAGTATTGAGGATCATTAAGATACAGTGTTATTTTTATTGAATGTTTCACATATTTCTAAAACAGATAAAACCTAATGGCCTCTTGCATTGCCTGTATATAACCTTTGGACTCTGCTATTTTATGCTATTGGGCTATAGAGCACCACATGAAGCCCTTCTTTTTCTCATCTGTTCTAAGACCATAACTTTTTTAGGAAATCCAGAGGCCTGCAGGGGTAATTGCTGGATTGAGTCCTGAGAAATCTCTGCCATGGATTCCAGATTATGGGCACATCTGCTGCTGTTTGTTTGTTACTGACTTCCCACCTCCTTTTTTTTATTCCAATTGGAAACTGCTTGTTTCTAAATAATATGTCATCTTTGATTAATCAGAACAGAAATAAAAGCCTCAAATAAAAGCAAACAGTCAGGTCTTCTTGACCCCACCATCCTAAAATTAGAACCAAATATTTATAACTAACTGGGTTGATCAAGTCTTCTTTCCTTGCTTCTTCTCAGAGGAACAGAGACCTGTAGCCATCTGTGACCACTGAGCCACATGTATTTTGATATTTGCTTTTGAAAGCTTTTTGTATGCCTTGGTTTTGGGGCTGGCTGCTCTCCTGGATTTGATTTCCACAATGGAGTAATTCAGGAGAGCAAAGAGGGATCAGTTAGAGCCCTCCAGGTGCTGGGTAGGTAACACACACCATTGTTGGCAGCAGTAGCTGGGAGTTGTTTCACAGTTGTCTTCACTGGAGTTACAGTGATTCCAGCCCCAAGATTAAAGTTAACATATCATCCCTTTGCCTTATTGTTCATGACTTTTTATTTCTGTCATATAAATGAATTATATCAGTAGGAACTTTAACCAAATTTTTCAGAACAAACGTCTTAAAGTGCATTTTTAGTTGTTTACCACATCAGTTATAGAGCCATCCGTATAATTTTAGCCTGCAGGGACATAGCTGTAACTATGTTTTAACAACTCACTGTAAAGCTTTCTTTTTTCACAAAATTCACTTCAGCTGTAGTACTTTAGTTCTCCAAGATCTTTTTGTGTCTATTTTGAATGAGCTCATTGTTTATTCACAGTATTTGATTCTGCTTTGTTGTAAATATAGTTGAGTGTTCAAGCTGACATTCTTGTTCACCCCCGAAAGTCTATCCTGACTACACTTTCTCTCAGGCTCTACCTTTGTTGAAACTGAAGGAGATGTTTGAAAAATTTCCCTGACCACCCTAGGTTATTTTACCTGCTTTCAGTTTTCCAGGTGGATTTGCGATAACTTTTGCCATTTATGGAGGTGGATTCATTGGGGACCACTTTATCTTTTGCATTGTGATTAAAGTGGATGTCTTATTGGGGCATCATAGTTTTGTGCTTTAACATTTGGAAGTACTCCATGTAGAAGGTGGCATAGGCCAAACAGACATACCAAACAGTAATATAAAGGCATGCTGGCTAGTAAATACTTCCTTTTTGTCTTTGACCAAAATACAGATATATTTGTGTGACCAAATTAATAAGACTTCAGTTATATTTTTCCAGATGGGAACAGCTGCTAATAGAATAAGAAAGATTCATTGTATTTTAACTCATCATCTAATTTTATGTAAAACAAAATGTGCTTTAAATAGTGGTATGAGTCTAACATAAAATCAGTTGTAGTATAATATAAGCATTACATGTCCTTGTAGCCAGTTGATGATCTTTGCATCCACTGTCATATATTGGTCTGTGAAGACTGTTAATTTTGAAAATAAAATGTTCAGACTTTTGCTTCTGAGTTCCAGTTTTCAGAGCTCATGTAGCCACTTTGTGCTGGTTGGAAGGAAACCTCTGAGTTTTGCTGAAAATGACTTTCTGGTTTCACATCCTTTTTGATGATCACATCTTGAACTGAGTGTTAATCAATCATCAACTCTGCACAGTGCTTTGATCTTGATTTACCATCTATAATTCTATGTAGTTCCTCCTAAGAAACTCCTAAAAGTGTTTATTCTGACTGCCCTCATCTCATGATCAGAATATAATCTTTCCTAGAAGTCTTGAGTCTTGACTTCTCTTTCAGAATAAAAGTTTTCCAGACTTACTATTGTGACCAGTTGCTTGCAACATGGGATCTTTCTGCCTTTCCATGTTCATCAAGGATTGTCATTTCGCTATCTCACAGTAGTTTAAGTATGCTACTGGCCTGTGTCATCTCGTTGATTCTTTTTTTAAAAGTCAGATCCTTCTGAATTATAAAAATTAGGCATTTGTGAATGAGTCAAAGAAGTATCAGTTCATAAAATAACTTTTTTTCACAGAACTTACCTAAGGTATTTTAATAGGTAACTTTAAAAAAAATGATGCTTTATCATGTTCCTGAAAATTCTGAAACTGAGTGATTTTCTATAGTTATCAGCATTCATAAAATTTTTCGACAGACTTTAATTTTCTTAACTGTTTTACGTGCTTATATTGGCATTTGGAGAATTAGTAGTACTTGTAAGATATTTCTTTGGATGAATTTTGTCAGAATATCGGTGATCATGGGTAACTGGAATGTCTTCTTTTTATTAAAGAATCCTTTTGCTATGCTGCTCTTATGTAAAATGCAGTGAGCTTGTATTTCTCTATTTGTTCAGCACAACAGAAGATGGTTTAATGGGTTTGATTTGCTAAATAGCCAAATTAGATATTAAGGTAATTTTTTTTTTCTGAAAATCTGGGAACTCAGCTATCTTGCCAAATAAGCAAGAGATGTCACAGAAGAGTATATCACAGAAGAGCATACTAAAGAATTGATGTTTTAACTTTTTTTCCCATTTTGTTCTTTTTTGTAATATACTTGGGTCAGTAAAATACCCACATCAATTTGAAATAAGTCATTTTTGAGGACTGAAATTTCTTAAGCAGGAAATTTTAGATGAGTACAACATTAGTATACTCATAAGATTTAACCCTAATGTTAAATACTAAATACTCATAAGATTTAACCCTAATGTTTCTTTTTTACCTGTATTTTGAAAGAATTATGTTGTATATTATTTGTCAAGATGGTTTTTTGTCCTTTGATTCTCAAAGAAAGGGTGTTAGAAGTGGGTGATGATATGGACATATTTTAGCATCTGTGTCATAAAATGATATAAAGTCATTAAATTTCCCTCTTCCTGCTGGATGTCTCTACATGGGTGTCCTGTCAGTGCCTCACTTCTCTCCAAAGCCTAATCTTTCTTCCGTGTTCTCAGTTTTAGTTATTGGCATCAACCAACAGTCAGGAACTCAGAACAGCAATCTTGGAGTCATTTTCAATTCTCCTATTCCCTCACTTCTGTGTCCAGTCATTTGCCAAGTACCATCAATTCTAAATCTGCAATATCTCTTATACCTCCATTCCTTTCTCTTGTGACTGCTTCTGCTCTACATCATGTTCTCATCATTTCTACTCTGGAAAAGTGCAAAAGCCTGCTTGCTTTTAGCCCTGCCTTTTAGTCCTGCCTTTTGCTAACACATCATTATTGACGAAACCTTTAGATCAATCCTCATTAATGATACAATATGTTGCTTTTACAAAACTATTTCATTGCCTTTTAGTAGACTTGGTAGGACTATTTCCCTCTGTCCTCATGCTCCCATTGCTGTGTTTTAGTTTGGGTCTTTATGTTGAGATGGTTGTGAAGGATCTTACATGTTTAATGAAAAGCCAACAAAATGTATAAAGTTTTCTTAAAATCAAATCTGAGGAAAGATAATAGAAATGGGCTGTGGTTCTTACTAGTTTGACTCTGGTATGTGTTTGTCAGTGTTTTACAAAGCAGAGGGAGCTAGGAGTAGAGTATGGAACTTTAGCCTCACATTAAGGAAGTAAATATCTACATTTCATCATCATTCCCTCTGGGGGAATTTCATTCATGAACATGAAAGAAATGTTGCAGCAGAACTCAAATTTTTTAGTTTCTCAAAGCTAGTTAACAGTGACCACAACATTGAACATTGTGTGGAAAGGTGAATCTTAGGTGTAACTTTTCTTTTTAAATTTAGTGGGAAAAAAAGAATTGAGTCAAATTTAGCACACAGTTTTGGAGAGAGCTCTCAACTTGTTGGATCTGTAAGCCTGAGGAGAAGATGGCTGCTTAATCCAGAATCTCTTTGTGAAACACTTGCCACATAGTTCTGTGTGTGGTGATTTATAGTGTAGGACACATGATCTTTCCTCATTTAGATTTCCGCTGCCCTCAGCAAACTTTGGAAACCTCAACTTCTCAATGTGGCCATCAGGAAGTAGCATGGGGAAATAGAAATATACTGTTTTGCAAAGTCCCCTAACCAAATATATCATAAAAATATAGACAACTTAACTAATTTAGGTATTTGAAAGATCTGAAGAGCAATTACAAAACTATGTTTATCCTAAAAAGATAAATCTGATGGAGAATGTTAAAACAGCTAAACTAAGCATATATAGATAGCCTATGTTATGTCAATACAGAAGCATGTTTTAGAATGCACACATTAGTCATTTTAGATTAGTCCCTGTGACTTCCTCCAGTGCTTTTCTGCTGTATTTTGGATTTAATTTGAAGTCTTTACATTGCATTACCTAGAATTAGGTAATAAGGAACTCTTTTGAGAGTGAAAGGAAATGTTACTACTAATTGCATCTGAGGGCAGGAGTGGCTGGCCCTGCCCTAGACCTTTACGAAGTGTGGTTTCCGTCGATCTGCCTGTTCTGCTCCCCACTCTTGTCTCTGGTGAACTCTCTCGCTGCCCCATGCCTCTGGCCTGTACCCCAGCTTGTGTGCATAAATAAGTCTTTAAAAAAAAAAAAAAAGCAGTGTGGTTACCTGAATGCAAAGGCCCTCTGGGTCCGGGCTCCCTAGTTTCTGCTTGCTTCTGCTGCCTCATTTACCACTTTTTTACCACATTCCACAGTGGCCTTTTCTCTCTCAACTGGTTTACATTTAATCTTGCCTGAGAGCGTTTATACTTTCTTTTCTTTCTGCAGGAAATACTTTGCCTCCAGATTTTCTATGGCTAACTTTTGTTATTTGTTCTTCACACAAATATCATTTCGATGGTTTCCTTGTCCAGCTAAGAATGTCCTCTCCTTCTTAGCCACCCACCTTTGTTTTTAATAGCATTTAAATAATCTAAAGTTATGGTCTGCATTTATTATTATTATTTTTTGTTATCTGTCTTTTCCTAGAAAATAAGAGCAAGGTCTGTGTTTATCTTGTTTATTACCTTACTTCCAGTGCCTGCTATGCACGCTTCAAAAATATTTGTTAAATGAACAAGACAAATGAATTATTATAATTTAAATGATTTGCTCCTGACATATGAATATATCATGGTATTAAGACAAAGGCTATTTTTTAGAAAGCCTCCTTGGTTTAGGAGGTAGGAAGGACTATTTCCTTGGATTGCTTTAAACTTTTGCTGACTTTCCTTCCTTCCCTGAACCTCAGTCAATATCCAAATCTGTTAAGTGAAACAACACTTACACTGCCCAGCTCACCGTTACTAGTGTAAAATAAGTTTAGGGAAAGAATGTTCAAGTAGGAAACTTTTGTAATTAGAAGATTTTATCATACATTTTTCCACTTCTCTCCTTACATAAAGATTTTGCTGTTTTCCAACTTCCCCATTTCATTAAGGCCTCCAGGGTAGAAACCTGAGAAATATTCCCAACTCTACTCACTCTTTTGTTCTTGACATGGAGTTAAGTCTACAGGCTGTTAATTCTTCCCTTAAAACATCTCCAGTTTCAGATTTTATTACTACTACTTAACACCCAGCTCTAGTGTCTCATCACTTTTTCCTAGATTACTATGATAACATTTAATGTGTTTGTTTTCTCTTTCCCATCTGGCTCACTAAAGACATGTTAATATTCCCTAAAAGAGATGTTTGCCAGTAACCTTAAGTTATTCTCCCATAGTCTGTTTGAAAATATCCACATTTCTAAGCCTGGCCTTTCAGGTCTTCTAAAGTCAAATTTTGTTCACCTCATGTTTTCTTATTACTACACTAATTTCTGTGTTTCCCCCCCATTTGACTCTTATTCTAACCCAAAATGCCCTTCTACTCAAGTACCTTATCCTCCAGGCATCTGTTCCTGAAAACATACCCCAAATTTAACCTCAACATACTTAATATTCTTTTAGTACTTATGTTGTTACATAAACACTGTGTATCTGTTGTGGTTTAGATTTATTGAGTATCCTATACCAAGAATAATATACTAAAAGTTTTATTTAATAGTTATAAAAACTGATATAAAGCAACCAGGATAGGTTAATAGGTTTTAATGTATTTACATTGATTTATGTTGCTATTTAAGTGTTGTATATAAATAATAAAAGATTAAAACTTTTCAGAAGGCAAGACTCACATCTTGTTCACTTGTACATATCATTAACAACATTAGATTCTTACTTGTTAAAATTGCATATGCATTTTATTTTTGCTAAAGACTGACTTCTTATCATTGGGCACACTTGATACATAGGAATTTGTGTGTTAAAGGATTTTAATGGTCCAAGAAGATCTTATCTAAACAATTAAATTGGAATGACAAAAGCTCAGTGAATTTACTAATTGCTATATAATCATTCATTATTTAGGAACAAGCTTATAACCATGGGATTTCTGTGGTATTCACCCTTCTATTCAACAAATCAACATACTGGTTTATAGTCATGCAAACATAACTTCGGCATAACCATGGAATACTTTGAGCAACGTAGCATATTTTTTCTTTCTTTGTAATACTGGTTACTTCCCCTGGAGCTTACAGTGGTCTGAGGTTAATGAAGTGTTGCATTCTTATTAACCATGGTGAGTTTATGGTGTTACAAAATACCCAGTTTTTCTTGCCATATGATTTTTTTTATCCTGCCATATGATTTGCTGCATGTCGCAGTTTGTGAATAACTGCATGCATTAAATTACCATATTCCCAGAAGTTACTCGGTGATTGCCAAGTTTGCCTGAAGTAATACTAATGGTATTTGCAGCTGTATATAATATCAACTCACCTCATGAAACTTATCACTGATCTGTTTCAACCAGATCTTTTAACTAGTAAGCTTTTGCAGATATATGCTTTAACAGCAGCTCTTAAATGAAAATTGAATTTATATACCAATAAATCCTAAAAAAAGTTCACAATCTAAATGAAATATTTTATATTTGAACAATTACTATGTAGTTTAGCCAAGACACTTCTAAATGAGTCAGATATACCATCACTAAAATTTGTGAGACACCTTCAATTTACATATTAGGCATTGATTAAAAAACTGATGTGATTTACTGCATTTAAAAAATACCATTGAATTTTGATCTTTCTCCTTGTGACATATGTATTGTTTGTAGACTATAAAAGAAAAAGGAATTTATGACTTCATCAAAACATTCTTTTAGGTAATATGTTTGGGTTTTATACTGAGTTTCTTCTTTTTTTTTTCCCTGCTGTTGTTTGTTCCCAAGAAATTCAGTTTTTGCACTCACATAATTTAAGGTATTTCAAATACAATATTATTCGTCCACAGCTGTTTTAGATATGTCATAAATTGTAGTTGCATAAAGTTGTTTTTCTGAATATGGAAAAAAGTGAAGAATATAGAAAATCAAAATGGGAAAATTTCAGCTATCACTATACCTGAATACTTCTTGCAGCCAAGATGCTGTACTTTACGTTACTATCTTGTTTTTAAGACTATATCAAATATGGGTGGGTTGTTTCTCATTTGGTGCAGATGTGGAATATACTACATCTCTAAGGTGGTTTATAAGAAATTATGGTCATGCTAGAGAGGTTTAATTTGGGTTTGCTCCATGAACTTGAGGTATTTTTCCCAACAAGGAACTGGCAGATGAATTTCAGGTACATTAAAGAAATAAATACAGACAGCTTTCACAACCTCTAAAACTTGAAGTTCTATTTTTTTTTTTAAATTGTCTTTGAACTCATTCGTTAATAACCCTCTTCTTCACTTACTCATTTTTATCCCTTTCCATTTTTTTTACTTGGAATATTTTTCATGTAACAGCATCCGTTTGAATTCTTATTCCTGCACTCCTTCAGTGTATTATTGAAGAGAAATTAATTCTTTTGAACAATTCTTACATTTATTTCACTTACCTCTTCTGAAATCATTCATTTTTTTCTTCTCAATTTAAACTCTAGCTTTGGAGAGTAGAACAGGAATTAGAAAGGCTCTTGTTCTGAATAACTGGAGTGTCCATATTTACCGGTTAGAGAAATATATAGAATAATGGTTAAAGGCCTGTTTGAATACTAGAAATTCATGAAGAATATTTGAGACATCTATTATCTGGGTTATACCAGAGATTCTGATTTAGTAAACTAAAGTGACTCTGTGAATAAGTGTGAGAAGTAATTGACAAGAATATAGTTCTTAAGTCACCTTAAATCATACTCAAAGGATTAGTTTAAAAAGAAAAAAAGTAAGATTTTAAAAAAAATTTTCTATAGATTTACTTCCCCGAAGTCCTGTTTTATAGCTGTACTCTCTGTCTTTGGTTAACATAAACTAATTAACTGGTCTTTTATTAATGGATCCATTATTAGGTATTAGATGTTATACTGGGTAAGGCAGAAAATGCAAAGATTATAAGATGCTTTTTGTGAACTGGAGAGGGAACCAACACAGTACATGAAGTTCTTAGGGCAGAACGTAAACCAAGAAGAGAAGTGACCAGACCGTGTAGTCCTCAAAAATAAGGTGGTTGGCCAGTGGCTAAAAGAGAAAGAATCTGGAAGGGAGATTGTGAAGCATTGACTAGTGAGGTAAGAAGACAGGACAGATGTATCATGAAAGAGCAAAAGAACATTTCAAGAAGATAATAGCTGGACTTGTTCAAGCTGCCCTAAGAGGTCAAGTAAAAGCAGACTAGAAAGTAGACTCCACCAAAGGAAAAGCAAAAGAGGGTTCTTAGATCAGAGAGGTAGTTTTCAAACTATATATTCATGACCACCTCTGTAATTTTTTTTTCAGATCTAATTATCATCCTATTTTTCTGTTTGTTTATAGGTGATTTTTAAAAAAGATTTATTTATTTATACATACAAGCTGGGGTACAGGCCAGAGGTGTGGGGCGGTAAGAGGGTTCACCAGAGTCAGAGTGGGGAGCAGAACAGGCAAATGGACGGAAATACACTGCTGAGGGGAGCAGCGGGCGAGGCAGGAGAGGTCTGCCGTGCCATGTGGGAATCTCCCCGGCCAGGTGTTGAACTTGCTTCGCCGATGCCGACAGGTCCACAGTGCAGTGCTTAACCCACTGCGCCACCAGGGAGGCCCTATAAGTGATTTTTTCCCCCCAAAGACAACTTAAGAACAACACTGTAGTTTAGAAATAATCAAAATTTTATAAATAGGTATAAACTAAGATTCTCTTCATAATTATCCCAGGCCCCTTCTCCCCTGTTTGCCTCACTCCTTATTAACCATTCTTATTAGTTTATCTTTTCATGTTTGTTATTACAAAGTCCCAGAGAAATATATCACAAATGACTTTTTAATGTTTATGAGATTTCTACTTTCTCTAGAGTATGAAAGAATGATACGGTAGTAAATGGCTCTAGGTTCTCAGCCCAAAACTCAGAGACTTGAACTCTGTAACTGGAGGACAAAGCTTCACAAGCTTATGTCCTTTCTGGACTTTGACATGAGCCATGTGAAAGGTGGTCCTCAAGTACCTATTTTACCACTCTTATCTTTCCATATCCATTGACCCTAGAACATAAGAATCTGGCATTTTGTGTGAGGTAAACATGGCAGAATTTGTGTACATTAAGTGTGGGTTATAGGGGAAAGAAATTCTATGTATTAACCCCTACAGAGGAATTTTATAGTTTAGTACTCCTACCATCCAGTCTTGAATTAGAATTTTATTTCCTACCCCTCATACCCAGTGCACACTGGATCCTTTTGAGATTATGGAGAACTTGGATCCTGAACTAGACCTTCTTTTAATCCTTTGCTCTTGTCCTGCAGGACTTGGAGGACAGGGGTGGGGTGGGTGGAATAGAGGACCATAAAGAAGTTTCTGAGAAAGTGGTCTCAGATGTTTCACCTCTGATGTTGGGAGGTATTTGGGGACAGGAGAACCCAATCTGGAAGAGATCTAGCAGGCAAGCTAGAAATGGAAAAAAATCTGGAATGGTTCTCCAAAGTCTACCTTACCTAGTTCTATCTACCAGACAGCAGAGGCTGAGTCTGACTCTAAAATATCAACTCTGTAGGTCTTGTAATGCCTTCAGGTCTAATTTGGCTGAAGCCCTGCCTTCATATGTCAAAACTTAAGAAACTGAAATCTAAGTATCTGAATTCCTGCTGCACAATTCTGTGAGGCTGACACCTGGTCACCCCCAACAGTGAAAGCTCAAGGCAGCCATGCCCTTTGACAAGGAGGTGGGGCAGAGCTGGGGATTTACAAAAATTGGTTTTGTGAAGCGGATATTTAAAAAATAGTTAAGTGGCCATGCTCCAGCATCACTAAGACCATCTCCCTTCACCCATGCTTGGTGAGAGGGTCTTTTGTAAGTAGTGCTGTAAAATGAGATCAGATGTTTTCATAAATTAAATAATGGACTCGCTCTGTCTTGGTTTGTTATATATCACAGTTAAAGAAATAAGGTCAGAAGTCCCCAAACTTTCCCCACAAGTTAAAATTAAATTTAGATGCCGGTGCATCTAATTGTGGTTTTGCAGCCCTTAGGAAATTGACATTTTTACCTTACCCAGATGTCATTGGGTCAGGTGTCCTTAAGGAAGGACAGAAGCAATTGATTGTAGTGGGTTCAATTCCAGTGTGGACATAACTTCAGCATAGTAAATTTGTAGCAAGCTCACATACACATCACCTGACTGTGTTCTCAGATGAGGCCTCTTAGTAAATACAAATATCCCATTAAAGGCCTTGTTGTCTTTCTCTGGGCTCAACACAACACTGCCACTGGGAAGTTCCCACTGGCAGACTTTTAAAATTCTGAAGGAAGTTCCGAAATACACGTATGAGCTAACATCCCTGGAAATGTAAGTGACTAGGCAAACATTCTGTGACATGCTAATAACTGAGATTTGGAGTGTTGTCAGTTCTTTGATAAAATAACTTAAAACTCCAACAGGTCTTCAAAAATATGACTTGCCATCATTCTTTGAATGGTGTTTAATAAGCTGTGACTTTGACTCTATTAACAATATGATTTACGGCCTCCTTGGTGGCGCAGCGGTTGAGCGCTGTGCTGTGGGGTGTCGGTAGCCCACAAGGTGAGTTCGATGGCCAGCCGGGGAGAATCCCACATGGTGCGGCAGACCTCTCCTGCCTCGCCCGCTGCTCCCCTCAGCAGTGTATTTCTGATCTGCCTGTTCTGCTCCCCGCTCTGTCTCTGGTGAACCCTCTCGCCGCCCTACGCCTTTGGCCTTTGGCCCAGCTTGTATATATAAATAAATCTTTTTTTTTTTAAAAAAAGAACAATATTTAGAGTAATGTCAGTGTACTCCAAGATAAAATAAAACTTTATTCAGGGCAACGTACCTGAAAATGGCTTGTAAATTTATGATTTTTCAAAACACTGTTGAAAAAATTGACATATTAGGCAAGCAAACATCGACTTTGTCTCAAATACTTTAGTGATTTGAAAAACCCATAGGTTACCATGAAAAGATGTTATACTAGGGCCCTGGATTCTTTTAAATTAAACCACCAAGGCAAAATCTAATTGAAGAGAATCTCGTTAGCTCATATCCTCTGGTAATTGTTTCGATTCTCATTTTCCTTTGACAAGGGCAATTGTGCATGTCTTGAAGATAGAAGAGGTACTCCTTTGCAAAACCATCTGGATCTTGGAGTCAAGGGAATGACTAGGTGACCTTTTGGGTGAATGGAACAATCTGACCAGAACTTTGTGTGTTACTATGGAAATTTAGAAAAAATTGTCATCACAACCATATTGTCACCCTGGTTTTTGTGAAATGCATGTGATAGTTAACGTGAGGATACTAGGAGGGAATTGTAACCCAGCCTTTTCAGTCCTCATGTGTTGGTGTAAAAGAGAACCAGAATTGTCCTTTGCAGTTCCTTCTTGTTCCTACAAATAGAAGCAGCTCAGTTCTGGTATAGCAGCTCAGCTATAATTGTAATATGACTATAAAACTATATTTTCTCCTTACTCTTCTTTTTCTTCTTCTTTTTTCTCCCCCTCTAAGAGCACCACTAAATGTTTTACAGAAAAAATATCCAACATAGTCTTTGCTGTCACAGAGCATTTGTATTTGCATTTCTCCTTTTATGAAAGGAGGAGTGTTGCTTGGTAGCAGTAGCGGCGGTGGGTGTTTGATGGCAGATGGGGGACTGCAGGGCTGCAACTGCAGTCTTGCAAATATTGTTAAAATAAACTTCCATTGCAAATTGACTGGTCAGATAGAGTGTCATTGTGATGAAACAGAGTTGAAAGTGTAAATTGAAAAAGGGCAAAGCTTTGATCTGAGCCATGGAAACTTTTATGTTGAACAGTGTTGAGGTTTCCTGGCGGAGAATTGGTGGGCTATGACCCTAAGAGTCCTTTAGGGAATGATTGGGAAAAGTATCTCTAATAGAGTATTTTGATGAAAGAGGAAGCAGTTCCATTATTTATTCTAAGAATGTTTCATTTCGCAAACTAATCTTGTAAAACCCTGCAATAGTTTGCCTTTGTCAGTTAAAGGTACATTTTACCCAGATCTGCTCATTCACCACAGATTTGCGTGTGTGCATAAGATTAAGTTTGGATGTGGTAAGTTGCATATTAGATGCTACTTTGGTCTACAGTGTAAACTACAATCACAGTTTTCTTTAAACTGCAAAGGAGCCAAACGAATAATTAGATGTGGAAATTTATGGATACGTGTCTTCTAGAGTAGTTGAGTGGGGGGGATCTATAAAATGAAATTTATTTTATCATAAATTATATAATTTTCCTTTATGTTATAAATTAGTTTCTCCTTCATGTTTTAGGTAAGACATGTTACTTACTGTTTTGAAATTATGTGTATAATGTGAGTTCATTTCAAGATAATAAAGGGGGCATTACAAAATTTATTATGAAAAAGAGGACTTTTGAAATACAAAGTGTTTAATTTTTTATGTTCAGAGGAATATTTCCTTTTATCTTTTAAAGTATAGCCTGTTATTATGAATTGCAATAGTTTGTTCTGTAGCGTTGCCATAAACACTGTGAGTACTGACTCACTGCTTCTAGTAGAAATTAAGCTGTAGGTATCTGTGAACCATGGTCAGAACAGTTCCACCAATCAATATATAACTTGTTTTATGTGTTCCTCTTTAAAAACACCTTATTTAATATTGATTATTCATTAACAATGAACTCACGGCCAATGCTAGACATTTTTTAAAAAGTGTAGTAACAGAGACTAAGAGTGCTTTCAAAAGGCTAAGTAGGAGACTTGACTCAATTGAGGAAAGAATTAGCAAACCTGAAAGTAAGCAAGTAGAAATTACCGCCCCATCCCCAAAGAAAAGAAAAAAGAGTGAGGGAAATAGAAATAGAGAACAACATTTTAAAGACTTCTTGAACAGTACAAACAGTCTAAGATATGTTTGATGGGAATGCAGAAGAAGAAAAGAGGGAATGAAATGAAAGAAATATCAGAAAAGCTATTAATTAGAGCATTCCAAAATAAATGAAATATGTTAAATTGTGACTCAAAGAATACTTAGAACTTCCCAGTAGGATCATTATTAAGAAAAGCCACCTAGGAACATCATTTTCAGATTGCTCAGAATAAGAGAGTAAAGGAACAAACATCTTGAAGACAGGAAGAAAGGTAAGACAGACATAGCAACAAAGATAAAAATTTCATCAGAACTTTCAGAAATTATGCAAAACAAGACAGTGAAGTGACCTTTCTTTTTTTAAGTATGGGCAAAAATACAGTTTGTCAACCTCAAAATCTATACTCAAGCAAAAATATTCTTCAAAAATAAAGGTGGAAAAAAATCTTTTCACAAGAGTAAACCTGAAAGAATTCGTTTCCCACAGACCTGTGCTGCAAGAAATGTCAAAGGAAGTTCCTCAGAAACAAGGAAGGTGATAACAGACAGAAAGTTGGACACACACAAAGAAATGAAGGACTGTTGAGAATATAAAAAAAAAATAAAGAAAATGAGAGACTCCATGGTCCTCTAAGGATTACAGTGTATAAGAAAAAGTCAGGTTTGTTTGAAGGTGTGACCTGAGGAGTAGCTCTCCTCCAAAACAGCGTAACCAGGCACTCAAGTTCTAATCCTCCTTTTCGTCACTAAGAGAATATAAGAGTCTTACTACCTAAATAATTTGGCCAACAGACTCTCCAAATCTGACTGTATGGTTGAGGATATCAGAGAAGAAGCTTAGGGGATGAGAGTAAAGGGAGGGAGGGTGTCCAGCAGTCTGTGGTGGAGGATTCTGGGTGCTTTGATCTTGGGTGTGGAATGGTAACATACATCTGAAGATGAGAGAACTTATATCCCTAAATCATATGCAGTGTTGTTAACCTATGTTATCTCAAAAAATATAATTCAGTTAAAAAATCATATTTGAGAAAAATCAGATATCTGCATATTGAATGGTAACCTTACCAGCCTGTTTCCTCCATGCTGTTCCAGCAGAGGAGAATCCTCTCTGAGGAACTGTTTAGCCCAAATAAAAGCAGCAGATACCCCACACCCTAAAACCACTGACTTACACCTAAGATTGCTTCCCCTCCAGCCCTACCCAGACCTACGGGCTTATGAGAACACGGCTCCCATGCCAGGAACTCGTGAACTGAAGGTCCAGGAAGGAACTTAGGTGTTCTTGCTGAAATCGGATCACAGCGAGGACTACCCTGCCTCCTGGATCCAGGACAATCCTTGGGTCCAGACTCCAATCAGATAGCAAGGTTACCACTCTATCAACTTACATTGAGTTTATACAGTTAAGAAGCCTTATGCAAGGGTACCATACTTCATCAGCTTTACAGAAATACACTTTTATGGGCTGAATAGAGTTCCCTCCCCCAAATGCATATATTGCAGTTTTCACAGCCATTACCCCATAATGACAGTATTTGGATATAGCCCTTTTAAGGGGTAAGTTAAAATAAGTCTATTAAGGTAAGTCCAAAATCCAATCTGACTGGTATTCTCATAATAAGGAAGTTTGGTTACATAGAGATACTCAGGGCACATGTGCACACATATATACACATACACAAACACATACACTGACAACACAAAATAATGTGAGGACACAATCATAAAGTGACTGCAAGCCAAGGGGAGAGACCTTAGCAGAAACTAAATCTACCAACACCTAGATCTTGAACTTCTAGTCCCCAGAAATTTGAGAAAATTAATTTCTGTTGTTCAAGCCACCCAGTCTGTGGTTCTTGGTTATTACAGACTTAGCAAATGAATATATGTATTCTTAAATTAAGTATGCAGAGCCAAATATCAAAGATAGATAAGCAAACAAAAAATGGGAGAAGAGAATGGGGTTAATGCTGGAAAGAGAAGGAAATAATTTAAAATACTATATGTAACATAAGAGATGGCAGTATCTATAAAATAAAAATAAGGTTTTCAAAGAAAAAGTGGTATTCAGAGGACAAATAGGAACATTTGGGTAGTAAAAATAATTGTAGCTATTTTAAAGTTCAATAAACTTTTGAAAATAGGGTTGAGAATGTGTCTAAAGAAGTCAAAGAAGTAGTTTAGGAAGACAGGGGTAAAAAAAAAGAATAAAAGAGTGTAGATGATAATCAACCCATGAAGTCCAATATCAAACTAAAAGGAGTCCAGAAAATCAGAGAACAGAAGAAAAGGAAAGAGAAATGATTGCATAAATAATATAAGGAGATTTCCTAAAACTTGAATATGTAAATACAGAGGTAAATGGCTAAACTATGAAGAGAGGAAAGAAGAGTCTTACTAGATGCACGTCATTATGAAATTCTAAAGCACCAGAGATAAAAGGAATATCCTGAAAACTCATAGGGGTAAAACAGACCACATTGAAATTATGGATGGCATCAAATTCTCAGTTAAAGCAAAGAGAGCTCAAAACATCATAGAGAAGTTTCTTAGAATTCTGTACCAAAACTGTCAGTCATATCTGTGAATATAATAAGGTTATTTTTTTCTTGAATGTTTTATATATATATTAGTGTTATTTATGTCTTTTACATTTTGTATTCCCCTTGGGTAACCCACCACCAATTCACCTGTGATCCATCTCCATGGTCCCTTGTGTCCTTTTCTACTCCATTTTGTGCCCTTATCCTCCCCCCCCACCCCCACCAACCGCTGAGTGTCTCTCTCCTGTTTGGTTTCCTTATAGTCCTGTTATAAATGAAACCATTTGATATTTTTCTCTTTCTTTCTGGCTTATTTCACTGAGTATGATCCCCTCTAATTCCATCCATGTCGCTGCAAATTGCATGTGTCTATCTTCTTTGAATGCTGAATAGTATTCCATTGTGTATATGTACCACATCTTCTTGATCCAATCATCTCTTTTTGGACATCTGGGTTGCTTCCATACCTTTGCTATTGTGAACAGTGCCACAATGAGCATATGGGTGCATGTATCCTTTTGGATTAGTGTTTTTGTGTCCTTTGGGTAGATTCTCAAAAGTGGTATTGCTGGGTCTTATGGAAGCTCCATGTTGAGCAGTTTGAGGAATCGCCATATAGCTTTCCATAGCAATTGGGCCAGTTCGCATTCCCACCAGCAGTGTAGAAGAGTTCCTTTTTCTCCACATCCTTTCTAGCATTTCTTGTTGCCTGTATTTTTAATATGTGCCATCCTCACAGGTGTGCGGTGGTATCACATCGTGGTTATGATTTGCATTTCCTTGATTATAAGTGATGTTGAGCATTTTTTCATGTATCTGTTGGCCATTTGCTTTTCTTCTTTGGAGAAGTGTCTTTTTAGCTCTTCTGCCCATTTTTGGACAGGGTTATTGGCTTTGTTTTTGTTGAATTGTGTGAGTTCCTTGTAAATTTTTGTTATCAGTCCTTTATCGGATGTAATGTGTGCAAAGATCTTTTCCCAGTTGGTAGGGTGTCTGTTAGTTTTGGTTAATGTCTCTTTTGCTGTACAGAAGCTTTTTATTTTGATGTAATCCCATCTGTTTATCTTGTCCTTCACTTCCTTTGCTTTGGGGGATGTGTTTTTCAAGATTTTGCTGAGATGTATGTCGTGTAGAGTTTTGCCTATATTTTCTTCTATAAGTTTTATGGTTTCAGGTCTTATGTCCAGGTCTTTCATCCATTGAGTTGACTTTTGTGCAGGGTGTGAGGTAGTAGTCTAGCTTCGTTTTTTTGCATGTGGCTGTCCAGTTTTCCCAGCACCATTTATTGAATAGATTGTCCTTGTTCCACTGCATTTTCTCTGCTCCTTTGTCAAAGATTAGTTGTTCAAAGATATGTGGCTTTAATTCTGGGTATTCCATTCGATTCCATTGGTCTTTCTGTCTGTTTTTGTTCCAGTACCATGCTGTTTTAATTATTATGGCTCTGTAGTATAGTTTGAAATCAGGGAGTGAAATTCCTCCGTTTTCTGTCTTTTTAGTTAGGAAGGCTCTAGCTATGCGAGGTTTTTTGTGGTTCCATATGAATTTCATCAGTAGTCGATCTATTTCTTTGAAGAATGTCATTGAGATTTTTATTGGAATAGCGTTGAATCTGTAAATTGCTTTTGGTAGGACTGCCATTTTGATAATGTTAATTCTTCCAATCCATGAGCAAGGGACGCCTTTCCATCTTGTGTCTTCGTCTGTTTCTTTCAACAGTGTTTTATAGTTTTCTTTGTAGAAGTCCTTTATGTCTTTTGTTAGATTTATTCCCAGATATTTGATTTTTTTGGGTTCGATTTTGAAGGGGATGGATCTCTTAATTTCTTCTTCTTCAAATTGGGTGTTTGCATAGAGGAATGCTACTGACTTTTGTGCGTTGATTTTGTATCCTGCTACTTTACTGAACTGGTCTATAATTTTGAGTAGTTTTTCTATGGAGTTTTTAGGGTTGTGTATATATATTATCATATCGTCTGCAAATAGAGACAGTTTAATTTCTTCTTTTCCTATCTGGATCCCTTGAATGTCTTTCTCTTGTCTAATGCTCTGGTTAGGACTTCCAGTATTATATTGAAAAGTAATAGTGAGAATGGACATCCTTGCCATGTTCCTGATCTTAGGGGAAAGGCCTTCAGCTTCTCACCGTTGAGGATAATATTGGCTGTGGGTTTGTCGTATATGGCTTTTATTATGTTGAGGTCTGTTCCCAAGGATTTCAAGGGCTTTTATCATAAATGGGTGTTGCACTTTATCAAATGCTTTCTCAGTGTCTATTGATATGATCATATGATCATATGGTCTTTATTTTTCCTTTTGTTGATGTGTTGGATTACATTGATTTTTGGATGTTAAACCATCCTTGTGTCCCTGGAATAAATCCCACTTGGTTGTGGTGTATTATCTTTTGGATGCATTGTTGGATCCTATTGGCCAAGATTTTGTTAAATATTTTTGCATCAGTATTCATTAGGGAGATTGGTCTCTAGTTTTCTTTTTTTGTATTGTCTTTGTCTGGTTTTGGTATTAGAGTAATATTTGCTTCATAGAATGTGTTTGGTAGTACTTCTTCCTTCTCGAGTTTTTGAAAGAGTTTGTGTAATATAGGGACTATTTTGTTTTTGAATGTTTGGTAGAATTCGTTTGTGAAACCATCTGGTCCTAGGCTTTTGTTTTGGGGGAGGTTTTTAATTACTGTTTCAATTTCACTGCTTGTGATTGGTCTGTTTAGGTGTTCTATATCTTCTTTGTCTATTTTTGGGTGATTGTATAGTTTTAGGAATTTGTCCATATCCTCTAGGTTGTTGTACTTTTTTCTGTATAGCTGTTTATAGTAAACTGATTATTTTTTTGATTTTTGCTGTGTCCGTTGTGATTTCTCCTTTTTCATTTATGATCCTATTTATTTGTGTTTTCTCTCGTTTTTTCTTTGTAAGCTTGGCTAGTGCTTTGTCTATTTTGTTTATTTTTTCAAAGAACCAGCTTTTGGTTACATTGATCTTCTGGATTGTTTTATTTCCATTTCATTTATTTCTGCTTTGATTTTTACTATTTCCTTTCTTAAACTGGCTTTTGGGTTTTTTTGTTGTTCATTTTCTAGTTCTTTGAGATGTGAGATTAAATTGTTTCTTTGGGTTGTTTCTTGTTTCTTGATGTGAGCTTGTAATGCTATATATTTTCCTCTTATTACTGCTTTTGCTCTGTCCCAGACATTCTGGAAAGTTGTGTCCTCGTTGTCATTCAGTTCTAGATATTTTTTAATTTTTTCTTTGATCTCTTTGTTGATCCATTGGTTTTCCAGTAATGTGGGTTTCAGTCTCCATGAGGTAAGAAGGTTTCTTTTTTTCTTTTTATGATTTATTTCCAGTTTGACTGCTTTATAATTGGAGAAGTAGGCTGGTATGATTTTGATCTTAGTGTGTCTGTTGAGGTTTGTTTTGTGGCCTAATATGTGATCGATCCTGGAGTATGTTTGCTGCGCACTTGAGAAAAATGTGTATTCAATTTTTCGGGGGTGAAGTGATCGATAGATATCTGTTAATCCCATGTGGTCTAGGTCCTTATTTAGAGCTTTAATGTCCTTGGTTACTTTTTGTCTTCATGATCTGTCCAACAGAGAAAGTGGGGTGTTGATGTCTCCTACTATGTATGTATTTTCTTTAATGTCTGTTTTCAGGGATTATGATAATCATCTGATATATTTTGGTGCTCCTTCATTTGGGGAGTATATGTTGATGAGTGTTATATCCTCCTGTTTTATTGTCCCCTTTATCATGATGTAGTGACCAGCTTTGTCTTTTTTTACCTTCTTAAGTTTGAAGTCTATTTTATCTGATATAAGTATAGCTGTTCCTGCCTTCTTTCTTGGCCCATTTGCTTGTAGAATTGTTTTCCATCCTTTAACTATTAATGTCTGTTTATCTTTCGCAATTAAATGTGTTTCTTGTAGACAGCAAAAAGTTGGGTTCTGTTTTTTGATCCATCCTGCTATGATGTGTCTTTTAATTGGTGTGTTTAGTCCATTTACGTTTAGAGTTAATATTGATATACTGGCATCTATATTTGTCTTTTTGTTTACCTTTTTGTGATTCTAATCCTTACCTTATTCCGTATTTCCTGGTCTTTCCTCTGTCGGTTTCTTGTAGTATGTTTTGGAGTGGGGGTTTGGTAGTGATGAATTTCTGTAATTTCTATGTGTCAGAGAAGATCCATATTCTTTCTTCATAGAGGAAGGAGAGCTTTGCAGGTATAGTATTCATGGTTGACATTTGTTGGCATGGAGTATATTGCATATGTCTCTCCATTCTCTTCTTGCCAGTAGTGTTTCTTTGGAGAAATCTGATGTCAGCCTGATTGACTTTCCTTTGTAGGTTATTTGTTTCTTTGTCCTCGTCATTTTCAATATATTTTCCTTGTCTTGAATTCTCCATAGGTCTACTAACATATGTCTTGCTGTTTTTTTTTTCTTTCGTTGTAATAATTTGGAGATCTTCTGGCTTCCTGTATGTCGATTTTTGTTTCCTTTTTCATGTTTGGAAAGTTCTCTTCAATTACCTCCTTGAGAAGTTTCTCTGTTCCTTTGTCTCTCTCCTCTTAATAAGGGTATTTTTATACACGAAGTGCTTAAAAATATTTTTCCTCTACCCTTCCTAAGGAAGGTACTAGAGTTGTGAACCAAAAAACCAAGGGGATGAATACAGAGGAAAGTGGGCCTCCCTGGTGAAGCAGCGTTTAAGCGCTGCGCTGTGGCTCTGTCGGCAGCGGTGACACAAGTTTGACACCCGGCCAGGGAGATTCCCATATGGCGTGGCAGACCTCTCCTGCCTCGCCCACTGCTCCCCTCAGCAATGTATTTCCGTCGATCTGCCTGTTCTGCTCCCCACTCTGTCTCTGGTGAACCCTCTTGCCGCCCCACACCTCTGGCCTGTACCCCAGTTTGTATGCATAAATAAATAAATAAATCTTTAAAAAAAAAGTTACTAAAAAAATGTAGAGGAAAAAATTATGTGGACTCAGGAGATAGGACCCAGAAAACCGAAATAAAGGGATTTCCAGAATGATAGTGAAGGGCAGGAAAATATTTAACTCAATGTCAGAGAGTATGCAGTCCAGAATAGAGAACTGTAGAGAGAGTGCCTAAGGAAAACGAACACACATGAAACTGATACATCATTTGAGGTGTTACAGTGGAGAAAGAAAGTTAATATTCCTTTTGGAATGTCTGGCACTGAATTAGTGGAAATACACAAAAATTATGCAAAAAACGAAGGCAATTAAATTGAGTTAACTGAAATTGCTGCCATGAAAAAGTAGATTCTTGAAACAGGAAATGACTCAGGTGTAAATATCTTTTATTTAATAATGGCTAATAATAATAATAGTAAATACTGATTGTGCTAACATATGAGAAGAGTGTGGTGTGTGTGCACACACCTAAAAGGAAGTGGGAAGGGGGCAGAAATCAAGAAATGGAGAGAACTTATTCTTTGTTCTAAACCAAGCCTAACAGTACTATTTGACTACAACTTTTATACTTCTATTCCTTGCACGACAATAATACAGGGAACTGTTGTTTGCAGGAAGAGAACACTTTCAGAGGGTGATCAGTTAAAGGGGAAGGAAAGTGAAGGTGGGTTCCACTTCAAGTGCAGGATGAGGTTTTTAAGTAGTTTGGGGAGAGAGGGGAAAAGAAAAACCAGGGCACTGGGGAACTCTCCATCAGGTGGCCCAATTTTATTTAGCTTATGTCTGTAAAAATATGCTCAGACTTTTTGTTGTTTCATAATTATATGCTCAGCATCACCCTACATTCTTTTCAGTGTTGACATATGTAGTTAGATGAGTAGCGGCCAGCATTCTCCACTTATAAACTATTTTTAATTGTTTTTCTTGTTTTGCAGTTGTCATGCCTTGAAAAGTGTTTGAATTATAAGGACTTCCCTCCTCCCCCTGCCCCCCAAATCCTCTTGTCAGAGACAAAACAGTCAAGATAGAATAGTAAAATTTACCATTCTTTCTTCTCTTAGGCAGTGGGGTCCTTCAGCCTCATACAGGCAGTGTTGGAAATACTATTTATATGCTGTTATTAACACACAATAAAATGACCTCCTACCTGCTGAGGCTACTACCGTACTATTCCTTCACACTTCTTACTAATACATGATGAGTTATCTTGTGGGTGCAGATATTATGTTATTGCAAAGGAGATTTTTTCCAGCCCAACTCAGCACTGGTGTTTACCAGATTGTTGGCTTACTTCTTTTTGTTAACCTTGATGTAACATTCTGGGGACAGCTGATACTTTTTTTAACAATCATTCCACAGTTGTAAAAGCCACAGATGTCAAATTGATATTCTTGCAACATGGTTTTCTTTCACTATATATGTCATGGAAATAGAGTTTTTATGTCAACTAGAAATGGGAATACAGTTTTTATGTCAATTAGAAATGATATATCATTTAATTGTATTTGAAAATAATATTGTTGAATAAAGGTACCACTCAGAAATATGTGAGATGGTGTTTGTGCTTATGAAATTAGACTATTTTGTCAGATGAAATTACAAGTTCAGCATCATGATGAATACCACTGTCTGTGATTCTTTGGAACATTTTGCCAGTTCATGCTTTTTCTCTTCCTCAGCCCCTCACCTCCAGCTTCTTACAGTCATTACCTTTTTCTCTGGATAGGGTTTTAGGATCTTTGTTTGTAGTTTGGGGAGAAAAAGGAAAAGAAAAATCTGAGCACATGGGGAACTCTCCATCAGTGGCCCAATTTGAAATGGAGATGAAAAAGGATACATTTAAAAGTATTTTAACATCATTGTTTGAATTCTACCTCTACAAAAAGAGAGAATATTAGTAAACAATGATTTCCACTTTCAAACCTTGAACAGCAAAAGTGGGGGTCCTCAGATGATGCTTTTCGTAATTGGCAAAACCTTCTGAATGTCAAGGGGAAAAGAGGAAGTAGCTTTTCATTAAAGTACTGGGAATATTTGTGATTCATATCAGAGTTAAAGCCAATTTTCAGTTGTGACTAGAAATTAAGATTTTTCAACTGATTCACTTACATGTTGTGCCCATACAACTAAGCAATCATACTTAGAGATGATTTGATACCATAGTATATCTGGTAGAGTTAGTAGGCAGTTGCTCATTATAGCAAATTTCAAGTCTATCAGTAACTTAAAAAAACGATAAAACTATGAAATTCATTTTGAATAAGCAATGACATGGAGGTATTCACAATATAGTAAGAGAAACTAGAATACCAGAAAGAGGGTAAGATTGGAGACATGCAATGCAAATAGATTTCTTTCCAGAGCAGCTTGATCCTTGTTTGGTAATTTTTCAGTTTTTAAATTTAATTTTTCTCAGACACAACATCTAGTTAAATATCTTTTATGTGATAATTCTGAGTACCAAGATTATGGTAAAATGAAAATTGTGAATAGTTTTGCTCACCTTCTATTTTCATTCATCTAACCCCAGCATATACTAGAGTATATAAAATGTTAGTTATTTAGTGCAGTTTTATTTTGAGTGGCTAAAATTTTCGAATAGCTCAGGATTCAGCACTTTTTAAAATTAAAAGAAAATTTAATTTATTATATAAACAAGATGTTTACTGTGGCGAATACAGACGTAATGTGAGAAGGAAATAAATTTATTTTATAGGTCTAGTAAATCCTCTATGTTAATTACAATTTGAATCTAGATTTATAGGCTATTTCACTATGAATACTTGTATATTTTAATTTTTAATGCATTTCCCCAAAAATATTTTTTTAAAGGCATATGTTGATAGTAAGTGAAAATATTTTAAGGAATTACTTCTATTTGTACTTGCCACTCCAACTGTTTTTTCCTTAAAAACCCACCATCCTCACTCATCAGCACTCAATCAGAAGATAAAGGACGTTATTTGGAAACTGTTTACTAAAGTGCCAACTGGGCCGCCTGTATTATGCTTTTCAAACTAAAATTAAGAAGATTATTGAGTGACATCTTAATTCTAAGTATTTTGGTCGCTTCTTTATTCATGGTGGATTAGGAACATTTTATACTTTTTGGGAATAGTGAAAAGAAGCAATCCAAATTTTGCAGTAAGAGACTTCCCTCACTGCCTCTCTCCCTACACACAGCAATGCCAGAGCCCCAAGCTGGATCATCAGTACTGACAGTGATGTCACCACATTGTGAATGCTGGTGCTTGAAACAGCGGTGGAACAAACATACTTAAAGTGTTTTAATAGAACTTAGTTTTTCTTAAGCTGTCTTCTCATAAGCAAAACAAAATAAGAAAATAAACTTATGTTAAAACTACTTAATAAACTTACAAACTTGAAAAATAAGACACTTCAGAGAGGCAATAAACATATTATGAAAGCACTATACTCCAAGTTTCAAAGGTTTGCCAGGTTCTGCGGGTTATCTTTCATCAATCAATGGAAACTTTCAAATTCCATGAACTTGTGCCAGGTAGGACTGAGGGCCATTCACTGGTTTGAGGCCGAGTCCATTTCAAGCCATGTCATAAAGTTCGGTAATGTGCAATGCAGGCAGTTCTGATACTTTCAGTGTTAAATCTACAATGTTTTGAATGACCGTAGGGACATTCCATTGTCTTAATAGCAGAGGAGTAACGGCAGAACTGACAATTGGGTGGTGATACTGGTGTTACAACGACTGGTTTTGGAAGCATTATTGGAATTCTACTGACATGAGTTAAGGGGCAATCTGGTCTTGTGCATTATGTATCATATTTACAATTCAGATGAGCAAACATTTTACAGCAAATTCACAATTGGGGAAAGCTGTGCAAGGATTTTCATCCCCATCTTTGTAGGCAGGCCAGTGTACCAACAGATTTTCTGGTTTCTGCGTCACACTCAGTTCACTCAGCTCTCATCAAAGCTGTCTTTATAATGACATTCGTGTAACTGTTTTGGGGTATACCATTCAGTATCACTGTAAACTTGGGACTTGTTAGGCTCTCTGGTTGTTCAAGATCTCGTGTCTGTGTAAGGTTTCCTAAAAGAACCCAAAGTGTATCTGCAGTCTTCACCCCCAACTCTTGGTTTGTTGTCCCTATTTTTTCTTAGACAACTGCAGCTTCTTCAGAATAAATGATCTTATGTCTATATGCCATCACAGCATGTCATGGTAATCATAGAAATCTTGACTATCTGCAGAGTTTCTGCCATTACCAGTTGTTTTGCAGTCTGGGTAACACTTGCCTCTGCTGAGTACTTTAACGTTTTCCGATGCCATCTCCTGTTCTTGAATGGGGGTACTTATTCTAGTTCCTGCATTGCTCCAGGACCATTTTTGCTCGCATTTCTTCTTGAGAAATTTCAGTTCTGGAGTAACTGAAAGCATTCATTTCTGTGAGACTATGTAATAGTTGTTTCTGTTATAAACTCTTGAGCTTCAGATACAGTTTTCAAAATTATATTCCTATTAGCTTGTTTAGAAGGTGGAAGTGAAGCTCTCCTTTCTGACTTTGCTGGCAGACTCACTGATGGAGATGTTTCCTGTCTGGGACCCACAGTCATTATTGTCCTCCTCTTGTTCTCCATCATGATTCAATTTTTTTACTTTAACAAGTGAACTTCTCATAAGCAACTTTCTCTTCTGAAAGTTTTCTTCCTGAATACTTATTTTCAGCTGTTTCTGGCTTGGCAGCAGGAACCCTTTTTGCTACTGTTGAAATTGCAATGTGCCTGTATTTCTATTTGCATGTGGTTTATAAATTTCAGTAGAAGGGTGAGAAGAACTATCGGGTTTTTCCTGAGATAAGGGAATCCCCTGTATAAATTTGAGGTCTTCATCAAAGAGCTCATTTGGTGTTCTGGCTTAATATCCATCACATCTTCAGAGGATCCTGGCTCCCTTAGAGCTCTCACTGTTGATGTTAGTCGGGTGGGAGCGTCTTTCTCTTAATTCTGGCATTAGTGCTCCTGTTCTTGCAGGGCTAGTGCTAGCAACCCCAAAGGGGTTCATACCTTCTTGCATTTCCCCGACTGAAACAATTTTGTTTGAAGGCACATGACTCAAAGATGTTGCCTTCAGCAGATTTTAGACTACACGGGCCAGTTACAACAGCGCATATTGATCTAATGTCACGTGAAGCCATTTGGTGAATCGAAGAGTGTTATTCCCTGAAAACGTTAACTAGTTCCCTGTCTCTTATTTGGTCCTGACATTTCTTGTTGACCACCATCACCAGAGTGGAATCAGAAGGCTCTTTGTCAACATAAGTGCCTAATTCTTTAATTTTCCTTTAATGGCACTCTGGATCTTATGGCTTATTTTGGTGCCAGTCTCCTGGCTCTGCTGCAGGCTGAGCACTGCACTGCACCTGCTCCTACCCACAGCCCTGCCACCAACACTGCTCCTTGCCACTACTTTTATTTTATTTTCTTAAAAATATTTATTTGTTTATGCATACAAGAGCTGGGGTATGGGCCAGAGGTGTGAGGGTGAGAGGATTCACCAGAGACAGAGTGGGGAGCAGAACAGGCAGATCTACTCAAATACACTGCTGAGGGGAGCAGGGGCGAGGCAGGAGAGGTCTGCTGTGCCATGTGGGAAACTCCCTAACCAGGAATCGAACTCATGCTGCAGTGGCTGTGGGTAGCTTCATAGTGCTGAGACTTAACCTCTTGCACCACCAGAGAGGCCCTACTGTTATTTTTTAAAGGATCTTATTTTACATACATTATTGCTGACTTTTCACTACCTTACTAATATATTTTAAATAGTCATACAGTCCATTTCATTAAAAATTATTCTGTAGTATAGTTTTGACTGAAAATTATTACATTATATGTATGAGCCAGAATTCCAAGTTTAACTTAAGTGAAATAATTTTATTAATTAGGTTGATTATAAAAAGATTATAATTTGATTATAATTTATTATTTAGGATTCTAGGGTGTAGAACTGTTTTTATTTATTATATTTTAAAACTTGTAAAATGCAAACAACTTTTGCTTTCTTAAAAACAAAATACATAATTAATAATTGGTGTTTCAGCATTTATATTATGAATTAACAATGTTTTAGTCATAGTTGCATATAAACATACAGGCAAATTTAAATGTAACATAGAATTAAAGTTGGTTTTGACATTCTTTAGGTATTTCCAGTATATGTGTTTCAGATTTACTTCGAAACCTGAATTGTCTTGTTCCAATAAGAAGGTGACAAAATTCTTCAAAAATACTAAAAGTCATTTTCTATGTTTGAATTTGAACAGACTCTTATGCATAAGAAACATTTGCAATTTTATTTAAAAATGAAATTTTCACAAGGTGAAAAGGTCTATGAAGTATAATCTAATATTATACATTCTCTTAAAAATTTTTCTCTACTTCAGTGTCAGAATATGAACAATACCCTATTCAGTAGGATGAATTAAAAAGGTAACATGGAGGGTAAAGGCAAAGAGACTAAAAATATTCTTAAATCCTACTCTGACTTTGGCAAAAACCATTGAAATTATGGACCAACAGAATATCATCTCCATCTTTATGAAAACTTCAGAAATGCTCTTCTGCTAAAAAATGCAAAAGCATTTTCCCAAATAATTTCTTCCTTCTTTAGAGTCCACTTTTCAGTAATCATGGAGATGATCACTACATGTTTTATGAATTTCAAAGTTTTCTAAATAATTTTTCTAATATTTAGTGCACTTCATTTTTGAAGGGTCTTTTACATGAAAGTAAAGAAAATATACAGCAGTCAGTTCAGTCCTACTCTGCTTAAGCCAGTTTTAAGGATACATGTGTGGAGCTCTACAGTCTCTTGTTTTTTGTGTCTTCCCACCAATCCCAGAATCTCTTAATGGTAAGCAATGGATAGTGAGTTATTTTATACCAAGAAAACATAAACATACATATCCAGGAGATTTTGATATATGTACACAAGTTGGAAAAAATGAAGATATAAATTCAGGGTTAGTTATTAGGACTTTCATCAACTTAGGAATTCATAAACTTCCCCAGAACTACCAGTTTCATCACAATTATAAATTATTCTGAAAAAAATACACTGAAGTCAGAAACTTGTTGAAAATGCAACTTAGCTCTTCTGATGGATTTTTCAAGATTCACATAAGTGATTTTTTTTTAATCTGTAATTTTTTTGGGGGGGGGAGGAAATGAGGTCATTTCTAGAGGCTACATATAAATGTCATCACATGAAACTACTTTTGTAAAATGCTTGTAAGTACCTTAATTGAATGCATCATCTTTTGGTGTCATAAAATACACAATCAAAATAACCCTTGTGCCAGAACAGCATAGTTAGGGTGACATATCCTGATCCCTTTCAGGTTACTGTTTTCTAGTACATGGTATAGGTTTCATTTTTAAAAAAGGTATCAGTTACTCTGCTTTCATTTATAATTATGTTTATTAACCTTTTTTCTTTTTTTTTGTTAGCCTAGTTAGAGACATCAATTTTGTGACTCTTTTTGAAGAATCAGCTCTTAGTTTCATTGTTTTTTTTTCCAGCATGTTCTTTTTTGATTCTATTTTATTTATTTCTATTCTTGTTTTTATTTTTTTCCTCCCTTCTACTAACTTTAAGCTCTTTTTCAGGTTGCTGTATGTATAATACTAAGTTGTTTATTTGGGGTTTTTCTTCTTTATGTGTACCTATATTGTCATTATCTTCTTGTTTAGGATTGCTTTTGCTGTATCCCATAGATTTTGATAGCTTTTATCCTCATTTGCACTTTACCAAGATTTTTATTTCTGCTTTCATTTCCTCTTATTAGCTATTAAGTAGCATATTGTTCAGTCTCCGCATATTTATGGTCTTTCCTGGTTTTTAATAGTTGATTTCTAGCTTTTTGGGATTATGATCAGGAAAAGAAGTTAGTATGATTTCAGGAGGTTTATTGGCAATTGACATGTATCCCAACATAATGTCTATTTTTGAAAATAATGTATATGCTATAGTTTTGGGGTAGAGGTTCTACAGGTATCTGTTAAGCTTATTTGATCTACGTCCTCATTTAAAGCTAGTATTTCCTTATTTATTCTCTATTTGATTTGTTCAAAGTTGCAAGTGAAGTAACAAAATATCCTAGTGTCATTATATACTTGTCAATATCTCTCTTTGATTGTATTATTAATGGTCTTCCTCATCTTGGTGCTTCATCATTTGATGCATAGATTTTTGTTAGTGTATTTTGACTTGTTGTATTCAGCCCTCAATCATAATATAATGTCTGTTTCTACCTGTTATTACTTCTTTGAATTGGAAATCTATTTTTATCTGACATATAGGTAGCCGTTCCTGAGCTTTTTTGATTGCCATTTGCTTATGGATTTGTCCTCAGTCTTTCAATCTGTGCTTGTCTTTGTTGGTGAGATGGGTTTCTTATAAACAGCAGAATTTGAGCTATGTTTTAAAATCCACTCAGCCATTCTGGTATAAGTTTTTTATATAGGAATCTTTTAATCAAGTGCAGTGAAATCTTAATTGAAGGAAGGTTAGCAAGATTTACGGAAATTGTTTTTGAAACTGGTTTCAAACTAATTAAGGTGTGCTTGTGTAATTAAATCTCAAAGTCAGTAACAGTATGTTTTAAAGATCTGACTACATTTCAGATTAAATAAATTTAAGTTAAATCATGTAAGTATAATGTCTATAAGATATAAGTATATATCTCTGTACCTGGGATACAGTACTGTTTTGTTTATTGTTCTTTCCTCTTTACTGATAAAAATAATTATGTCTTGTGCCTCCCTGGTGGTGCAACGGGTTAAGCGCAGCGCTGTAGAGCTGTTGGTAGCTGCAGCGCAAGATCGATGCCTGGTTGGGGAGATTCCCACATGGCGCAGCAGACCTCTCCTGCCTCGCTTGCTGCTCCCCTCAGCAGTGTATTTTGGTTGATCTGTTCTGTTCCCCATTCTGTTTCTGGTGAACCCTCTCACCACCCCATACCCCTGGCCTGCACCCCAGCTTGTATGCATAAATAAATAAATCTTTAAAAAAATAATAATTATTATGTCTCATTAATCTTTTCAGTACTTAGGATTTTTAGAAATTTAGTTTTTTTCTAGTTGTAAGATACAAATATTAAGATTTTCTGGTTGAGAGATCTAATTAACATTCATCAAACATTGAAACAATACAGAAAATTATAAAGCTAGAAATAAATGCTTTCTTAGACAAGTCTTACTTCCAAGACCTACTTATAAATTTACTTCCTATCCTTCCGGAAAATCTGTGTATGAAATACATACATGTCTGTGCATTTACGTATAAAAATGTTACACAGACGTATACACACCCACACACAACTTTTGTCATTTTGAGCTTTAACCTTAAAATGTGTTAGATGAATAGTCATTACTGGCAAAAAGCACAGTATCTCAGTTTATATTGCCTGAAATTGAACTCCAAGTCCAGCAATTACTGTCTTGGACACCTTGAGCGAGTTTCGCATCTTAGTGTCTCAGTTTCCTCATATTCAAAATGGCAGATGATATTTATCCTGTATAGTTGATATGAACATTTAATAAGTTAGTACATGAAAAAGTGCTAAGAACAGTTCTTGGCAATGTAATCATATTGCTATTATATTTCCATGTCAGGGTATCTAGATTTATTTCTTCTAATATTTTCAGAGTATCCTGTTTCAATAATACTGTAACTTTTTGCTCTGTGCCTCATTATGGATTATTGTTTCCCCATTTATATAGCTGAAACAATGCTACTAATACTGTCTTTATTTTTATGATTTTGTGTACTTACAAATTAATACATAGAATGAAGGCATGAAAGCATAATTACTGTATCAAAGGCTTTATATTTTAAATTGCAATTAGATACTGCTAAATTTTCCTTCAAACTTCAAACTTTTTCTTCCTATCTTCTTCATACTAGAGATTATTGACTTTTAAATTTGTGCTCAGTACTAATTTTTGTTTTAATTTATATTTAATCATAGTGGAATTGAATATCTATTTATATATTTGGGTCATTTGTATTTTTCCCCATAACTACATGTCTAAACTACATACCTAATTTGTCCATTTGTATTTGTTTATTAATGTTTTACATGTTGCTATTTAAAAAGCACTCTCTGTCTGAAAAGTAAATAGCCATTTGTCAACCTATTTGTAGTATAATAACTTTCTTAGTTTATTATTGACTTTGGATTAATGTATTTATGACTCCTTTTCTGACAAGAACTAGTCTACTTTTGATGTGGTAAGGTTTACATATTTTTATTCGGTTACTGCTTCTGAACATTATATCATTATTCAAAAGGTATTACCCACTCACCATGGGATCACATTTTAAAAGAGTCACTTATCCTTTCCTTTAGGGCTTTTGTAATTTATTTTTGTCTTATATCTAATCCATTGCAAACTTAGCTGGCATAAGAAGTGAGGTAACAATCTAGCTTCCTACCACCACACACACACAGTTATTAGGGTTTTCTAATACAATTTATGAAAAATCCATTTGAAATCATACTTCTCATAAACTAAAATTATATTTGCCTATGATACATGTAATGTACTAATATGTACACACTAACATATACATATAATATGTATATACTAATAAATATGTATTTACTAACACATATGTACATATACTAATATGTGTGTGTATATATATTTGAGTTGGATCTTTCTGGACTCTTGTTTCATCAGTGTCATTCTACTGTTATATTAGTTAGGAAATCTAAATTAAAAATTCGTTTTTTGTCCCATTACCCTCCCCAGCACTGTTTTTATGCCAACATTTCTAGTTCCTTCTTTTTTTTTTTTAAAGATTTATTTATTTATGCATACAAGCTGGGGTACAGGCCAGAGGTGTAGGGTGGCGAGAGGGTTCACCGGAGACAGAGTGGGGAGCAGCACAGGCAGATCGATGGAAATATACTGCTGAGGGGAGCAGCGGGCGAGGCAGGAGAGGTCTGCCATGCCATGTGGGAATCTCCCTGGCCGGGTGTCAAACTGTTGTTGCCACGCCGCTGCCGACAGCTCCACAGCACAGCACTTAACTGCTACGCCACCAGGGAGGCCCTCTAGTTCCTTCTTTAATGTATATTTTTTTTCTTGTCATATTTCAAAATTAAAGTGACTTAAAATTTGTAGATTAAAGTAAAAATCTATTGGGTTTATAAGTGCATTGGCATTTAATATCTTTATATTCATGGAATTTAATTCCTCAGATAATTTGAAATTAAATATTTTCTTTCCTTATATTTTCTGTCACCATTATTTACATTTGAGGAAGCTTTTAGTTTATGTATATTAGTTTTATAACCTGATTCCTTTCTTAATTATAATGTTACTAATATTTTCCATTTGATTTTTTTGTTTTAGTTCTATCATTACAAATTATGGTTATGTCTCTTTCCCTCCAATATTTATGCCATTATTCCAATGTTTATACCTTTTGTTTCTTTTTCTTGTCTCATTTCACTGGATGACTCCAAAAAGTGCCATTTTGCTTTTAGGTTTTTTGAGTGACATTTTTTGTAAATGAGCCTTTAGTATAAATACATAGTCAGCTTTTAGTTTTTAATCTGGTCTGAAATTCTTATTTACTTAAATAGTTAAAGTTGCTTGGTAAGCTATTATCATTAGGGTAAAATTGTTTGACCTTACTTTGGCCAGCTTATTCTGGTATAGTTCTCATTTCATTTCCAATATCTCATTTGTTTCCTGGTCTTTTGCTTTATGGGCTATATTTTTTTTGCTTACACAGTAAAGATTGCTTTTTGATCTTTAAACAGTTATACAATCTGTGATCTTTAAAAATCAAGTAATAACCTGTTATGGAATATAACGTTTTCAGAATACTTTGTAGGGGCTCCCAAATATGTCACAAGACATAGAATTATTTTATCCTGAAGACAACTGAGATTGAGCAGATCTAGGAGGGTATAATTTTCCTCTGTAAAGATAAAATAAGTTTCCATTTGTAAAGGTTTCTCTCATTTCCTGTACCTAGAAATGGAGAACACTTGTTACCACCGGAGAAGACTTAAGTCTACATAAAAACCCTGACTTAAACAACCCTTTTCTACCATGCATTTCCTAGTCACCATCCTCCAGACCCTTTTTCTTTGTTTAGTAACATCTCTAAAATTTATTGCCTTTGTTAAAATGGTTTATAAGCCCCCTGGTCTGTTTACCACTTTGGATTTCTGTTTCTTTCCTGCAAAGCAGCTCCCCTCCCCACCACCACCTCCCATGCATTTAAAGACATCAATAAAAGTTGTATGCCTTTTCACTTGTTAATATGTTTTCTGTCAATTTAATTCATAGTTCCCAGTTAAAGAATCTAAGAGGGTAGAGAAAAACTTTTTTTTTGTCCTACAATTTTCCTTTTCCTTGAATTCCAGCACTTATTTTTGATTTTTATTTATTGTGTTAAAAGATAATTTTCAGTAAAAGGTAAAGTCTTTCGTACATTTCATGTCTTTTATACATGGATGAACACATGTTAAAGAATTTAATATACTCATGATTTAAAGAAAACAAATTGTTCAGTGAAAGTCAAAACGGCACAATTTAAATAAGATAAAGAAATGGTGAGACAACTTGAAAAGTTGGTTTTTCTGCAGGGGTATCAAGTTAATTAAAGCACAGACAGGCCATAATTTACATATCTGTCCATTAACTGTAATTTTAAAAAAATTATGAATTAGGTCAAGGACAGTAACAGGAATATTTGTAGATTAACCCATAATGTTATGTGATATAAGATGTATAGTTTACTCTACTTTTACATAGGAAATATTTATTTTGTAAATTATTGTGTGATTTGTAGAATTGGTTAGCCTCTAGTCAGATAGCAAATATTTAGGGTTTTGTGACACACATATGGTTTCTGTCACATATTCTTTGTTTTGTTAGTTTTATTTTCTTTCTACAACCCTTTGCATATGTAAAAACTATTATTAGCTTGTGGGCTGTGGACAGTATTTTGCCCAGCTGTGTTCTGTACAAATGATTTGAAATTTATCACCAGTCTTTTCATATCATTGATTTCTAAATGTTGATATCTTTGATAAATCTCTTGACTTCTGGTACTCATTATTAAAAAATGTACAAGCATAAACACATTTTTCCTGAGAAAGCTCATTAGTACAATGAATTTATTTCCCATTAGTTTCTGCACGTTTCTCAGTGCTTTTGTATGGATCAGTAAGGCAGGGCAGTGGGAAATATATGCCTTGATTCTGGCTGTGCAGAGGTGTTTTGTCTGCAGAAATACTTAAAATACTAATAAAATTGATTAAGAATTGTCTGTCTAAATCCATTTCATGAGTAAATTCAACTCCTGTTTCCAGTCATGTTGTATTGTCAAGAATTCGATTTGTCTTCCTCCTTGAACAATAACTGCACTGATAAACTATGAAACAATGGCAGTGACAAACTATGAAACAACAAAGCCCATTGGGTATCCAATACCAAAGACAGTGATCCCATGAAGACAGGATGAAACAAGGTGAGTCCTACAATTGCTTGGCTTCACTTGAAGGAATTTGCCAGACCATGGTCCGGTTAAGTGGACCTGAGGCAGAAATTCACACTATCACTGAGATGATAGTCAAGACAACTAGAGTACGCAGGGCAGAGAGCAGCTTAAGAGAGAACTGCACAGAGAGAGAACTCAAGAATTCTCCAGAGTCCTCCTCAAAGTCAGAGTTGAATTCTGATTAGTTCATGGATGTAAGGAAACTCCCCAATTTTAGGGAATGAAGCTCCAAAAAAGGATTAGTGGTATCAGTGCCCAAACGTCTTGTTTGGTGTTAACTGGTGTTTATTTCCTAGTGTGGTTAGAGAATCAGAGAAGGGTCTGATCTCTGCACTGGGGGTAAAAATTAAGCCTCATCTAAATGCAGCTCTATTCCTTCCTAAGAAAGCTTTAAATCAAGACCCTAATGAACCAGACAATTCCCAAGTATCTCAAGCATACCCAGGGGAACAAAAAAGCTCAAGAATATTTGTAGATATACAAAAATATCCAATACCCAAGAAAGTAAGATTCATAGTATCTGGCATTCAGTTAAAAATTTCCAAGATACAAATAATGAAAAAAAAAAGGCATAGTAAGAAAAAGTAATCTTTTGATGCTGACTGACACATAGGAGAGTTAGTATACAAGTACTTTAAAATAGTTTGTGTTCACAACATTTGAGATGTGAGAGAGAAGATTGAAAGCATGAGGTAGAAACAGAGAAGTTATTTTTAAAAATCCAAGTTAAAACTTCTAGAGATAAGCAATGTAATATTTGAGATGAAAAATACTTTGGTTTGGATGGATACCAGTGCACATTCAACAGTTAACAAGTAAGATTCGTGAAATTGGAGACATAGTAATAGAAACTTTCTGTAAGGAACCCGGAACCCCCATCCCAGGTGCCTCCAAAAACTGTGAGATGACTTCAGTGGCCAAAGAGATGTGTAGTGACATCAGAGGGAAATGGTGAAGTTAGACCTCTGCACATCCTCTCCGTCATGAAAATGACCTGGTCAAAATTATCAGAATGAACTTTTCAGAGCTCTGGAAATTAATAAACTACGATAATCTGAAGCATTTATTCAAGGAGAAACACAATCTCAGTAAGAATAGCAGTCTTTGTGGTGAGTTATCATGCCCTGTTGCTTTCCCAAGTCTTCAATGTAAAGGTAGCCTTGAAAGCTGCCAACCTTGCAGACTCTTGTGGTTCTTTTGAAACCTGTTTCCGTTGACTTATAATGCTATTTGACCTGTCCAGTGTGAACCTCCTGTTCACAAAGATTGTCATTATTTGTCCTGACTCATATTTCTTTATGGAGAGGGTTGTGTCATGTCACAGACAATTGTTTAAAATTCCTGCTGCCTTAAATGATGGATATCATTGGAACCAACAATAGGCCTAACCAAAGTGATTAAAAGAAAAGCTGGGGAACAACATGCCTGGGGGGGGGGGCATCTTGACAAATGAAAATTATCTGACATTCCCGGCGATCTAGAAGGCTGTGCAGTTGCACAGGTTTGTGAGCATGCTCAGAAAACTCCTGTGCAGGTCCTAAGAGCTCACTTTTAGCTGATGTTGAGACTCTGCATAAGCTGGAAATGACAACTAAGGCAGAGTTGTTCACTGCCTGCTGGGTGTTGAAGGTGTGCCCAGTACACCCAGAGTTCGATTGCAGAGACTGGGCAAATTATTGATTGTTGGTGGTTAAAGAACTAATGCTAGCCAACCAGAGATTTCATTGATCACACATTCCCAAGAATATACATTTACAGAATTAGTTAGAAAAGTCATTGAATAAACCACTACCACAAACAGAAGTAGGAAATATATGTATAAATGGATTCCAAAAAGGAAGCAGAGACTTAAAAGAAAATACATGAAAAAAATGTGCAGAAAATTTCCCATATTTCCAAATTTGATGACAATACTAAGTTCATAGACTCAAGGAGTCTAATGAACTGAACTGTAAGAAATATGAAGAAAACTAAACAAGGTATGTTATCGTCAAATTGTTTCAAACTGATGAGTGATAATGAGAAAAAATTAAAAGTAGCCAGGTAGAAAAGAAACATTCTGTATAAGGGAACAGATGAAAAGTGGTAACAGATTTCTTCTCAGAAACAATGCAAGGACATCATTAAAGCCCTTTAAAAGAATGTGTTCATATTTATGTGCCATCACTTTATTAGAAGTGAAAAGAAAAATGGGTTACTGTGTACCAGTGAACTGACACAAACTTTAAGATTCGTGTTAAAAGAAACTTTAGGGGAAAATTCTGTTTAGTTGAAAGTCAGTTTGATAGAAACACCAATCTATCATTACTAGGTATGTCATGGATTATGTACCTGAGGGCAGAGAACAATTAAAAGAATAAATTAAAATACAAAGGAACTGTGGTAAAACATGGTAATATTGGCTACATATCACCAAGAAACGATTTCCATCAAGTTTTATCTGATTGTTTTTATTAGAAAGCGTTTTGAACATACAGAAACTATAACTTGGGTACCCACCCCTCAACCTTGTAAAATTTTAATGTTTTATCATGTTTGATTTGTATTTTTCTATTTAAAAAAGAATATCATGTACTCAGTTGATGTCCACAGTATATATTATCATTTCACTTCTCTTCCTACAAGTAATCATTTCTTTGAATACAGTGCTTTATGTTACCAAGCATTTGTTATTTATTTAAAACATGTATACAAATACACTGTTCTATTTTTTTGCATTTAAACTATATGTAAATGGTATCAAATAAATGTACTGTTTGGTAACGTTTTCCCCTTAACTTTTTTATTTTGGGATTTGTCCTTATCATAAGTACTTTAGCTGTAGCCCTTTAAGTTATACTTTGGCACATGTATTTCATTTTATGTTCCAGAATTTATTAAATAATTTTCTTGTTATGGATATGAAGTTTATTTACAGTTTATCACAATCACAAGTAATGCCTCAGTGTACCTCTTTGTACATGTCTATACATGCCCATGAGCAAGTATTTCTCCATGCTGGGTTCCTCTGCATGAACTAGACTGGTTTTAGGTATATGTATCCTTTATTTTAGGGTTTTTGCCACCTTACGTTCCAGAGACTTACACCAACTCTCACATCCTTCACCAGTTTCTGTCATTTTAGAAATCTTAAAATCCTAAGTATCTTCTCTTGCATTTTCTTCTTAAATTTTAATAGTTTCAAGAGGAAATTTTGAAATTTATTTTAGATATGTTGTAATGTAGGAATGGAGTTTAATTTTGTTTGTTTTGTTTTTCCTTTTTTTTTTTGGTGTAAGTAACCATTTGTTTGCCTCACTTTTTTTCTCTCAAATAATCTTTAAAAGATTGAATAGATTTCAATTTGCAGAAAACTTGTAAAGATAGTACCAAGAATTCCTATGTGCTTCATCCTCAGGTACATGATGACTAACATCTAATGTTAGTATGGTTTTGAAGTAAACCACACATTCTAAAAGTGTAGCAAGGGCTCTTGTCTTTCCATAGCAAAATCATCATCATGGAAATTAAGTTTAAGATTCTTGTCTATTTTAAAGACAGTTCATATATTTGAAAAGTGTTTCAAGCTAGAATGGAATGATTGTGTCATAAATATGGATACAAATTTAAATGCACTTTCAATTATAATCTTGCACTGTGTGTGATGTGGATTTGCAGTAGTCTCCCTCAGACTGAATACAGAAACATCCAGTTCAAACTACATTAAATTAGAGTGAAAGTAGGTGGGAAAGGAGGAAACTGTAGGAATCTAGATACCCAGGGATCTTGGAAAGCTCCAGAGTGTTTCATAGTTTGGAGGTCTCTGGAGGCGTTCTCTGCTTTCCCATTTTCATTATTGATGCATATTTGTTAATATGGCGGAGTCAGACTTAAGAATCATCGATGCTCAATGTTTGTAAACATTCCGTTAAGTGGAAGCTTTAGGGATTTTTTTGTACTTATTTGCTAGGTTTTAAGTTTAAGAGTTGTAGGACAGCAAGAAATGGGGGCTTCTTAGACCTAGGGAAACTTTTATATAAGCATCTGTGCCCCCTGCTTGGGAACTTTGGGGCCAATGGGATCTAAACTGTGAAAATTGGCACTCATTTCTTCTGTGTGGTTACTTTGCTTCTAATGATACTATTTTTGACCACAGAAGTTCAAAACTTATATACTCATTGTATGTGTGTTTCAGTGTGTGTGTCTATGTTTTCTTTCTACGATTTTATAATTTATCTGAAATTATTTCTTGTCGAACTAAATTTGAGATTTATTTATGGCTGTCAGGTTTAAAGATTTGTTAGTTTGCATTTTATGTTAAAGTTAAAAATATAAGATAAATGAAAAGCAAACTAATTTTTTGGAGGCTTAGAATTTGAGGAGCCTAGTGAATAATACCTAGAATATTCTTCTCTGATAAATTCTGAACCACTTGGTAAAAGTTAGAGCCAGAGAGATCAAAATATCTACTGTTAAAGTCTGAGTATGAGGGTTTAGCTTAGGTTTGTAGAAAGATCAGGCTTCCTAAATTCTGAGTCCCCAAATTATGTTAACCTACTTAGTCCCTGCTGGTACTGGAAAATAGTAGATCTTACCACTCAAAAGAAAGCCCTAAAAATTGCAGAAGTGAGAAACAGGCTAGAATATGGGTTCTCTGCCAACAGCCCATTTCTAAAAGAGAAGAGAAAAGACTTTATACAGCCCTAGTTTCTTATCCCTAAAGGACCAGCCAGATAAGTATTAAATCATTCTTACTTGCTTGAATGTGGGGGGTGGGGGGCGGCAGCTAGGGGAATACATTAGTTATGTTCCTTCCCATGAAAAATAAAACTAGGGGAAAGCAATTCCTTTTCTCCCAGTCAGTGGTGTTGCTAAAAATGGAACTCACTAATGGAATGATTTGATGTTTTCAAGTAGCAGATTTATTGTAGATACCGTTTTGGAATTTCAGAGCTGAAAGTGATATTGGGAGCCATCGACCTCATTCCTTTCATTTTTACAGGTGAGGAAAATGTGGGCCTAAAAGGTCAATTTACTTAAGATAACACAGTGGAAGAGTAGATCTTCTGAGTCACCATGCCAACATCTATTTTTAAGTAGGAATAGCTAATGTATTGCTTTTGCAATGGAAAATTAAGTGAATTTCTTCATTACCATTTTTGTACAGAAAAAAAATATGGTAATATTAAAGACAGTAAAGCAAATACATAATCCAGCTATCGTAAAACAACTACTATAGTTTTTACATATTTTCTTTTGAAATGTTTTTTTAACACTTAAAACTTAATATGTAAAGTATAACCATGACATCCAACTTGGAATCCTTTGCTAAGGAGGACACAGTTTACTTCATGTGAAAGAGCTTATTATTTTGCTACTTGTCTTTTTGATAGAGAACTATTCTAAAGAATACAAGGTAGTATTACCTTGTATACTCTCTAGGACATGGCCTCCCTGGTGGCGCAGCGGGTTTAGCGCAGCACTGTGAAGCTGTCAGCGGCTGCCGCGCGAGTTCGATGCCAGCCGGGGAGATTCCCACACGGCACAGCATACCTCTCTTGCCTGCCTGCTGCTCCCCGCAGCAGCGTATTTCCATCAATCTGCCTGTGCTGCTCCCCACTCTGTCTCTGGTGAACCCTCTCACAGTCCCACACCTGTGGCCTGCACCCCAGCTTGTGTGCAAAAATAAAATAAAATCTTAAAAAAAAAAGAATACCCGCTAGGACATCTAGAAATTACTGTCCTGACATCAGCTGTGATTAACTGTGATCTTGGATGGCCTCCCTTGAAACTAAAGTGAGAGATTAGACCAGATGTGGCAAATATATTTCTTTTGTTCTTCCCCTAAATTGATGGATTATCAGTGACTACTTTGACAGTGCTGGGAAGGCTGGGTTTACGTAGCATTCTTCACTGGTAATTCACCACAAGAAGGAGGAGGAGAGGAATTTATGGTATTTATTGGCATCACTATTTAGGCAGTTGCCCAGATCCCATCTGGTTGTAAAATTCTGATTTTTGTATACTTTATAAGCCATTTCTTTCTGAATAAAATTAATTAATAATTTTACTTATTTTTAAATCAAGTTATATTCTTCAGACTGATCAGTAAGTGTGCTATAGTTATCTGTAGATATAATTCAGGAAACTAGTTCCTTTATTTTCATATGATGAAAAAAAATCATTCCATATGAACACATGAACAAAAAAGCCACTGTGAACTAAGCCCAGGAAACTCCAGCTAAAGCATGGTATCCACATTTTGCTCAGCATAAGCAGTGATTTTCCATTGAGCAGACCCTAGCCAGATGTTCAAAAGAAGAGAACGTACTTAATTTTCCCAGAACAGGTTTTCAGTATACTGAATATTGCAGTGACTAAGCTCTCTGGAATAGGAAGTGGGCTCTGGATCCCTTTGTTATTGAGGACCAAGCTTTTGGTGGTGTTTTAGTGTTTAAGTTTAAAAGTCATCAATATTCTTGGTCATTGATACCTTAACCGTAAAGCATGGTTTCTACAGGCTTAGACAGAAACTAAATTTTATGATAAAAAGTTAAAATTTATTCATAGTAACTGGCATGTAAATAATCGCTGATCTTTTTATCTAGTTAAGCAAAGGCTAATGGGTAATCCAGGGCTTTACATTCTTTGCAGTATTATAACCTCTCAAGACTCCTAATACCAAAACTTATGCTCTCTGTTCTGCCATGTTGTAATTAATAGTGAATTGAAAACACTAGAAAAAAAGAAAGCATAGTTTCTAAAGTTTATTGTATTGAAACAAAACTGAACATGATTTTATTTTGTATTTAAGAAATATGGAACACAAGGTCTTTTTGTTCCTTAGGCTCATCACTGCAAACAACAGTTATCACTATATAAATTAACCCTGAAAGTGTTATTAAAATGTATTTTAAATTCATATAAAGCCATACAAACTTGCTTTAACTGTATGTGGAAAAACACTGCTCATTGTTCTTCAGGATTTGGTAGTATTTTAAAAACAATGTTATTTCATTTGCTTACCAAAACTTCATATTTTTAAAACCCAGAAAAATATAAAGAAAATAAAATCATGTATAACACTAGTACCTAGAAACTATCATATGTGTGCGTGTGCACACATGTATATAATTGGGACCATTCATATTCTGTGATGTATATGTGTGTCTACACATAGCTGGGTTTTTTAATCTTTGCACGTACCATGTATTTGAACTTTTTTGTATCATTAAGTAGTCTTGTAGAGCATGATTGTTATAGTACATATATAAGAATGAATATGTTTCATTTTATTATGGATATACTTTTATTATCTACATTTCTTTTTGACATTTAGGTGCCTTCAGTTCTTTTCCCTTTTGTAAATTATGCTGACGTTAATTCAGTGAACATAATTATTTCTGTGAATCTGTAATTTCATTAGATTAAATCCTTAGAATTTGTGTGGTCAATTGATACTAAAGTTTTCAAGATTTTTAACATACTGTTTTCTAGAAAGTTAAGCCAGTTTACTTTGCCTGCAGTGTATTAAAGTGACAACAGCATTAATTTTTAATTCAGAGCTTGTATTTCATTTGTCAATAATATGTCTTTGGGAAAACTATCATCTATGAGTCTGAATTTCAATCATCTGCAAAATAGCACCATTATTATGAGAAATATATGAGACAACTCTCTCAGAAAAGTCACTCCGTGGTAGCTAGTTCTCTTTCTCTTCCTCTTCTCTTCATATATCTGTCACTTAGGCATTTTTGAACAAAATTGAAGGAAGGGTCCATCCAAATCTATTGTTTGCCTGTAAACTTAGTGGGTACGTTCTCATGGCCCACATAATGGTCACTGTTGGAATCTTCTTTCAATTCTTGTGATTGATTTATATTTACATTGTATGCAGCAAGAAAAGAGTGGAAAGAGCGAGACATGGAACAAGGCAGAGGACCAGTTTTTCAGTTCCATGTCTGATACTACTTTTTAGTTAAGAGCTAGCTCCTTGTGTTGACTTTTATGCTGCCCACAGCTGCTGCCACAGTCTCTGTGCCCTAAATGCCAGAACTTGTAGTCAAGTCAGCAGGGTGAGCTAGGCAGTGGGGAGATTTTTTTGCTCGTGTTGCCAGCTTATCTGGAAAACCTGAACAGCTGTTTGAATGAATGAATAGAGTACCTATTCAAGGGAATTTAAAGAATTTCCAAAAGAACTACATTCATCAGACCATCACTATTGTAATCCAGTTCCATCAAGAAACATCTGTTGAGTAGGGACCTTTTGTTCAGCACAGTGCCAAGTGTTGAGTGTATCATAGGGAATAAGACTTGAATTCTCTGTTGAAGAAGCCAGATAATGATAAGACTTTAACATATATCATTACAAATAAAAGGCAGGATATAAGTACAAGATGATTAATAAAGGAGTCTAGGAGTTATGGAGAAGGAGGACGTGGTCAAATATTAAAGAATAATGTCATAATGAGGTTCAAAATATTCAAGAAATTGAGTACTGTATTTTGAAACTATTTTTGGTTTTGATTTCTTCCAAACTCAAAGCCTGAGGCTCAATTCTCTGTATTAAACCTTGCTTCTAATTGCTTTGGCAATGTCAGGTTGATTCATAAGGGCAAATGGGCATTCAAGTATATCAAATTTGGGGCATATGACACACATATTTATCCTTCTGATGTCAGTATGGCAGGTGGAGATGACATTGGAACAGGTTTTGTCAGCCTTGAGCCAAAACTACACTGGATTGTTTGTGTTTTTTTGGCTTGGGAGAGGACAGGCACCAGCAGATAGTTTCTCACAGATGGACCACCATGACCAGAATGCAGAACTGTAAACGTGACTGCTGGATTTTAATCAGCAAATCTGTCACAGTTGTGGGACTTTGCGGCCTTAACTGACCCTTATCTCTCAGGAGCAGATGCTGTATTCCAGGCTGCAAAGGGAGCCAACATATATTTACGTATTTCTATCCACTAACTTCAATTAAAATATTTTAAAATTCCTCTTGCTAGTTCCTCACTCCAAACCCAATATTAGATGTTATTATATCTCAAATTATACACTTTCATAACCAATAAAGCTAATTACCCTTGACTGCCCTGTTCTTACCACTACACTTCTTACATTGCATTTCAAAATTCATTTAAAAACTCTGTGTCCTACCAAGGGGAGCATTATAAAATTTCTTACCAAGAGCTCACTGACCTTTAAAAAGGAGGGTAGTGGTCCTTTTTTCATGTTGTCACCAATAGGATGTAAAATTAATCTTAAAGTGAATATTCGCTCTTTGACAACACCTGATCTTTGACTTAAATAATCATTAAGACCACATTACTAAGTCACCTCTTCTAGATTACAGCCTTGCAAATGATTATGCTAGCTTGGCATTGCAAAGAGTTTATTTGCTAATGGATGGCTAGTAAAACTCAGCCCCAACTGTGTATATATGAAGACTTCTTTGTTTTAAAGATACAAGTTTTATTTTAAAGCTTTCTATGATCCAGACCTGCTTTTGCCTTTTGAAGGTCATTTTACTTTTGTCAGTAGTGCTTCTGATTGAAGGTCCCAACAATAGATGAGTCACTGACGATTATAAAAGACCCATTGCTTTAAGACTTTGTACTGTTAACGTGTAATATAATATTGACTGTGGAAAACATTTTATAATGTGTATCAAAGCATCATGTTATTAAATAGATGCATCATATTGTTAAATAAATACAATTTTCATTTTTCAATTACCGTATCATAAATCTGAAAGAAAGAAAAAGGTAAAAACAATAGGTGATAGAAAGAGGAATAAGATTATATGGCACCCTCAAGATACTGGCAGTTTACTTGAATAGAAAATGTGATCACAAAGGTGAAGACAATAGGGGCCTTGGGGTGTTAACATACATCTGAAGAAGTATGAATTTGTTCCCCTAAATCACATACAGTGTTGTAAACCAATGTTACCTCAACAGAAAAGTAACACACACAATAAGTATATGTGATCATAAATAAATACAGAATGTGATAAATTCTAAAGGAGAGACAAAAGGTAGATGAAAACTTTTCAAACATGTACCAAAATGGTAAGGAATTTTACATGATAGGGTGAGTTAAGGAAGACATACTATGTAAAAAGTCTGGGGATGTAGTTTGAACCCAGAGTTTGGAGAATTTGATGGCCTTCTCAAATACTCTTACTGTCCTGGTGAGGGAGAACCTTATGAGACATTTAGATTCTCCTCCCCACTGCACACCCATTAGAAAGTAGTACTTGATCCTCCTACAGAATTCAGAAAGTACAAAAGAGGTGTACAAAATAAATGCAAAATCACTCATAAATTTACTTTTGCTTCCTGTTCACCACTGTCTCATCTCACAATTCTATTTCCTGACCCACAGTGGCAGGATTAGAACCACACTTCTGAATGGCACTTAAGTGATGTGTAGTAAGTTGGAGGGGAACAGAATGCAATAAATCTGTTGTAGGAGAACTTAATTATTAGGGAGGGCTTTGAACAGTCAGAATAGGAAGGAATGAGAGCGAGCAAGAATCCTTTGAAAGATAGACATACCAGTAGAGTTTGATTTTTAAGGGGTGGCGTGGGAAGACTTATCACATGACTAACTGTCATTCAAGCCCAAAGGGCCAAAAGGATCCTGTTGTCATCAAATGTGAGAGACCTTGGATGCAGAGAACATGAGACATTAAAATTTTCCTTTGAGTACTTTGAGCTTGAGGTGCTGTGAAGGTACTAAAACTGGTGCAGAAATGTGGACTATCCACACAGAGCCAGCGACCCTCAGGGAGCAGTGCTTGCTGCATCCTCTTCTTTGTTTACATAGATTTCACCTATTTTTAGCAAAGAAATTACCGCTTAGCTTTGCTGGCATTTCCTTCTATATGGACAGTTTCTGAGATGTGGACACAATTGATTTAAAGTTAGTAACTACCGTAGTCTTTGCAGAGCCATCAATTCTATTACAAGATATATGAGGTCAAGGTTAGTGTGATTCAAGGGTCGTGAGCCCTAGAGTTGACCATTAATCCTATGGTAATGGAAGCAATGGCAGCTTTCACCTCAAACACAAGAATAATGTGACAACACCGTCCTCCACATGTTTTGACAAAGATTGCTGTTTATCTGGTTTCCTGCAAAGCATTCCTGCCCTTTAGGTTTTGCCTGTAAATAAGGGAAGCAGTAGACAGATATCATTTGTGGATTTACTGTCTTGTTGACATTTTCAACAGTGATCCAGAATTAGTCAATTACATTGACGCTAGTTCTTGGAGAACTCTAAATGGAAGGGACAGTTTGTTTATAAGAAAGCAGAATCCTTCCTGCTTTGTGAGGATAACCTGATTAATATTAAATTGCATCAGTGCTGCTCAGAATGTCGTAAAATTTCTTTTGCATCTTGTTCTAGGTTGACAGGCTCAGCCTTGTACTATAGCATCAGTGTCCTCTTATATGTGTGCATTTCCTAACAATTGGTTATTTGTGCTTTAGTTCTGTTTTTCAAATTTTTCCACCATGTGATATCTGTCCTCAGCTTGCAGAGTTAAAAATGAAGCATATTTTACTCCTGACCTTCACAGAAATTAAAATTTTCATTTGTGCTATGTAGTTCTTACTTGGTACTTGCTCAAGGACAATTTTTGTTGTTGTTGTTGTTGTTTTTGTTTTTCAGCTCTATCAGTATCTAAATTTATTTGAAATTTTAAGAGAATTGTGCAACCTTTGTTTTTATTATTTAAACCTGGTAGGTGGAGATGAACTTCAAGTATGGACACTCCCTTCCAGAGACCAGCACACTACTTAAGTAGATAGGCCCTTTCCTTGTGTGTATTTGACACAATTTCACTCTCAAAAACTTGCAGATAGAGTCAACAAAGGTAGGTCTTCCCTTGCTGCTTTGCTCACAACTATCTTGTTTTACTGGGCTGACCTTGGGAGAACTCCAATTCTCAGTACCTTGGATTATTCACATTCCTTCTGAGACTGATAATGCCTCTGCTCCTTTTGCTTTTCAGCTTCTTTGCAAGGGCAGTATGTCCAGAGCTCTGTCTTCCTTCTGCTCTTGGATGAGTGACCAGGGGCACTTTGGATCTCTCTCTACCTTGAGGACCCCGTATTCCACAAAGTTCCCCAAAAGCAAGAAGACAGGAGATTCCTAGAACGTTTAGCTCATCTTTCTTCACAATCTAGTCCCCTTCAATCCTTTTTGTAAACTCCCATTCTCTGGGAGAAAAAATGCTCTCAGGTTTGGAGCATGTGAATTTTATTCCCACAACTGCCTGTGGGTCACAAAGTTCTTCCTACATACTTTTTCCCACCTCTTACCTTTCATTCACCAGTCTAGGCCATATAGAATTAGCTTCCATTCTAAAATGGTCTTTATTCTACCTTGCTCATGCTCCTCTTTCTCTCAGAACGCCCTCTACATACCTTCCCTTCCCCCATTATTGTTTGCTGACACTGACCGCAGGTAGCTGAAATCTGTGCTGTTAGGATCTCTGCAAATTGTTTTCTTGTTTGCCTCTCCTGCTTTCTCTGTGAGGTCTCCACTGTGAACTCACAGATTACCTCTGAACTGGACAATGAGACTCTGAACTAAGAATCAGTGGCTCCAAGAGCAGAGGAAGTGTTTAATTTGCACACGTAGAGGTTTTTCCTACTTTCTTTTGGTGCTTGATTTCTAGCTTGATGGTATTGTGATCACAGAAGATACTGGATATGATTTCAGTTTTCATGAACTTTGTGATAGTTATTTTGTGACTCAGCCTTTGGCCTATCCTGATGAATGTGGATCTTTTCTGGCACCTGGGTCTCTTGTTGCACTATCAAGCAGGCTACACTTTCTCGGCAAATTAATGGTCTCTCCTTTGCATACAGCGTGTGAGAGCGTAGGGGCCTGTTGGGGGAAGGCTGGTCTCGCTCCCAGTGCTCTAGGACTGCTCCTGGCTTACTGTTTCTCAGTTTTTCCTTCCCTTTCTGGTTGTTTCTGGTTCTCCTCCTTGCTAAGACACTGGTTTTCACTTCCCCAGACCCAATCCTGATGTGGTCGCCCCCTCTCTGGATGCTTATCATCGGTATTCTTGAGTGAAACAATGACTTAAGGATCCTGTCTGTCCACCCTCTTTGCTTCCCAAGTTTTAAAGTTTAGTGCATATTCTTACTACTCTTAATGAATACTGAGTTTTTCTGTTCTATTGATTTCTGTATAACTTTCCTCAGTGCTTTTCATGACCCATTAAATTGATTTTACAACACCTATAGGTCACCGTCAGCACTTGGGAAACAGTTGCTCTTAATTTCCATACTTCACCCTGTGATGAAGATTTGAAGTGTTGGTGTATCAGTCAGTATCAGCCAGAGAAACTGAACCAGTAAGAGACTTATTGCAAAAAAATGGCTTTTGCAATTATGAAGGCTAGTACTGCAAGTCTGAAATCCATAAGGAAGACTATCAAAATGGGAGGGAGACTGGGACTCTTTGAAATATACTGAAGCTGCTCTATACAGGCAGAATTTCTCCTTCCTCTGGGAAGCCTCAGCTCTGCTCTTAAAGTCTTTTGTATTGATTGAATCAGGCTGACCCGAATTATCTCAGATAATCTCCACCACCTAAACTCAACTGATTTGGACTTTACTCAGAGCTCCAAGACTCTCACAGCAACATCTACATTAGTGTTTGATCTCCTTTTAACAGTCAAGTTACTGTCAAGGGTGTGTACATTGTTCTCAGGCAAAATGGTGTGCTCTTCTGAAGATTCACAAGATCTTAAGAGTTTAGCAGTTAGCACTCATGACACTGCTCATCCCTCCCAGCAGAGGTGCGATCAGTTGGGGCTCTGCATGGGGCATGTAAACTTCTGTACCTGAGGAACTTGCAAGCCACACTTTCCCTTTCTGGCCTTAACAGAACTCTTCAAACCTCTTTGGTGTGGCAAACATTCCCCTTTCTCCACTTTAACCTTAATTCACACACATACTGAAGCACCCTTCTGTCTGCTTTCTTGTTGAGACACTTCATAATGGTCTCCTTCCTTGGACCTTAAGAAATAGTGCTGGCATTGGTAGTGACAGGAGAAGCGAACACCATCTGCTAAGGCAAATGCTAGAACAGATACTGGCTTACTAAGTCATTTTGCATCTGTACAAGAGAATTAACTTCTATGAATGAGAAGTCAGTTATTTGTTCTGGGACATCACCCCACTTGCCCCAAAAAGGTGCCAGTTGGTACTAATTAGTTCAGTATTCCTGTGTGAAGACACCTGTCCAGTGGAAACTGGACTAAGACCACCGATTTATTTCATGCCATCCACCAGTTGTCCGTTACAAAGCATATGTCTATGATTTAAACTAAAAATCTGGCTGAGCTGAAAGAGAACATTGCTAATTTCTCATGGATATTTTTAATTGTTTATAATAATTTGAAAAATACTGTGAAAAACATGAACATCAGTGGAGTCACCCACTTTTCTGCTAAACTCTACTGGAAAAAAATTCACTTAATTTGGGCTTCACTATCTTAGCGTTTGTTCAAATTGAGAATGAGCTAGGTTTATAATTACTTATGAAGGAATTTTATCCTGGTTCCGTCAGTGGTATAAATTGTTTTGCAATGAGGTGTGAAGCTTATTTTTAAAACTTTTCAAGTACTTTAATAATACTTATCTGCAGTTGAATGATGCTAATTAGAATTGAATTCTATTTTGTTAAAAGAAGATATATAGAACCTTCTAATCTTTTCATTTCATGAATCATTTCTACATGTGACTTTAGTAAAATTCCATGTGTTTTGAAATATTCTTTCATTAAAAGTCTTCATATATGTGTATATTATACATGAAATCTGTCTTTCCACAGCAGCATCCATAGCTATTCTAAATTTGAAGATTTTAAATCCTTTGTACTTGGTTGCTGATTTTATCTACAAGTGTGAAGTGGTGGTTGCTGTTGATATGGTACAAGTGTATATTTGATTTTATCATGGATTTTGTACACATTTGAAAGATATGTCTGAGGAAAATTTGTAACATTCCAAATGATATGAAGAGAAGACTATCAAGATATGATTACCTTCATCATATGTCAAAAACTAATTTTTGTAGTCAGTAATGCTCTATTTTAAGGGCTTTATGATGGTTAATTTTGTGTGTCAACTTGACTAGGCCACAATGCTGGCTATTTGATCAAATGCTATTTTAGATTTTTCTGTGAGGGTGTTTTTGAATGAGATTAACATTTAAATTGGTGGATTTTGAACAAAGCAAGTTGCCCTCTATGAAGTGAGTGGGCCTCATCCAACAAGTTGAAGGCCTTAATAGAGAAAGGCTGACCTCTCTGAAGAAGAGGGAATTCTGCCAGCAACTTTCTTTAGACTTGAACTGCAGCATCAAATTTTCCTTGGGTTTTCAATGTGCTGCTCTGCCCTACAGATTTTTGATTTGTCAGCCTCCATAACCACATGAGCCTATTCCTTAAAATACATCTATTTTAACATAAATTCATATATAATATGTGACATATGAATATGTATATATAAAACAAATTCATATATACCTTGTTGATTCTGTTTCTCTGCAGAAATCTGATAAATAGGCTTCTTTGTGTTGCTTTTGAGCTAACCCACTATTCATGAAAACACTAGGCTTACCAGGAGCGAGATCACCTTTTGTCTTTAAAGACTTTGCCTTCAGAAATTATTATATACATCATGTATATTGTCCTCTGAACTTCAGATTTCTTGTGTAGGAATAAAAACTGGGCACTATCTTTATTTATCCTTTTCTGCTGTAATTACTGGGTCAGCTGACACAGTGTTAAAGATAATTTGTGTGCAGGTATATATTGTCTGTAATTTACTTCAGCATATATGTCATCATATTTATAGGTATAACTTTGTTACGGGGACCTTTAGTAGTCACATGTGGTCCAATCACCAATTCCAACCACCAATCCTCATTCTAGGATCAGCTAATTTTTAAAGAACCTATTTAAAAGTCTACACTCCAGAGATGGATATTTCAAATTTGTTCAAGATGATTTGTTATTATTATGGATGTAACAAATACTTGAATAAATAAGTGATACTGAAACTATCTTAGAAATAAGATAGTTGGTCTTAGAAATATTTTGTCAGTGGACTTTGAGCTAGGCAAGGCCATCAAGCTTTTGGAGTAACACATATCTCCTAGTACTCTTTTGGTCCTATTTTCTCACATGTATTCTGTTGAATTGGATTCAGTTAGGAGGTTAGACACGTCCTTCTGTAGAATATTGTCACCAGTGTTTTACATAGATGGAACTGTGGGTCTGTTTATTCACTTTCCTGCTTGTCAGTATTTTTACACACAGCAAAAAGCACTTACCAGTTTAGAATCTTTGGATACTTATTCATGTTTATCCCCATAAGTCAGATGATGGTGAACTCTAGTTTTGACCATTGTAAGTTTGTTACAAGAACCTGACATACTTCCTGGTACATAATAGGCAACCAAACAACTTTATTTCTTATTACCATAAATGAATCAATGAATTGACTTCAGTTCTGGGGAAAGAAAAGGAAAGCGAAGTTAAACACTGTTCTAAGACTGGCAGGGTCCTCCTTTTATGAGGATGGGTTATCATGCCCTTCCCATGCTTTCTTTTCATTGCAATTTACAGTTTCTCTAGTAGAGCCACTCGCATCATATGAAGGTGAGGTAGGGTTCTGCCAAGAAAGCTGGTGATAAGTGGGGCCTGTTGGTGGAAGCAGTTGCTGGGCTCACCTCCAGGAGCACGCTGAGCCCAGCCACCATCTGAAACGCAGCATGCTACCACCTGGAATAGTTTCCATCTTGGATATATCAGGAAGATGGGGCAGAACCCAGACGACAGGCACAAGTGAGACCTGTAGAAGCATTGTGGGAGATTCCAGTCAGTATTTACAGAAAATCCTGAATTTATTCTGCCCTGCACTGATTAAAGAAAATATGGTATAAGGTGGTGAAGAAAATTTGGTTTTTTTCTTATTGTTGAAATAGTGTTGCTGTTATTTTGAAAAAGTGTTGTTGCTCAAACTGCCCAAAATGTGAAAACAAATAATTGTAGTTGAAATCTTATAACAAGCTAATTTTCACTTTGTTTTTCAGCCATAGTTGCTGGGTCAAAAATGTCATTGCTAACTAACTCCATTTGTAAACATGTTACTTACATAAAGATGCCACTGCTGGAAATCAAGGGATAAGGTCTTGTTTTGTTTCCTTTGATCAAGGAACGAAATATTGCCTTTTAGCTCTGAAACAAGTCTTAAATTTAGACATCCTTTAGTCTGCTTTCCTCAGAGAATAACACAACAATGTGAGGTGAATGAACTATAACTATATACATAACTATACACATACATAAAAAAAAATAAATCTTGATGGCATTTTAGGGCCCAGGATGCTATTGGCCTGTAGATATTTTTTATGTTGTGGTAATGTCACAATGGGATTCTGATTATTATTTGATTAATTATTCACACTTTTACAAAGCATTTAAGTATTATAAATAAAAATGGTAGAACTATTGTTAAGAATATTGAAAGAATTAAAACCAAATAAATGAAAGGGCAAGTATTCACCTAGGTCAACTTTCCATTCCTCTTTGAGGTTCTTTCTGTATTAGGCAAAGCAAAGCATGTCAGGTGAAGAGCCATGTGTAATAATAGTACATTGCTCTATACAAGTAGGGATTTAGGGAAGCCACTTTACCTTATAATATCAAATTAGTTATGTAGATTTTTGTTGCAGGAGCATTAAGTATCAGTGGATGAAATATTCACAACTTATTTATAAAAGAGAGTATGAGATAAGTGGTAGGTAGTGGGGAAATATGGTTATCTCTCATTTTATCTGGGGAAGCTTTCCCTTCCCCTCTGTTGAACGAAGTATGATTACATGGATTTTCTTTTTTCACAACTGCTTTATGGGGCAGATATTCTTCTTAGGGTAATCATTTTGTAAATAAAGAAACTGAGGCTTAGAGTGATTTTACAATTTGGCAAGAGCTACATAGCTAGAGAATTTAGGTGGCATTAATTTAGATTAAAATTTCCATCATACTTATATCTGCAATCTCTGTAAATCTGCAATGTGCTTTACTTGGTTTAATATTTTCTATTTCAGAGCCTTTTCAGGTCAACATAGATAGGTCTATTTAAAGATGACATAAAATTACATATTCATGTATATCATAATTTTGTAAGGCATTTTCTCTATCTGCAGACATTCGGGTAATTTCCCTCTTTGGGGATTACATATAGTGCACTAATGGGGTCATTGCACATTTGTCTTAGTGCACACTTGCAAGTATTTCTGTAAATATTTAGATGTGGCATTTTTAGGTTAAAGATACTTTTAAAGTGTTGATAACTGTTTTCAAATTATGCTTTTTCCTATACTTTTCCAAGAGTATTCTTTTCCCTATATCCTCATAGATACTAGATGTTGCAGTCTATTTATAAAAAAATATTCTTATACATTGTATATTGTTTTAATTTGCATTTGGTTAATTTTTAATGAACTGAGTATCTTTACATAATTTACTGAACATTAGTATTTCTTCGCTGAATTCTCATTTTTCCTTTTCCCTATATAAACATGTAGCTTGAGTTGACAACCCCTTTCCATGCTATGAATATTCATATTTCATTTCAATATTTTGCATTGTTTTCTCCTAATATTTGACTTTTGTTATAACTTTATTGTGGTTTAGTTTGTTGTCCAAAAACTTTTAGCATTGATTTATAATAATTCCCTTTAGTATTTCTTGGATTTGTGGCTTTGTTGGAAGGTTCTCTCTCTAGATAACTAATTAAATATTGGTTCATATTTCCTTCTGGCACTTATGTAGTTTATAATTCAGTCAGAATTTTATTTTTGTTAGTTTTGTGAAATAGGAATATTTTCAGATGTGTATTTATTAAATTCTTTCCATACTATTTTTGAATGGCCCACCCTGCCTAATTTGAATATAAAGTGGAGGAGTGGAACGAAAAAGAATATAAAAGCAGATCTACTCTTGGGCCAAAACTACATTGTCTTAATAAATAGAGTTTTATTATATGTTTTTCTATCTAGTAGGGTCTGTTTCCATCCTTATTTTTCAAATGGTTTGTTTCCGTGAAAAGTGTGGGTGAATTTAATTTTAATTGCTCTAAATTCAAATTATATTAGGGCAAAGTGACGTTTACAGTAACTTAGGAACTTCGATGTCTTTACAGTGTTAAGGATTTTAATACAGGATCTTTATATAATATCACAGTTACTCAAAGCTTTTTGTATTCGGTTCAGTCATCTTTTATAGAGATAGATATCCTGGCACATTTGTAGTCAGTAATTTCTAAATATTTTATAGTTTCTAACTTTTTGTTACACTTTCCAAGGCATTGTTTTGTATATTGAATTTTTAAAATTCTGTGACTTTACTGAATTCGGATTAGTTCTAACAGCTTTTCCATTAAATCTCTTGAATTTTCCAAGTAAACAACAGTGTAATTTGCAAATAATGAATTCTGACTTTTCTTTTTCAATTTATAGTTTTTTCCTTTGCACTCCCATAATTTATCAGACTGTGAGCAAGCTAAAGATGAAAAATATATTATTACATTATTTCTTTCCTGCTGAATGAAATTATTTCATTTCTGCAGGTATAATAATCTGATTCCTAGAAGCCTCAAAAGTTATTCAGAGTACAGTACCATTTCCCAATATGTTGCATATAATTTTTTGTTTTATTTAGTTTCAGGATACTGTTAAATGAACTTTATAATCCAGCTTGTTATATCAAATGTATCAAAAAGAGCATTCAATGGAGAATGTTTTAGGATCCTGAAAAAAGTCAGGGAGTTGTAATGTGTTTGAAACAATTTTCCAGTACTTACTAAATATATGTACGCATACTATGTGGTAGCAAAATTAAGTTGTGTTCCAGAATGAATACTATTGAAATCCTTGTTCTGAAATCATATTCATGGGCCTGTTAGCAGTAGTAGATGAGGGACAGACATTAATGGAATAACTTCCAATCATATCTGCCAATAACTTCCAAGAAAATTGCAGATCCAGCTAATGTTTTTGTATGTACTGTGAAAAGTTTGCTCTTCTAGGCTTGTTATGGTTTACTCAACTGTCTGTGTTTTCCAAAATGTAGATAGATAGGCAGGTGGGTAGATAAAGAGATGGACAGGGTAGAAGGATGGATGGTTGGGTGGATGGATGGGTAGGTGAGTGGATTTTGTTTATGGTCATACCTATGAAATACACATTCCTTGATTTCTACACTCAAATGTATGAATCCTTAGTAATTTTTAAGGCATAACTCAAATACTCTCTCATATGAAATTCTACTGTTTCTCAAGAAGATGAAAAAAAAATCACTTGGTATATTTCTCTGTTACATCAGTTTGTTGTGTTTAGTGCAGTTGTTTGTTTTGACTTCTGTGTCCCTACTGAGCTGTGAGCTACTTGAGGTTGTGCTTTGTCCAATGTCTAGCACAATGCCTGGCACAGAGCTGGTTCTCTGTCAGTTTGTGATGAATGAATGAGTGTGAAAAGTGATTGCCAAAATATATAAGGTAAGTGTAAGATCAAAAGGGCTCCCTGAGATAAAATCACAAATCTGAAAATTTAAGAAAAACGTTAGCAGATTCTATAGAAGGAAAACAGGAAGCATATTTTATGAAAAGATAAATAAAATGGTTCAAACTCTATAGTTTAGAAATCTGCATTTTAATGCAGTAATATGTATCATGTTGGAGAAATAGCACGTGATGCTATGAAAACATATTGAAAGTGAGGAAGAAAAGCAGTATACATTCTGGTACAAATTCTATAGGTGGATTTTGAGAAACTGAAATCATTAGGAACCTCACTACATTCTTTTCTGCATATGCAATATGTATTCCTAGTTGATGTACATAATAACACACCAAAGTTTTTCCAATATTAAGACTGTAAACCACATATGGACTGGCTAGGCCAACTTCGTTGTAGTAAACTTGATTGCTATTTGAGTTCTTTCAGTTTTGTTCTTTTCTGCTATTTTTATTAGAGATTTTTCTGTACATTAAAAAAAAAAACAGTTTACAGCTTTTTAACATTTTTGGGGACATTACAGAGCTGTCCCAAGCATAGTTGAAATACTTAATAATTGTTGAATTTAACTGCAAAAGTCAGTTTTTATTATTTTAATAGGACTTGATAAATTAAACATTTCTTTCAAATATTCTTCAGGGTATTAAGAGAGGAATTGTATGCTTAATTTCAGTTAATTTTCAAATGAAACAAATATTTCAGGAGAAATAATGACAATCCAGTTTCTTATGGCTACATCTGAAAACCACATTTTGTAATCTTTGAATGATTTAGGTAAGGAAGAAAGAGCTGGCATTATCCTATTTGTTCTGCAGCTCTTGAGCAATATTTTGATAGTCATTCTTAGAAAAGTTCAATGAAAATTTAATTTGAATGTACATGCAAGTAAAATGAGAGATGACAAATGAGATTTTTAACACAGCCTAGTAAAATATAGAATATATGCTATAGAAATGGGCTTCAATGATTCTGTGATTGAAATATAATTAGAGTACTCACACACTGCAACAGTGGATCTCGTATAGGTCATTAGCATGAAGCAGTTTCATGCTGGTATCAGTAATCAGCAGAACATTGCAGCTAATGGTATTACTCTGTTTCTATGAAAGGAGATAAATATTGGTATTCAAATAATGTATTCTGTGGCTACTGTTTTCTCCTAAAGTATTAAAAATGGAAGAATGACTTACACATTTTTAGAAGACTAAGATTTTTTCTGATTCAATTTTCCTTTTCTTAATATTTCAATTGATTTTAAAAATAAAACAGTTGTTTAGAATTATATAAATTTTTCAATTTATACTGAACAGGTTTTTGCTTTTTCTTTGTAAAGCCAATTTTTATGGATTATCATCTTTTTCGATTTCTCACTGCAGGTTTTCAACACATATTCCAATGAAGACTATGACAGAAGAAATGATGAAGTTGACCCTGTGGCTGCTTCAGCTGAGTATGAACTGGAAAAGCGTGTAGAAAAGTTGGAACTTTTCCCAGTGGAACTAGAGAAGGGTATGTGAACTCTACAAGGTTTATATTATCATTATATTGCTATATTAATAGTATAGAAATTATTTTCCTTCAGTACAGCCTTTTCTAGGGACTAGATACAGTTTTAATTCCCATGGAGAATTTTTGAAATTGGTTGATATGGATTTTGTGTAGAAGTTTCATTGAGAGATTTGCTCCTTTCCTACCCAACTGAAATCCATCTAATTAGTTGGCAGGGAAGGGAGTCATGAGGAAAAAGGCATGAGGCGTATGGGCTAATGTTTTGTTGGTACATTTGGCAAGGTTGGTGAAAGTAGAGCCCAGAGACAGTTGCTATAAGCAAGAATTTGGGGCAGGTGGTTGCATTGGTTGTTTTTTGGGGTTTGGTGTGTTTATTTTTTTTTTTTTTTTTTTATTGAGAGTGGTCATATTAATAGACACCTGGACACCAAATGTTATAGCATGGCTATGGGAAATGCTTAGCTTTTAGAAAACACTGGAATTTAAGAATGAAGGCAGTGGAATCCTCCCCATCTCTGATTGGAGAAGGCTAGAAGAGAAGGAAGAGCAGAAGAAGGATTTCCTCTGATTTCTCTTCCTGGAATGATGGCTACAGTAACTGGGGACCCACAGGACCAGAAACAGCCATGTTTATCTTCATCTGAGAACTGGACTGTAACCCAGTGAACTGAAGTATGTCACATCTCAGAGAACTTTGGAAAAAGCAGAACAAACACATAGCAGTTTGAATACCAAAAAAGAAACAAGCAGACCACTAAAGGATATTTAAGTATGACTGAAAAAGATTCTTAAGCAAATTCATAGAAATAACAGAAATATTGGTTTTAAAATTTAAAATTCCAGTACAATAATTGAAGAGGAAAGGATGATTATGGTTGAAACTCAAATGGGTAACCAAAAGATCAAATCTAAGAAGTGTGCCAAATTAATTCTCAAATGATGGAGCAAAAATTCAAGAAAGATCATGACAGAAACCCAACATCTAAATTGTAGGCAATAGAAGAGAAAAGGCAGTGGAGGCCAGATTATTAGATAAATAATAGAAGAAAATTTTCCTGAGTTGAAAAAATGTGAGCCTAGTATGTGAAAGGGGTTCAGTTAATTGGCTGCAAGTTAGTGGACTTCAGAAAAATCTCCCACTTAGGCATAGCCTAGGAAAAAAGTCCTAATCTTCAAAGATAAAATGGAGCTCTTACACACCACCAGGCCAAAGTGAAAACAGGTGCAAAGGTACTTGCAAAGACAAAATCATTAGACTGCTGTCAGACTTCACATTTTAACATTGAAAGTGGAGAGATGTAAATTCACACAATTCTAAGAAAAAGAAGGAAGTTCCAGGGATCCTTATCTATCCCAGAAAATATTTACATATCCAGTTGAAAGAAAGGAATTTGCTGATAAGTAAGGATTTAAAGAGCATATCACCCAAATGCTTCATGTGAGTAATTTACTTCCCAATTAGCAGGGAAGAAAAGAAATGGAGAGCAACTTAATCAAAACAGAAGGATGAAGAAAAAGAACTAAAAACTTAGGTAAGAGTACATGGATTAAGCATAAAATTGCTTGTATGAAAAAATATAAAGAGTACCAGACTTTATACCAAAGTTGACTAGCCAATTCTTCTCATTAAAAGACCCTTTCATGTGAGTGATGCTTAAATTTTTCATCCATCTAAAAAATGTGAAAAACATTTTTAGCTCATGTCCCATAAAAAACAGCTGGATTTGGCTATAGTCCATCATATTGTGTATAGTAGAAAAAATGAGAACAATTCAAATAGTTGACAATGATAGAAAAGTCTATATAAAGTGTATCATCTGTATTCAATAAAATATTACTCAGTAATAAAAGTGAGAAAACCTTAGTTTCACATTGCAAGACATATTATCTTACAAACATGAAATTGAGAGGTGAAAAATAACAGCAAATTACAGAAAAAGCTACGTAATATAATTCAATTTATTTATGTTTCAAAATCAGGAGAAACGGACAGCAGACCTCTCTAGTCTTACCTGCTGCTTCCCTTAGCAGTGTATTTCTATAAATCTACCTTTTCTGGTCTCAAAAAAAAAAAAAACCAAAACAACACCAAAAAACCAGGAAAATTGAAACAGCATGTTGTCTAGAGGAAATAAGTAGTTTTAAAAAGTAGTATTAGGGAAAGGAGGGTGTGATTGATAATAATATGAAGAATAATGGTTACTGTAGGAAGACATGATATCAGAGAGGGGTATTGTAGACATTTTGGGTTATTGGTAATGTTTTATATCTTTGTTAGGGTATAGATATTTGTTGTTGTTGTTGTTTTATTTTTCTTTAAACAGTTTTTTGTAGCCCCATGTTTTCATAAACTTTTGATCCTGTGTTTCATAATAAAAATTAAAGTAGAAAATTTAAACTAGCAGAGAACCCATTACATTATTTTTTAGATTGTTGAGGAATATATATCATACTGTTTTCCATAGTGGCTGCACCAGTTAACATTCCCACCAGCAATGCACAAGGGTTCTCTTTTCTCTGCATTCTCACCGAAATTAATATCTCTTGTCTTTTTAATTACAGCCGTTCTAACAAGTGTGAAGTGATTATTTCATTGTTTTAACTTGCATTTTCCTCATGATTATCCAAGTTGAGCCTGTTTTTATACACCTGTTTGTATATCTTCTTTGGAATAAGGTCTATTCAGTTTTTCTGCCCACTTTTTAATCAGATTTGATTTTTTGCTATTGGATTGCATGAATTTGTTGCATAATAATCCCTTATTAGCTATATAATTTGTAAAAATTTTCTTCCATTCTATAGATTTCCATTTCATTGTGTTGCTGATTTCCTTTACTGTGCAGAAGCGCTTTAGTTTGGATAGTTCTTGTTTATTTTGCTTTAGTTGCCTTTGTTTTTTATGTCAAATCTAAAAAGTCAATGCCAAGACTCATATCAAGGGGCTTTAGCCTTTATATTTTCTTCTAGGAGTTTTATTAATTTCAGATCTTAAATTTAAATCTTTATTCCATCTCAAGTTGATTTTATAGAGTAAGGATCTAGTTTTATTCTTTTGCATGCCATTTTACAGATTTCCCTGCACCCTTTAATGAAGAAACTATTCTTGACTCCCTTGTTGTAAATTAAGTGACCAAATATACATAGTTTTATTTCTGGACTTTCTTCTTTTTCTTTGATCTATGTGTCTCTGTTTATGAAGGACCCATAGTATTTTGTAATACAGTTTGAAATTAGGAAGAATAACACTTCCAGGTTTCTTCCTTCTTTAGATTGTCTTGGCTATTCAGAATTTTTCATGATTCCATACAAATTTTAGGATTATTTGTTCTATTTCTGTGAAAAATATTGTTCTAAAAGTTTGTTGTTTGTTTATAGAAACCTAAATATGATAGAAACTATAGATCACAATACCAGTAGAGAATTTTGCTTTTATATTGAGGAACATAATAAATATTTCAGTTAAAATCAGAAATCAGATTTGAAATGTTCTTTAAATGTAATAATCTATATAAACAATATAATACAAAAGATGAAAAGTAACCTTTTGCTAATATATACATGTAGTCTAATATGCTGTGTATCATAAATATATCCATTAAATACAAAAGGCAAAATATGCATGTGAAAAACCAAACTTTTTAATTTTAATATGTCAGAATTGAAAAGGTTATTGTAAAAGATGAGGTCACATTCAAGATTCATATAAGAAAATTTAAAAATTAGTTTTTTTCCTCTGTAATCATCTTAGGAATGAAAATAGGAAGAGTATTTATTTACAGCAGCACCAAAACAACAAAATAATCCTTAAATTAATCAGTAAGAAAAATATAGAATTTATCTGTAAAAAGTACATCTTTTTGAAAGATGTAATATCTAAACGAATAGAAAGACATATTCTTGGATGAAAGGACGTGGTATAGAAAAATTTCTCCTATGCTTTATGTCTAATGACTATAAATTAATATATAAGTATAATGCAGTTCAAACAGAACTGCTATCAGAATTAGGTTGGAAGAGGGATTACATAATATAGTATTAAATTTTGTATGGAAAAATACAGACCTAAGGGAAATATGAAAAAGAATGTAAAAGACTTTGATTTCCCAAATATCTGAATACAATGTAAAACCTCTGCAGTCAGAATAAATTGTATTCACATAGCAATTGATCAGTGGAACCAAACAGGAAACCCAGGCAAACTGTTAGTAAATATGAACAGTTAATATGTGACACATACGGTGCTCTAATTTAGAATTAATCATTCACCAGTTCACCAATTATTCTGACATGGCTTTGCATCTACCTGAAAGGATAAAAGTTTTGCACTTTCTGTAATATGATATAGAAATAACTATTAAACATGAATTAGATAATTAAATATTGAAAATAAAGTAACAGAGATACTTTGCGGAAATTTTATGATGTTTGTCATCAAGGCTTTTATAACAGGAAAGTCTTAACCAAAATGGAAAAGCAGACGTTGTAAAATAGAAGATGGAGCAATTCAATCATATGAAATTTTTAATCTTTTAAAAGCAATATTGTCAAACAAAGCCTAGACATAAGTGAAATATCTAAGGGGCTGGGAATCTTCATTGTAGACAACAGGGAGTTAATATCTATAAGATGCTAAAAATCCTTGCAGATTACCAGGACAAAAAAGAGACAGTTAAAACTCAGTAGGAAAACTGGCAATTTACTGAGGCAGAAATTGAATGCCCCACCTCATGTGATAGCAAGTATAAATCTCACTGGCCACTAGGAATGCTAAACCAACAGGAGCTTCTCTTATGAGAAAAAATAAGTTCTAAGTTCCTAAGTATGGCGATAGCATCTTCCATAACAACACACCCTCAGTGTTTGCCATTTTTTCTGTCTTTTCCTGATTGTTTTTCCTTACTTAATGTTCTGCATCTTCACGAGGGTTCCTAGAGAAGAAGAGAGGTGGTTTCTGGATACTTGGTAGCATAGTCCTGGGACTCAAAGACCTTCACTTATGTGGTGCTGGACTTCCTCCGTGCTTGACACATCTCGAGAAAGCTACACAAAAATGGATTGATATGTGGTCCCTGTGGGTTGATTATACCCTTGCATTAATTGCCTTTCACTTATCCCCGGGTCTTTCAGGAAGTCTACTCTGGAACTGAGGATCACTTATGCTAATAATGTCCCACAGTTGGATTTTAAGTTCTGCAAAATCTGAGTAATTTTCCAGTTGGAACAATGAGAGAAGCTATGAAAGGACAAAAAGAAATTTTACTGAGGTCTGAGTTCAGGCAGGGAAAATGGATTTAAAAGCTAAGACATAATTTTCATGCAGGATATTTGCAGGAAGAAACTATTTGATGGCATGACAGTTCAAGAGATTCCACATTTGAGAGGAACCTTTGAATGTACTGTTTGAGTGTGGGAAAGTTTCACTCACAGTTCCACATTGGCTCAAAGTGAAAATTTATAACAAAGACAAACTCTTCTGTATGCAGTGATTGTGAGCTAGAATTCAACTAATATGTAATATACACCAGAGGTTTCATACAAGAAGCAAACCCAGTGATTCAATGTGGAAGCGTCTGCAGTAATCATCTCTTACCACAACTGAGGGGAAGTTTATATGGATGTAAACACTATGGGAAGATTTTAAGTCATTATTTATCCCTTCATAAACATGAACAAATTTATACTCCAGCAAAACCCTGTGGATATATGAACATGGGCAAGAATTCAGCTATACACCTAACCTTTATAACACAAGAGAATTCATGTGGAAGAGAAGAAACCTGATACAGGTACCCAATGAGGGAGAAATTTCAACACAGATGTAACTTTCAGGAACACAAGAAAATTCCTTTCTGGGAGAATGAAATGAACTGTAATAAATGTCGGAATATCTTTTCTAAGAAAGAGTCTTTTGAAGAACATGAGCATCTATGCCAGAGGAACAATAAGAATAAAATAAATATGGGAAGTCACATGCATGCAGGCAATCTAAATGTAAAGAATGAAGGAAAGTCTCCAGTGTTCACTCATACATTAGTCAATATTAAAGTCCCCACCCTGGAGAGTGAAAGTGCCTGCAGCTGGGGCTCAAATTAGACAGTTCATCCAGGGAGAACACTCCATAAAGCTTCTTTTAGCACACAACTGAGCAAACTGGTCACTTTTGCCAGATTACATATTTTTAAACATGCACATGTATAGTATTATGACCTGTACTTAGAAATACTTAAGGCAGAAGTTGGTGACAAGTAGTAATGAGATGAACCCTATTCAAAGGATTGCTAAGAATACTGAGTTAAAGGTTATTGCTAAAAACTCTTTAAAAATGTCAAGCATATACCGTTGAGTACATGTGCCAGTTTTCCTTTAATAACCCATCACTGTTGATCGACTATATTTTTTATGCAGGACATACACCACAATTACAAAGACTGGTGCTGTCATAGAACAACTTTGAATGTTAACCTAAAATGTGGAATGCAAAAGAGTGTCTTTTATTTCATTGATGTTAAGACACACACACACACACACACACACACACACACACATTCATGAAAAGGACAAGTGGAAATGTGAATAAATGGTGCTTTTTAAGTGAATTGAAGAACGTGTTTGTCAGTACTTCACAGGGGCAATTAAATTAAATGAAATTGAGTGTCTGTCAGTAGAGAAATGGTTGGATAAGTTATATCATCATACCATGAAATATAGTGCAGTCACTAGGAGATTTTGCAAGTTGATATACTGTAGGTATCGTTGAATTAGAAAAGTAATATGCTATTTGGTGTCAACCAAATAGGAGGGAATGTAAGTGTGTGTAAGTATGTGTGTGCATGCATGTAGTCACTGTTCATGTGTCTATTTGCTTGTGTAGTAGGACAAGAAAGTATTGAAAGACACATGCCATGCAACTACATAAATAAAGGGGATAGTCCAGATATGTTATAGTCACATTTATTTAAAACTATATATATATATATATATATATATATATATATATATGGCCTCCCTCATGGCGCCGCAGTGGTTAAACGCTGCACTGTGGAGCTGTCTGCAGCCGCAACGCGAGTTCAACACCAGGCCAGAGAGAATCCCACATGGCGCAGCAGACCTCTTCTGCCTTGCTCGCTGCTCCCCTTAGCAGTGTTTCCCTCGATCTGCCTGTTCTGCTCCCCACTCTGTCTCTAGTGAACTCTCTCGCCGCCCCACACCTCTGGCCTGTACTTGTATGCATAAATAAATAAATCTTAAAAAAAAACTATATATATATGTGTGTGTGTTTAAGTATGTGTGCTTTTGTGCTTAAAATATTATATTATTTAGAAAAGATGTGTTATAAGGCAGATTAACTACTCAGTAATCAAATTACTACCTTTTCTTGGGATCACAATGTATAGCCGACTGCAATAGTAAAATGTGACAAGCCTTTTGGGGTGTCTTACTTGGCACCCTTGCTTCCCAGCACAGAAAGCAATTTTACTTAGATCTGGACAGCATATAATTGATCCACACAGAAGGACAAAATTAAAAGTTGCAAATAGGCTTCACCAGCTAATTTTGGACTATTGTAAAATTTCAATTTTTGCATTTTTTCCTTTTTTTCATAGATGAGGATGGACTTGGTATCAGTATTATTGGAATGGGTGTTGGAGCAGATGCTGGACTTGAGAAGCTGGGAATATTTGTCAAGACAGTTACAGAAGGTGGTGCTGCTCAGCGGGACGGCAGGTAAGCTAACTATGGCTGAGATGGTCTAGGAAGCTCGTTTGGGAATTTCCTTTAATGGTACCTTTCTTCATTTGAGTTTTTAGGCCAGTATTTCAGGAAGTCTCAGGTGTGAAAACACTTGAATTACTTGAATTAGGCAAAATCCCTGCTTTCTTTAATATATGTTCATATGTATAAATGGATGGGTGGATCTTTTACTTATGTATTTAACTTTGTTACCTATCCAGTGGTGAGTGGACACAAGCATGGGTGTATGTAGTTTAAGAATATGTACCATGGAGATCAGCATGTAGTTTCACTTGAGAAATACTAAAACAAATGTTATAGTACTGGCACTTTTGGAAATGACAGAGGTAGAAGAGGAAATGGGAGCTGTAACTTTGCATTGATGGTGATTCTGGAGCTCAATGTTTCTCAAAATGTGTTCTGTCTAAAAATGCCGGTTCTTTTTGTCACCTAACCAATGGAATTAAAAATCTCTAGGAGGGATCTAACTGTTTGCACTTAAACATTTTTATATTGAATGATTTAACTGTATAACAGAGCATGAGATAATCATAATTTTATGTTTTAACTTACATCATTTCAAGTGATTAGTAGCTTTGAAGATTTTGATTGAAGCTTACACTAAGCTTATAATGTATTGGGTTAGGGCTGAAGCAGAAGGTTGGTGATGAAAATAAAAGTAGACCCCAAAATATGAGTGCACAATTCAAAGGAATATCCCCTATTCTTTAGAACATAGGATAACTGGATTTGAATTTTTTCAAATAATACACACACACACACACACACACACACACACACACACATAAAAATCACTCAATCATTTTATCAAGAAATATTGAATAGTAAACCATATTGAAAATCATTTGTGAATCTCTGGTGAGACTCACAGTAGCATTATCCCTTTTGCGATCCTGAAAACATATTGATATACACAGATATTTCCGGAGAACTAAATTGATTTATTTAAATAGACAGCCATACCTTCAGCATCATCTCTTTTCATGATCACCACTTAGTGTCCTCATTTGTGTTCTCATAACGCTTGAACATTGGTTTAAAATGAATTTTTTCAGTGAATGTTCAGCTGACTGCATATGCAGCATGCTTGAAGAAAGTGGGATGTGAATATTTTGTGTTTAAAAGTAATTTATTGACAGTCTTCTTCCTTTTTATATTAGTTAAGGAAGTTACTTCGTTGAATCACATTATTAACTTAGAACCTTTCTTCCAAGTGAGCAAAAATTTGTTTCTGAAATTTGCATCATGTCTCTTTGTTTCATGGAAAATTAAAAGTCACTCTAAAGTGATAAAAAAGAAATCTTATTGTTAGCATTGAAATAATGCTAAACTGTTATGAACCACTCCTCTCAAGTAAATGAACTGCAAAGCCAAACAAAAATAGATTGACTAAAAAGCCGAAAAGTAGAAAAATTTCTGTTCAGCATATAGCCAATTTCTGATGTTTTAAACTCAGAACTATTTGTTTTTTCATCACTCACTAAAAAATTAGGTTTGTCTTTTTACATAGTTTTAGTATTTACACCAATATGAGTACTCTGCTTGTCAGTCCCAGTGTACATTTCCTCAGCCCTTGCAAATGAATATTTACCTAGTATATTAATGCTATTGTTATTATAATAGATGCTTTAAAATTACCTCAGTCAATATATTAAGAAAGATAATTTGGTATAATGAAATGAGCAAACTTTTGGGGATCATGTGACCAAGAGTCTTATTCCACCCATCTACTTACCAGCTGTGGGATGTTGACTATATTACTTAATTTTCATGTTGTCTACATTGGAGAGGTGTTGTCAGCATTAAGTAAGTTTGTGTAAACAAGAAACTGACCCCAGTGCTTTTTGGGTATGGAACTACTCACGAATGAAGTAGGAATAAGCTTGAAATTAGTAAAAAAAGTTTTTTTGGGAAGTCTTATGAAAAACTACAGAAAAATATATAAAATATCCATAGAAACAGACTTTTGGAGATCAGACTTTTATACATCTTTCAGTCCACACCTTTCCTTTCATATGTGTTCAGAAATTAAAGATATGAAAATAAGTGGTCTCATTAGTAGACCTGTGGCAGTGTTAGCATTTTAAAATTATTATTGCCATCACTGGTATATTCACTTACTTGGTATTTGAATGTTTACTATTTGAAAAGTATCGACATAAAAAAATTACAAAAGAGACGGTTGCTGTCTCCAGTCACTAATAATTTGTTTAGTTTTGTATACTTACTGATATAGAAAATTATTGTACTGGGGATTTACAGAATTGTGATTGATATTATGCTGTTTTTGTGTGTATATGCTTTCTGTTTACCCATTCCCCCGTACTACCCTCTCAGAAAGCCTGGAATTGATATACACCAAAAGTATTGAATGGCTCTAATGTGTGCATTTTAAAAATAATCAGTTAGTATGGAATATTTTGATAGAACATGTGCAATACCTGGGTATATAAACTACAACTAAAAAATAATAAAACAATAATGAAATTATGTGACTTTAGGAAAGTTACTCCTCAGACATCAGTTGTGAACAAAATTGAAGTTCTGGATTAAATGATCTTCATAAGTTCTTCTAGCTGTAAAAGATAAGAATCTGTGTTACACCTTGCTAGCTTTCTTTAGTTTCTTAATAACTTCTTATTTAAGTTTAATCTCATTTCAGTTTAATATCAAATTTGGTTGCACTTTCTTTAAGGCTTATTAAGTAAAAACACACAATATACAAAATTATTTTCTCATCCTCTGCTAGCTCCTCCCCAACCCTGGAAGCCTTTTTGTTATGATATAAACCTCTTAGAAACCCTCACCAAGTTCTGAGCACTTTTAAACATTTGCTTGGGTATTTATTTCCAGTGTAGTTAAAAAGAATACTATCTTTCTTATTCTTTGATATTATGTCCTACATTCTAAAATTTCTTTTGTCAATCTTTTCATGTCTGCATCTTTTCATATGTATAAAGCATAGGGTATGCACAGTAAATATTTTATGAATGAGTGAATACTTCTGTTTTAATCACTTTCAAAACATTTACTTGGATTTAACTAACTTCTAACCTCCTTCCCCTCTCCCTCCCTGCTTCCCTTCCTGCCTTTCCTCCTCTCCTGCTCCCTTCCCCTTCCTTCTCTCTCCTTGCTTCTTACAGGATAACTTGTAATTTAACAAAATTACATAACTATTTCTACCTTCTGTTTTAGTTCTAAGTTTTTAGCAAAGTAATATTAAATATCTTAATGATTTTTGCTCAAAAACTTAACGATTGTACACAGTACGCTTTGACACACTTGTGTCTTCACCAGTTCTCTTTCATTGAGTGTATAAAACAAAATACATTTTATAGTAACACCATGGAAAATAATGATAGAATAAATCCCATAGATGATAACTGACCCAAGGTAGCAATAATGGTAAAGCAGCAAATTAAAAAATGTATTTAGAATTTGTTCTGTTTCTGGCTCCTATGTTTCTCAAGCTTTGCATATCTTCATTTGAGACGCTATCCTTTTCAGTTTTATGGGAAAAGTGAACAATTTTAATTGCTTTTAACCATCTTTTGGGTAACACCAACCTATAAAACAGATGATAGTTCTATTCTTATGCTTACCCTGTAGCACACTCTCTCTCTAGCAGGACCTGTCTGTGCCCGAGGTGCAGTCGTGCCTGGGACAGCTGTGATGGGAAACTGCTGTTTTAATTGTGTGCATCTGCCATAATTCCTCAGCTGATCATTTCCTCTCTGTGCACACATTCATGTGTCACTCTTCTAATCAAATATTTTGCTTTTTCACCCCTTAGGGAGTTGGGATATTACTGTTTTGATGTGTATTTTCATATACATTTAAAACTTTACAATCTAGCCTTTGGGGGAAGATTCTCTGTTGACCAAAGTTCATTAATGTTGCTCCAGCTGGTCTGCCTTTCATTCATGGTTGCTTTGTTTATGTAAGCCCGGTGAAGTAGAGTTTGTGTTTTGCTATCCCTTCCAGAAACATCATGTCAATAAATAACAATCCAGTAAAATTAAACAAACCCTAGAATAGTTCAGCTTATATATTTTTATTAGCCTCACCCTGTTGACTCTGGTTCTTAGATCCAGAATTGAGAAATATCAGAAATATCAGACTGAGACTGAAGAGAGGTACTGTTGTACACTTTTATTAGCACATGGAAACGATTGAGGAAATGGCCTGGACTAGATGCCTGTTACTAACTAGCCAGGTGCATTTTCATAAATTCCACCCAGTAGACAATGTTTCCAGGGAATAACAGGCTATTTCCTCTGCTATTCTGGAAAACATTTGGAAAGTTGAGATTATCTGTAGAACTGATCCGCCTTTGTACTCTGGAATGTTTTGCTGCAGAGAGCTGTCTGTTTCAGGTTTGCCACCAGAACTCATCTCTTGTCTTTTTGGTGCTTCTAATTATGATTTGAGAGATACTGTCACTGTTACTGTTCTGTGAGGTTGTACCTAAAAGTTAGCCTCTGAGTAAGAGGTTCAATAAAATAAGTGGCAGATCCAGGATGTTTTTTTCACCAACTTTAGTGGGCATTTATATTTTAAATAATCTGCTGATTCATGATCCTTATGGGTTGTAGTAAACCTGAACTGCTGCCCCCTTTTTAACCAACAATATTCCTCACCTCTGTTCAACCCTCTTTACCTCTTCTTCTACTCAATTTTAGTTTCTTATGTTTGTGTCCACCTTAATCACCATATATCCTACCTTTATAAAAAAATGAGTAGAAATACCCCCTCAAATAAAACAGCAGACTCCCTCCCTCCTCCTTTTCCTTTCTCTTTCTTTATTAACGTTGGTTTCTTTGCTTTAAAAAAATATCAAATTTTTCTTTAATAAACATATCACTTTTGAAATGAGAAAAGTCTTTAAGTACTCTTTCAATAAAAATAGTAATCAAACGCTACTGAGCTGTTTCCTCCCCTAATGCTCTCTGTATTGAGGCAGGCAGGAAGAGTTATTGTAGTGTCAGGAACCTGCGTTTTAATCACGGGATGCCTCTTCCTACACTGAGCTCTGAAAGCAGAGAGCAAATCCAATCAATTGTCTGTTGCCACCATTACTGTCGCATGAATTGCTTTGTGGGTAGGTCTCTCCTGTCTTCCCAGTGACTATTTCAGGGCTTTTTTCCTTACTGACAATCCACATTCCCACTAACATCATTTCCCTTCTTTGTAAGGGTCTTCTTTAACATTTTATCACCAATTCTACTTATGATGAATTCTTTTACCTTTGATTTCCGTCTAAAAAAGTTTCTGTTTTACCTTTGTTTTTAATTTTTTTTTTTTAATAAGGTAACATTGTTCACGATTCTGTATATGAGTCAGATATATAGGTTTCACTTCTTTGGCTGTATGTTCCCACACCACACCCACCACCAAGGTATCCATAGTCTCTTTAAATATGTATTCTCTGTGTATAGAATGCTGGGTTGAGAGATTTTTTTGCCTTTTAGCATTTCCCCAGATATTTGCCCCCTGTTTTTAAGCAGAATGTCAGTGCAATTCTGAACTTAAACACAGTATATTTCTATGGTTAGTTTTTATCTTGAATTTTATTTCAAATTTATTGCTTTGAAAACTACTTTTTGAGATTTCCAGTTACCTTTTCTGAATAGAGCAAGCCTCTTAAATTTTTCAGTGTAATATTATGGACAGTTTTTTTTTTTTAAACGAGACCCATGACCCTTGCGTGGTTTTGTTTTTGTTGTTTTGTTGCTGAATGTGTGTGTGTGTGTGTGTGTGTGTGGCTTGTGTATAGAATATTATAAAGAATAGATCTCTCTTGTTTTTCATTCTGCATTGTGAGAATGCTTCTATCCCACAGCTAACTTCTTGAACAGATTTTTATTTTCAGTAAATAAGCTGAATATTTTAATGATGATAAAGATATATAGATATTACTACCAAATTCATACCCCAGTCTTTTTGCATATAGAGACTGTTAACTTATATCAGATATCATATTTTCACCCCAAACTATGTAAAAAAACCAAGTTTCTCTTTTGTATTTTTTTCCTTTCCCTTGATCTGAGCAACCATTTTTTTCTATTTTGACCCTATTTTTCATTACCCTAGATATAGAACTTTCCGATCATCTTTTATTCTTTGATCTATTTTACCTATAATCCTATTATATTAGGTGTTTTATTCCTTGGCATGGCCCTCAGATTGGTTCCAGTTCATTCTCTGTTGCTACATATCTGTTGCTACAGAGATTAAATCATTCAGGATTAAATCATTATTGCAATATTGCTGACTGAATGAATCAATCAAATCAATGAAGCAAGCGTATTATTTTTTCTACATACATTTTTCTAGCACTTCTACCTTTCATCTAATTAGAGTACTAAGAAGTATCCCTTTAAATGTGTTTGTTTCAGGATGGTTTCAATTATTCTCTACAAAGTTGTGCATTTTCAGAAATTTCTTTGACCTTTGTTTTTTCTTCATTTTTGTCCATTAAGGCAACCATCACCCTTTTTTATTTCATTTTTGATCATTCACTTGGCAAAGTTAAAAGCTGTGTTTTGTTTTCACTTTTATTTCATCCACAATAAATTCTAACCCTGTATATGTTAGCTTAAAAAAACAAAACAAAACTATGAATTCAGTTTTCCAAAGTAACTAGCCCATGTTTCATTGCCACCAGTAGTGTGTGAGGGTTGCAATTTCTCCACATCCTCCAGAGCACCTGCTGCTGTTTGTCTTTTGATCCTAACCATCTCTGTTTTGATTTGTTTGCATTCCCCTGATGGTTAATGAGGTTGTAATTCATGTTCGTGTGTTAATTGGCCATTTGTATCTTGTTTAAAGGAATGCTTATTAGGTTCCTTTGTCCATTTCAAATGGACTGGTCTTTATAATTTTATATAGCTATTCTCCATAACTCTTCTTTATAATATTCTATACACAAGCCCAATATCAAATATATGGTGAATATTTTCTCCCAATATGTGTCATTGAAGATGAAAACAATAATGAGATACTGCAGCACAGCTATTCGAATGGCCAAAACCCAGAACACTGACACCACCAGTGCTGGTGAAAATGTGAAATAAGCAGAACACATTCATAATTTTTGCTTACACCATTTTAAGCCTTGTACAAATTGCAAATTACTTCTTAACTTCTCCCTGATTTCATCATCTCTCTCTTTAATATGCCCTTCTCATCCTTGCCCCTAAAGAAGGAACATAATAAGCAGTTTTCAAATATATGAAGAACTGTCATGACATTCTACATAACTCCAGGAGTAGAAGACATATGCTTTTTTCCTCTAAATTCTTTTATGAGTAAGTCTTTCAAAAAGGAGTAAATTGTGTAAAAAATAATAGCTAATTATAGGCCCCAAATGGCATAAATCAAGGCAAAAAAAAAAAACCAAACAAACCTCACTTCTTCAAACCATCCTCAACTTGCTATAAACACTCAAATTTTCATCTCTCATAGAAGGTAATGAACAGGCTCATGTTTTACTTTAGGACTCAACTACTGTCACTTCTCATGAAAAGGGAAAATTCCCCCCACCTACACAATTTTTTTATTTGTATATTTATTTTACACACATATATATGTAAATATACGTGTGTATGCGTATACATATTTTATATATACTCATACATATATGTGTGTATATGTATGTGTGTGTGTATATATAAATAATTGTTGTCGCACAGCCTCAATTATCCGTATCCACTAACTTCTGGTTAACAACTGCTCTTGGTAGACAGTGACTTGACAGTAACTGCCTGTCATCACAAGCAATTCAGTAGAGTAGCAAATACCACTTTTTTGCAACCACACACATTATTTTTATATCTTCTTGAAGTACAGGGTTGAATATGTTCATTAAAATGATGCAAAGTTATAGTAACTCTAACATTTTAACATAAGCAGAATTATACATAGTAAAAACTATGGTTTATGATTAACATTTTGTAGATAACTAAGAACCTTAGAAAGCATGTTGTAAATGAACACTAAAACATAATTATTATAAATAAAAAGTTTGTCAGAATTATGACTTAGCTTTGTTAAACACAATTGTATGTTTTTTTTACCTCCCTAACTTCATATAAGGGGACTGTTAGTTTATCTGGTCAGTATCCATTGCAGAATTATAGCAAGTATGGATTAACTAGTCTCTTCATGAAAATATAAAACCACACCCTTACAAAATTATAAAGAAAACATAGTTGTGTATTTTAAGTCAGACTAATTTTCCTGTTTCTCCAGAGATTCTCTTTTGTTATATTATTAAAGTACTTCTAAACTTTTAGCAGACACTGTAAGAAGGATTTTTTTTAAGTGTCTACCTATTTAAAGTTTTCATTAAATGCTGCAATATGATTTATTAAATTATTTACTATTCTCTCTGACCCATTAGATATCCCCTTTCATTTCAGAGAAGTAACATTCATTTATTGATTATTTAATTTAATTAATTTTTAATTTAATCTTTAATTTGTTAATACTCTCCTTAGCAAAATATTCTATAGTTACACAATGAAATATAATGGCTTTGCTCACTTTCAATAGAGGGAATTTTTAGCTTCAGTTCTACATCATCAGCAACAGGATAGTTACTGAGATTCTTTGTCATCTTTCACGTGAGAGATAAATACCCATAATGCTCATGGAAATTTGGAATGATCAGATTATAAAATTGCACTGCCAAGCATTGCTATTAACAATGGGGGGTTTTTCACTCTTGTTTTTAGTGCAAGCTAGGACCAGAACTGAAAATGACTAGGAACCAGAAAAAAAAAGTACAAAAATTAAAAAAAAACAAAAAACCTTAAAGATAGCGAAGATAAAGTTCTGTTGCTACTACAGAATCTTTCTGGGGTTTAGCAGGGATGTTCCTGGATATAAGTCCATGAAGTGTGTTTCTTGATGACACAATTGAATTGGCTTTAAGAGAAAGATAACGTTCATAAACATAAAGTATCTAAATCTATCCAAGACAAAATTATACAAATTGACGTGCAGTTTAGTATGTCTAGGACATTTAATTCCTTTTAAACAGTGGATCAATTAAAGTATGTTCCCCCAGATTATCCTAGGTTGGGCCTGTTGAATAATGTACCCATTGGCATTGAAGGAACATTTTCTCTCCTTTTCTTCCTATTTCTAAGCTTTAAGTAACTTTTCTTCACCTATGGAGACAATATGTGCAATATATAACTCCTGCCTCTGGTAACTATAGTACGTTCAATTTGTATCAATGGGAAGAGTCACTATGTCTAAAGATGTCAGTTTTCCTAATACCAACCTTTAAAATCAGTATAATCTCATTAAAACCCCAACAGATGTTCTTATAGAAGCTGGCAAGTAAATCAAAACCATTAATAATATGAAGAACAAAAGCTCGAGTAGCTCAAAATATTTTGATGACCAAAAAGTAGTCATGAAGGGAACTACCCTATGAAATGTCATAATCAATTATGAAACTAGGTAAGTCAATGCAGTTTGGAGAGATGGACAGACAAGTAGAACCTAATGGAAAACACAGAAACATGTACATTGGAAAAGTTAACAGAGGAAGCTCTGAAAATCTGTGACAAATAATCTCTATTAAATGTTGTTAGGCCATTTGATTTTACACTTGGAAAAACAATATTAGATTTTTAATACATATTATAATAAAAAATAAAATCAACTGGATAACTAGCTAAATGCAGAAAAGCAAAGTGTCAGAATTTTTAGAAGAAAGCGTGGAATGTTTTTATAACCCTGATAATAAAGGCTAGTATTTAAATAGTCTTAATATGCCAAGTATTTGGGAGGGTGTGAAAAATCGGAACTGTTGATAATTCTGTTGATAATATACATAGTGTAATAAACTTGAAACTGAAATTTGGTGTTGTCTAATGAGGTTGAAAATGCCTGTGTTCTTTGACTCATGAATTCTATTATTGGTATGTATCTTGGAGAAACACACGTGCATAGGAAAACATGTATGAAATTAGTTATTATAACCTTATCATGATAGCTGAAATTAAAAACAATGCAGTCACTCCTCCATAATGGATGAATATATTTCAGTATATTCATAAAAGATAGCACTACACTTTTTCAAATGAACTATCTAAAATTGTATTTGTAACCTTGGCTAAAGCTCATACATGGCATTGCGTGAAACAAACTAAATTGTTTAAGGTGTTATCTCTGTGGAAGTAGTCAAGAGAATATGATTATAGACAGATAACAAAGGGACTTCAGCTTTCCTGTCATGAATTTCCTTGGGAAAAGTTTACCTCAAATATTGCCTAGTGCTGAGATTTCATATGTCAAGTGATGGGTATGTGAGTGTTTATTATCTAATTCCTTCTGTATTTATCCGTGATTGAAATACTTCATTTTGAGGAATAAAAAAATGGTGTTTATAAAATATATACACACATATATTTTAAAGTATTATACAATGAACAACACTAATGCTGTGTATTGCTCCTCGGTATACATATACATATACACCCATGCACAAACGCGCACCTCTTTTTTATTTTAACATTATATATTTGAGGTTTACAACTTGAATAGGGAGAATTCCATGTCATTCCTGGTGATGGGTTTCCTTGAAGGAGAGAGGTGAATCTTTTGTGTTTTATGTAATTTATTAAGGACAAAAAATGATGTAAATATGTTCCATATTATCAGTTATCAATTCTTTGTGATAGGTATATGGATGTTGTGTAAACAGTTTCTCTACTTAATATTGTTTATTTCTGTTCTTCAGAACAATCTTTTAAATATATAGAAAATTAGACTGTCTGGAACTTGTATATTAAAGCCAAATTTTGGATCGTTAATAGTATTTTTAAAATGAAGTTATTTATTGGAATGGTACTTTGTGATTAGAAAAATTAATTGTGGCTTATTTATTCCCCCTTCCCAAAGAATACAAGTCAATGATCAGATTGTGGAAGTGGATGGAACCAGCTTGGTGGGTGTCACACAGAATTTTGCTGCAACAGTTCTCCGAAACACCAAGGGCAATGTCAGGTACATATGTGATTTCGGATATGTATCATTTGGTTACTTGATATATTGTTGCATTTTCATTTTCTGGAATTGTATCTACAAGTATATGTGATAACAAAAAGGATTTATCAAATGCTAAAACCTTTCCTTTCCTTTTTAATTTTTCCTTTATTGTAGTTAGCTATGTACGTGTTTAAAAGTATAAGATATAATTTAATATTTAAATTTAAATTTAAAATATAATTTAATATAAGTGGTTAAAAGTCTAGAAATGTATTAAGGCAAATGGGTTTACTACATCAATCAATATGGTTCTTTACTGGGCTATGTTAATTATATACCTTATTACTAATATACTAAGAATTTCTAGATAGAATTGAGGTTTAATAAATGCAATTTTAAAATATCTATTAGAGAATCAGTCAGGACTGATCTTTAGTAAACTCTAACTTTTGCAATTTAATAAGACAGAGGGCACATTCTTTTGAACCTTGAAATTTATATCCAGTCATCAGGTTCTGAAAGTTGTAGCTTGGAAAACAAATAAGAGAGCAATCCTGAGCCATCTAAGTTCAAACTTTTATTCAATTATAGGTTACTTATATTTAATATAGTTTGCTTATCTCTTATACTTTTCTATACATACTATGAAGGAACATATAAGAGGATATTATTTAGTATGTGTAATTATAAAAATGTTTTAGTGTTATCCTTATCAAATGAAACTGCCAGATATTCTGAAAATATTGATGAGTTAACATAGTAGAAACAGGATAACGTTAGGCCTTTATTGCAGCATACTTTGTGTTGCACGAGCGTGATTTTAAGTTTTAGAATTTAGACTTTTTCAATTGGAAAGCACCCTTTAATGCTGAAAAGAATTTTAAAGGAATACAGATTCTAAGACTTTTCTGGGCACTGTGTTGCTGCTTCACTAATACCCATAATGCTGAGAAAAGTGTGTAAAATAATCAGTACAGGAAAAAATTGAGAGATGTTCAGGGGTGGTCCGCTCAGTAAATGTGATTGTCTTCTTGTAGATTTCTATCTGTTCTCGAGGCACCATTTGCCTGTGTCAGTTGTAACTTGGTTTTAAAGCTGCACATTAGTCTTTAAAGTGAATTTAAAGACAAAATAAGTAAAATAAACTCAACTTAGCAGAACATTTATTGGTTGAAAAGTGTTTGTAGTTACTTGCAACCAGAGCCAACTCTTTCTCTTCATATTATGCTGTTATTTAAAGCTTTGTACAAATTGCAAACGACTAAACTAGTCTCCCTCATTTCAGTCTGTCCCTTCTTTAATCTATACTTCTCATCTTTACCCCTAATGGAGGGACATAATAGTTTTCAAACAGATGGAAGTCTCTCATTGAAGAAGGATTTGACCATTCTATGTAACTCTAGTAGAACTAAACCTGTGAGTAAAAATAATTCTGAATACATCATATCCCTCTCTTCGTCAGAAACCTTCAGGAGCTCTCCATCTGGTGCAGAATCTAATCTCTTTATTCTGGTATCAAACATCTTTCCTTACCCAATCTTATTACCTACTTCTCTTTACATCATGACAGAGTACCACTATGGTAGGATAATCATCACCATTTGACCAGGACTTGTGAATTACTGTTTTTGTGCACTTCTTTCTCTCTGTTTAAAACATTCTCTTCTGAACAGATTGGTGGTTATTTGAGGAAGTTGAACATAAGGTGAAATGGACAAAAGGGGTCAGTTCTCTGGTGGTGGATGGAAACTAGGCCGTAGGCATAATCATGATGAAATAGATACAGATGTTGAATTATAATACTGTCCACCTGAAACTTATATTGTTTTAAACCAGTGAAACTTCAATAAAACATTAAAAAAAAACCTCTTCTGCTTAGAGCCTACTTTTCTTGAAAAACATATTTCAGCTCCTTTGCCCTCCGAGAAGTTCTTCCTGACTTCCTTATCCCCTGGTGATCTTCCTCTTCCTAAAAACACTCATCAGTCATACCACTTTTTTGACTTGAGGTTACAGAACATTCTACTTTCATCTTATGAAGACATGTATCTTATTTCCCCATTCACTTGGCAAAAATCTTGATATCAAAATGGGACCTTTTATTTCCTTTGTTTCCCCAAATTATTTAACCCTGTGTCTTAATTGAGTGAAATTATGTAAACCCAGTACCTTAATTAATTGACTTTAGGGGAGAAGTATTAGAGATCAAGATTTTTATTTATTTTCTGGAAATACATGTGAAATTGGTGCCAGTATTTGACTGTTGATCAGTATCACACAATGAGGGCCTCCCTGGTGGCGCAGCGGTTAAGCACTGCACTGTGGAGCTGTTGGCAGCAGCGATGCGAGTTCGAAGCCCAGCGGGGAGAGTCCCACATGGTGCGACAGACCTCTCCTGCCTCGCCCGCTGCTCCCCTTGGCAGTGTATTTCTGATCTGCCTGTTCTGCTCCCCACTCTGTCTCTGGTGAAGCCTCTCACCACTCCACACCTCTGGCCTGTACCCCAGCTGTATGTATAAATAAAAAAAAAAAAATCTAAAAAAAAGTAAGAATAAGCATCAATTTAAAAAAAAATATCACACAATGAAGTTCTGTGACTTCACCCACACTTGCAGAGAATCTTAGTCTGCTTTATTTGACTGAACTTTTAATTTCTGTACCTGAGTTTATGAATTTATAGTAGCAATGAAGATACCATTAGTATGCATTTTTAGCACACTAGAGAAATCATAATACAAGTGTTTTAGGATGATGACTTCTAAGGGCATGTATGTTTTTCAACCCTATATCATTTGCAGAAGTTAAAACATATTAGCCTCAAACCAGGCAAGATAACTGAGTGAGTAAAAGCTCAGGCCTTGCTCAAAGCATGGTGAATCATTAGTTCCTCTATTTTAATGATAATACTGAAAATTAATGGCTATGATGCTATTATGTTCACTATAGTGAGTAGTTGATTAGGGAAAGCAATCACTTAGAAATTATGTAACATATTAATACAGAGAAAGATAACCATCGAAGGGGTGGTTGTGGAAGACTCAGATATAGTCTTCATCTTCCCATCACTGGGTACCTCAGTACTCATTTATCTTCAGATTTTAAACCACCATGGGTATGTGCATGACGCACCTTGGTGCTTTACTCAGAAGCCCACATTACTCTGTGTGTGGTAGACCTCTATTTCCCCCTCATTGCCTTATTCCTCTCTTCTCAAACAAGTATTGAATGGATATATTTCTACTACATGAACAGTTCAACCATTGAAAATCCATAGACTCCAGTAAATTTAGGTAGAATTAAGAAATCCCTTTATTACTGTCATTGCTGCTGGTGGTGCCGCTACTACTACTACTATTTTAACAGCTTAAAACAAAATACATTTATTGTCTCACAGTTTCGGTGCATTTAGAGGTTGAGCTCAGATTAACTGGATCTTTTGCTTCAGGTTGTCATAAGTCTGTAATTACATACAAGCAAATACTATCATTTAATTTGAGACTGCACGTTCTCTTCCACGATCCTGTGGTTGTTGTCTGAGTCATGGTCCTTGCAGTGGTAAGACTGAGGCTTTTAGCTTTCAAAGTCACTGTTCTTTGTCATGTGGTCCCCCACAATAGGACAGCTTTCTTCATTGAGCCAATATGGAAAGACCAATATGGCAGACGCTGAAACAAGTCTGCTAATAGGGTGAAGATCTACATGAGATACTATTGTCATGAGAATGACTTCCCATCACTTTTGCCATATTCCATTGGGGAGCAAGTCACAGGTCTCTCCACACTGAAAGAGATTGTACAAGGGGAGAAAAAGCAGATGGTGGAGGCCCTGAGTGCCACTTTAATTTCTTTCTATGTTTTTTTAATATATATATATATATCATATATATGATATATGTGATATATATGATATATATCTCTATATGATATATATAAAATATATATGTGAATTTATAAATATATATATATATAAACTACCTACAGGTATTAATATGTAGGTATTAGTATGTATTTTTACTATAAGGAAAACAAGGGAGTAAATCATTCAGATTGCTTTAAACACAGTCACTATTCAGATCCCATTTATATATATATATATAAAATATATATAGTAATATATATAATATATATTATATATTTAATACCTGCAGATATTAATATGTAGGTATTAATATGTATTTTTACTATAAGGAAAACAAGCGAGTAAATCATTCAGATTGCTTTAAACACAGTCACTATTCAGATCCCATTTGTAATTTTTTTATTGAGGTTGTCTTAGTTTATAATGTTATTTCTATTTCAGAGGTATACAGAGGTATAGTCTCCCTTTTTAGGTGTTGTTACTATATCACGTCCGCCACCAAAGCACCCATATCCACTACCATAGCCCCTTCTCATCAGGTTCCCTTCCCACTCTGTTCTCCCTCTCCTCTCTGGTAGCCTTCTTTCTACCATCAGTTGTCTGGAGTTTTTGGTGTTGGTTTGGTTTTATCTGATTCTTTGTTTTGTTTCCCCTTATTCCATATACAAGTGATGCCATCCTAAATTTGTCTCTCCCCTTCCGACTTGATTTGCTTAGCATAGTCCTCTCCAGCTCCATCCATGTTGCCACAGAGAAAAATGTATTTTGAATTAAAGTATAGGTAGCAGATAGGTAAAATCTCAGAGCTGTTTCTGTTACAAACCATGAATAATACTCATTGTATTCATTGATATTTCTCTCTGGGCTTAGTCCCAGGAATGGTCTCTCTCTAGTAATTCTCACATGAAGCCAGACGTTATGAATTCAGATTTGGCATAACTATAACAGATATATGAGTTTATGGAAGTGTTTAAACTTCTCTTTGACTCAATTTCTTCATCTATAAAATTGGCATCAAATTAATACTAATCCCAAAGATTTGGGATGAATGTCAATGAGTCAATACATGTAATGCATTTCAATGAGTGCTTGGAAAAGTTAAGTGCAAAATAATATTTTATATTTTTTAATATATTTTCAGTTTTCTCCTGAAAACTGATCACTTATTAGATATTCATATAGATTGTTAATTGTTAATAAACCAAGAATCCTTAGCATAATGGTTGTAGCCATTTCTAACAAAGCAGGATCTTATGCTATGCGTTTTAAAATAACTTTTTTGTTGAGTTTCTAATGTTTGTGTTTTTAAATAAATAAGTTATTAAAATATTTTTATATAAACTAATTTATATATCATATATATATTTATATCAGTTAATTTATTTTTAACTGAGCTAATATTGGGGTATCCCCATCAGTTATTACTACCATACTGCACCCACCACCAACTCACACACAGTCCACCACCAAAGACCGCTGTGCTTCCTTCCCTCTTTGGTCTTTTCCTCCCCACCCCCTCAGGCTTCAGTTCTGGATTCAAACTAATCAAGGATTAGTTTTCAACTTGTCTTTTTGTCATATTAAAAATCTCTTAAACTTTCAAAACTAAAGGTAATGAAGTCTCACTAACAAAAAAAGTAAAATTTTTTTAATTTCCTTTTACCTCCTGTCTGCATCTGCAGAGAAAAGTAGTGTTAATAGTTTCTCTTTTTAGTTCTTTTGGAGATAGCAATATAATTCTTTTCATTTCTTGATTTTTCAGTTTTAGTTAAAAATCTAATGATTTGCTTGTTATAAACCTTCACCCATCTTTTTTTAAAAATTGAAACAATTTTACAATCGTTTATAACATTTACTTTCTCCTATATAACTATACTTGTCTTGAGTACATTTTACATAGCTTAATTAAAACAGAACCAGTAACAAGCATTTATAGTGTAATGGCTGTGGAAATATTATTAACTGTGGACTCCAGTATTATTATAATTATTGACTTGATAGAAAATTAAAGGTAATTTTATGTCATTCAATTTTTACCTTGCTATGAGAAAGACAGTTCAATGCAACAGGTTCTAATAGAACCTGACTTTTTTTTAGCCTTCTTGATTTCCTCTTGTCATACATGGCTGTTAGTCTGTAAATTAATTATTTTGCTTTAATATTTGGATTAGGTACAGTATTTGACATTCAAAATCCTTTTCCCTCAGAATTATGAAGACATTTTTCATTGTCTTTTAGTATCTACAATTGGTAATGAGAAGTTTAATGTTAACCTGATTCAGTCATTTATGGTTTTTTCCCTCCTTTTCTCTTGCAAATATTTTCTCCCTTATCATTGGGTTTTTGAAAGTTTATGAGGCTGTAACTTGATTGGAGTGTGTGTGTGTGTGTGTGTGTGTCTGTCTGTCTGTCTAATCCTGCTTGGGACTCAATCTGAAGCGTTGGGTTTAGAAAATATTCTCTTAACATTTCCCCCTTCATTTGTTTTTCATGCCTTTCTTCTCTCTTTTCAAACCAGTATTAAGTGGGGTTTAGATATCCTGAACATATCCTCTAGCATCTTTTCTCTTAATATTTCTGTCCATGTACACTTTTACTAATATGTTCAAAGAGTTTTCTCAATTTTATCCTCCAAATCAACAACTTATCTGTAAGCTATGGTCTTTTATTTTTTTAGCTGTTCTGGCCCTAAACTCTATTTCCTTTTAGATTTCTAGTTCTGCCCTCTCTTGTCCAATCTGGAGATTAATATATCCAACTTCCTATTTGACATCTTCATGGGGGCTATCTAGAAGATACATCAACTTTACTGTGTTCAAAGTATTAGCCTTTATTTATACCATTTCCTATCTCCTGCTCGTCTTAAAAAACACTATCACATGATGTTTACTTGTCTGAGTTCTTCTTTTTAAGCCTGAGTTCAAAAAATCACTTTTTCAGTGAATGAGCTCTTCTCATATTATATGATTTCTTTTGTCTAGACCCTAACTCAGTGTCTTTTACATTGCTGTGTTTTTTACATAGCATTCATCTAATGGTCCTGTTTTGGTACTCTCTTCCTTGTGTTGACTCTCTTGGTTAGTCCTCTGTATTGATGACCCCTGTGTAGATGATATGATGATTATGAGTGAAAGAAGTCATGATGTATAACTTCTGAGGCTAGGCTATAAAAGGTATAGGTCTTTTGGCTCACTGGCTCTGGAAAAATCCATCTGCCATGTTGAAAAGACATTCGAACAACCCACTGGAGCGGCCCACAAAAGGAAGAACTTAGGCCAGCCAACAGCCAGTGTCCACTCAGCCATGTAAAGGAGGCATCTTGGAAGAACATCCTCCAGACTCAGTAAAGCCTTCAAATGACCACAGGTCCAGCAAATATTTGGTTGAACTTCATGTGAAACACAACTCAAAACTGCTCTATTAAGCTTTTCCTAAGTTCTTGACTCAGATAAACCATGTAAGATAAAATGTCTCTAAGTTTAGGGTAATTCCTGTCAGAGAAGGGTACCACCCTTCTTTATTCAGCAGATATTCAACAGTTATTTTAAGTATTACCTAATATTATAAAGAATTTTATGCTAATAAATACAATTTAAAATAAATGGTTAAATGTCTTAGAAGACAATAATGAAAAAGTACAAAAGCTCACTCAAGATAATCTGGAGGGGAGAGAGATAGAGAGGTGTGTGTGTGTGTGGTTTTTGGGGGGGTTGTTTTTTTTGTGTGTGTGTGCGCACACATGGATATACATGAAGGTGAATTTAGAGTTAAAGCTTTCCAGGTCTAGTTTGTTTCACTGGTGATTCTTACTAAGTATTAGAGAAAGTATTACCAATTCTATACAGATTTTTTAGAACACAGAAGAGAGAACATAGCCCAACTTGCTTTTATCAGGCCAGTATTACCATCATACCAAAGTTATAAAAAGATAGTAAAACCAAAATTGTTGTGTATCAAAATTCGTATGAGTATAGATACAAAAATAGGTGAAAAAAATTTTTATTAAATTGAAGTCAGGAATTTATCAATTGGTTAATAAATTATGGCCAAGTGACATTTATCTTTGGAATGTATGATTGGAATAATGTTTAAAAATCAACCTAAATGTTTAAAAATGTTTAAAAATCAAATGAAATTTTAAGTACTGAAAGAATAATGGAGAAAAGTCATACAGTTCTCTCATTAGCTATAGGTTAAAATAACTCTCAAGAAATGTGAAATATAAGTGCATTTTCCAGCATGATAAATAGTATCTAGGTGAAGCCTGCAGTTAATATCATGCTTAATGGTTAAAGGTTAAATGCTTTCCTCTTAGTATAAGAACAGTGCAATTGTGTCCACTTTCACCACTTCTACTCAGCGTCGTCCTGGAGATCATAGCTAATTCAGTGAGGCAAGAATAGAAATAGAAAACACAGAAATTGAAAAGGAAGTAAAACTATTCACAGATGGCATGTTTTTCTACGTAGAAAATCCTAGGAAACCTATAAAAGGTCCTGCTCGAACTAACAAGTGAGTCAAACAAGAGTACAGGACAGGATGTAGGTTGATATAGAGAAACACTTCTTTTTTATACTAGTTTTTATACTAGTAACAACAAAGAATTAAAAATTCAGATTAAAAACAATTGTGATAGCATAGAAACCTTGAAATAAGGATAGATATGACATCACATGTTGAAGCAAAGTATATCTGAAAGAAAATAAAGACAGCTTAAATGAGTGAAGTAGTAGACTTTGTACAATGATAGGAACATCCAATATTGTTAATATTCACAAATCTGCAGAGTAAGCATTCTAAGTGAAAATCTCACCACAGTTTTGTTGTTCTTAAAATTATCTTTTTTTTTTTTTAAATGAACAAGGTCGAAGAACTTTCACTGCCTGGAAACCTGCACTAATCACAGTGGTCTAGTTTAGGCAAAAGGATAGTGATAAAGATTAATCAAAGTATAGAGAATACAAATATAGATCTGCACAGACATAAACAATTGCTTCTTTACAAACACACCAAGGTTTTTCAATGGTGGGGGGGGAATTATCCTCTAAACAAAGGGTGCAGTAACACCAAAAATTGGGTAACAATTTTTTAAAAAGCAAAAGCACTTTATAGTGTATACAAAAATTAAGATTGATCATAGACCTAAGTCAAACAGTTAAAACCATAACAATTTTAGAAAACAGGCAAAAATCTTTATGATTTTGCATTAATTAAACATCTTTTAGGTCATATAAGCCAGAAATGTAAGAGAAGGAAATGATAAACTGCATCAAAATTTAAAATATTTGTTCTAAAATACCCTTAAGAAAATAAAAAAACAAGCTACAGACTGAATATTTGCAAAACAATTATCTGATAAAGGGCTCTTATTTAGAAGATATGAAGAACTCTTATAGTTCAATAAGATATAAACCCCTATTAAAATGTGCAAATCAATTAAAGAGACACTTCAGAGAAGAAGATACACAGTTAAGTACATGAAATGCTGCTCAACATCATTAATCATTGGGAATGTGTAAATGAAATCCACAGTGAGGTCCTACTACACACCCACTAGGATGGGTGGAATTTAAAAGACAAAGATAAAGGCCATCTTTAGGAATGTAAAATAGCACAGCAACTTTGCAGAACAATTTGGTAGCTTTATATAAAGTTAAACATACACTTGCCACACCAGCTAGCAATTCTACTCTTAGCTATTTACTAAATAGCAGTAAAAATTTCTCTCTCTCCCAAAGACTCATACTTTCATGTCCATAAGAGCTTTATTCCCAATAGTTAAAAACTAGAATCAACTGAAATGACCTTTTCAACTGATAACTATATATATAATTATATTTCATACAATGAACCATTTCTCAATACAAAAGAATGGAATTCTAATATTCAACATAATGTGTGACTCTCAGAACTATTGTATTAAGTGAAAGAAACCATACACAAAAGCCTTTACCCTGCTGTACTCCATTTAAAACTGCAAAGGTGAAAAGGGAACATTTTTGAGATGGGGAAAATGTTCTGTATAGTATTCTGTATATACAACTATTTATGTATTTGTCAAAGCTCACGTATTATACAACTTGAATTTGATGAATTGTATTGCATATGAATCTGGCCTCAATAAAACTTATTTTTTAAATGTATGATAATAGTTACAATTAACTGAGTTCTATGCTAACCAATTATAATGATGAAGGTGGTAATTTGGAAAGAAACACTATGACTCTTTGAAAAAGGCACTTGTAGTCAGGCAGAATTTCCTTAACTATATGTAGCTTTTATTGTGTTGTATAGCTTTAATTTTAAAATACTCTATTGTTTTTAAACTGAAAATTACTTTATATGAAAGTCCTTATGTCTGGAGCCCTTTTCCTTATTCAAACATGGAATTGCAACATAATTTATAAGAGCTCATGTTTCCTACCCCACCCCCCGCCAGCCTGCAGCTTTAAGTGGGCCCTTGTTTGTCTTGTCACCACTATGTGCCTGACATAGGTAGTGTGCCTAATGCTGCATAATTTATTATCCAAAAATTTGGTGACTTGAAACACCAAACTTTCATTGTCAGTTTCTGTGACCCACTTTCAGGGATGCCTCATAGCTGGAACCTGGCTTCCCTAGGGGGATTGATCCAAGAGAATACCCAAGATGGAATCTGCCATCTTTATGTAACCTCATTTCTGAGTGACATTCTGCGTGATTTGCGAAAAGTGAGTCAAGGCGATCACAAACTCAAGGGGAGAAAATTTCACAAGACACAAATATCAGGAGCCAGAGGTCGTTTGGCTCCATCTCAGAAGGCTGCCTGTTGTCTAGTGATCATAGTAGTAGTGATCGGTTGGGTGACTGGGCAGATGGACAGACAGATTAATGTTAGAAAGTGGGATTTATTTGCTTAATGTCTTATGCCCTATCTCAAGAAAATCTTGAGGTAGAAAAGACTAATCAGGGTGGTGATTGGTCTCTTTTCCCTTCTATATAGAAAAATAAGCATTCTACAAACTCATACCTAAAAAATAGAAAATTTTTAAAATAGCATGATAACCATCACAAAGCATTTGAAAGAGTGAACAGCGGGAAAAGTTTTCTTTTAAACTCCTGACAGCCGTCTTAGTACTGAGTGTCATAGGAAAGTGCTTTAACATTGGTTTGCAGCCCTGTATGTGATTCAGAGGCGTAGGGTCACATCCTCAAATGGAGGTCACCTTGTCACATCCACCACCTACACACCCACAGTTAAAAAGTTTTGGCATTCAGAGTAAAACTGTAAAATGTAATCAAACATAAATAATGACACTTTTTATTAAAGTGTTTAAAAAGCACCATGTGACCTTGTGATTCATGACTCTAGTAAGAGCTACTCTTACTAGAGTAGCATCTATCTTTTTTAAATCTATCATTCACAAATATTAAACAGTATTTGGTTAAAGAAGATGTGAATGAAAAAAATACCTACTTAAGAACCAGTAACTATATAGCTTTTCCTTTTTTTCATTAACTGATTCCACAAAGAGAATTTCAAAATGTTGGCATCATTTAAGTGCTATTTTTGAATAGTATATCACTTGGACAACAATACATGTCTCAAAAACAAGGCACTCATAAATCATTGTTTTATGGCATAAACTCACATCATTCACACGGAGCATGTAGGATCTTTAACTTCAATTCAGCAAATTATAAATGCAATTTTATAGTTGTTTAGTTTTTAATAGATCTCCAAAGAATTCAATAATCTAATCAGATGAATCTCATATAATTTCATCATGTAAGCTCCAAAGTACAGTACATGGTTGTGGCTTGGTCTGATAATAGATGAAAAGAAAAGAAAAAAATAATTTACTTGAGTTTGCCTATCATAGCTCACTTAGCTTGAGGGGGAAAATGGACAGTTCTTATGAAATAAATCACATTGAAACAAGGTAATTGTTTGAAACACTCAAAACGAGCCTTGCTAAAAGCATAAACTAATTGTAGATTTTAGTTTTAGTATTGTCATTATCAATCATAAGATTAGGAAATACCTAATTCTTAATTAAGTATCATTACCATTTGGTTTCTGTTCCCTTATAGCTAAAAATAAAAGACTACACCGTTTGTTGAAACAGAGAAAACATTTTTTGTGACAAAGAAAATAGTTTTTACAAGAACTTTAAATTTAGAAGCAAATTGATTTGACTGCATTTATTATCATCTCAATGATAATGTCTAAAATATAAATCATAATTGTGCAGAAATATCTGTTAATTTGGTCACATATATTTAGAGGGACTGATTGTTGCTATTAATCAATTTATTTTTGACAATTTAAAAAATTCAATTTAAAGTGCTCATGTTATTCATACTTTATATTTCAACCGCAACTAAAATTAGATATTCAGAGCACACTTTGGTATGTTTTAAATTTTTCCTGTGGTTGACTCACAAAAGTCTACTCTGTTTGTAAAGCTAGTGTGATCAAATAAGAGGTAATTGGGACAGTATATACAGTTAGTACTTTTAAGTGCACTCAGTCCTATAGATATTAATATCCCAGCTGGATAAAAACAACAGTGAACATTATGAAGCACTCTGTAAGCACCAGGTACTTAGTTAAGCTTTTATATGGATTATATAGTAATTATTTGTTGTAGTCATTAAATTCATTTTACAAATATAGAAACTAAGGATTAGAAATATTAATACAGTCAAGGTCACAGCACCAGTGAGTGATGTTTATGGTTCCGTGGAATCATTCTTCCAAAACCATTTTTCCCTTTTACATACTTTTTTATCATAAAGTATATCTTTTACGTTATCATATCTGTACTCTGAATCTACAATTAACATAATAATCTTAAAAATTTTCATTTTCTGCTCAATTTTACAGTTTGATAAATTGTATACAAACTTATAGGATGTAAGGTGCAGCTTAAAAATCAACTAGGTATTTATAACATATATAAAGGTAATTTGAATGTTACATAGTTTTTAAACAGGAGATTTTATCAGTTTTGTCATAATAATTATAGTAATAGTGCCCTAAGGTCGTTTTTTATCTAAAGCACATTTTATTATTTTATCACTCCTTGTTTAGACACATGGGGGCAGATACTAATTTTAACATAAGGAAAATTAAACAGAGCATAGTTCAATTCCACTTCTATGTACTTTCTCTCTCTGGACCATACTTAACGAGGTTGGCATCCCATTATTGCAGATCTGGATTACAAAGTCTTAAGATGTGTGTAGGTGGGGGTTATAACATTATCCAAATTAGCTGCCTGAGTAAAGAAACATGTTTAACATAACACTTCTAAAGTAAATGCAGAGGTGCACCATATTCATGGATGACTTAATATTAAGACGACAGTTATCCATAAACAAATCTATAGATTCAAATCAATTCATAATCATATTTTTAAGGGAATTGATAAGTTTATTTTAAATTTTATGTAGAAATATAGGTACATCAGAGTAATCAAAATAATTTTGAAAAAAGATATGCAGACTTGGAGTAGTTTGAGGATTTGCTATATTTCAAGATTTACGGTAGAATGATCTACTAGAAAAGGAAAAGATATAATTTTGATTAATGAAAATGTTCTAGATCTTTATCGATGTGGTGTTTACAAGTTTATACCTAAGTATACCTAAGTGTATACTTTATATAAATTGTATATAAAGTGTGCCTAACTATACTTTTAAAACAGCTGCGCCCTGTTGTGTGTAAATTATACCTGAATGAAAATGAAAATAATGGTATTTATAAATTCTATTTATAGCTAATTCCCAAAAGAAAATAATACAGAAATGCCCAAACATAATTTCCTAGTTAAGTCCTATTTGAAACTACATAAATATATTTCTAAAAATGCATTTAATTACAGTTACCTAAATATAAATATTTTGGCTTTTAATATGTGCAGCAAATGGTGGAGTATGTCATTTAAAAGTATGATTGAATGTAGCAACAACATTTTGTAATCAGAGAAAATCTCAATTATAAAAGCAAAATTAATCACATTCAAAATAATGAAGTTAAGTGATATATGTGTAAAAATATTACGGAGACATTTTTATTTTTAGAAAAAATAGGACCATATCTTAGGGTGAAAAGTGTCAAAAATGAGGTATTTTGATGAGCAAAACATATTATTGATGTGGGTATATCATCAGTGTCTATAGTTTGCAGTAAGTAAATGACGTCTGTTTTTTTCATTTTTTTTTACCTAAATTAATGTCAAAGATATTTCCCTTTGTTCTTTTATTTTTTGAAGTCACACCCTTCCTCATACTGTCTCTTCCCCAAAGTAAATTAATTAACCTCCTCTTCTTTTTTGTTTTTCATTTAAAAAACAATATGCATTTGTTTCCCCTTTTTCTTATTTTCAAAGTTATAGTAACTTAGAGAGAAGTAAATTCCTGCCTATCAATTTACCCACTGAATATATGTTATACCTCAAAATGTTTTTGAAGTAGTTTTTGTATTATAAAGAGAAAAGTACTATGAAAATGATTCTTAAGTTCAGTGGTTTAAGAAATTATGAGTTTGCATCCATTTTGTAAGGCATCAAAACTGTGTAAAGTATTGTAGAATAGATTATACCTGTTTTTTCTTCTCTCAAAATAATATTTTTTATAGTCCTTTTTTCCTTTTCCTTTGGACTGTCTGAAGAAATTGCCCTGCTCACCTTACTTTTCCCCCATCATGACCTTTGAAGTCTATAGGTTATTTTTTTAAAAAGATTTATTTATTTATGCATACAAGCTGGGGTGTAGGCCAGAGGTGTGGGGTGGTAAGAGGATTCACCAGAGACATAATGGTGAGCAGAACAGGAAGATCTACTGAAGTACACTGCTGAGGGGAGCAGCCGGTGAGACAGGAGAGGTCTGCTGCGCCATGTAGGAATCTCCCTGGCTGGGGATCAAACACATGCTGCAGGGGCTCTGGAGAGCTTCATAGTGCTAGAACTTAACCCTTTGCGCCACCAGGGAGGCCCTATTAAATGATATTTTTTGAGGCTTGATGGGCCTTCATGAGATACCAAATTTGGTAACTTTTCTTATCACTCCTTTCTGCTGGAAAGTCTAATTATATTATTCCTTTTTAACCTTTCTACAGATTTGTCATTGGGCGAGAAAAACCAGGACAAGTGAGTGAGGTTGCCCAGTTGATAAGTCAGACGCTGGAACAAGAAAGGCGCCAGAGAGAATTGCTGGAGCAGCACTACGCCCAGTATGATGCAGATGATGATGAGGTGAGGCACATTTGCAAGTGTTTTTCCCCTAAACTCCTGCTTTATAAAATTTCTTTCTAGACAACAGCGTGATAGTCTTTGCACTTTCTCAAGGGCAATATGTCTGCATACAATCTCACCTAAAGGAAATATACTTCCATTTGATATTAAGTTATGAAGTATAAAAACTTTAAAATAAAATGCAAAGTGAACACAAAGTGAATAGTATCTGTTTTTATTTTTGGAGTTAGGTGATTTTTCTCTCTGTGCTTTATATTTACAGTATCTTGTCCCAAGTTTCCTACAATAAGTATGTAATGCTATTTTTAAAAATCAGTAAATATTTAAATGAAAAAAAAATACATATACAAATCTGCACAGAAAAGTACTAAAAATTTCTGAGTGTTTTCAGGTTATTTTTTCCAGGAAGAGAAAGTTCTTTGGATCTGCTCACTATAATTTGTGCTAACATAATGCAGAACAAAGCTTTTCCACTAGCGCGTATTCCACAGAGTAGATACATATTGGAATAATTTCATATCCTGCTTTCTGTAGAGGATCAAGTAAATGAATAGAGGCTAACCCCCAAGTGGAAATGGCTTTCCGGAACCCTTGTGTGTTTTAATAGAATACAGATGTGTTCTATTTCTAATGTAAATGCCAAATGTACATTGATATAATGGGACAACATGCTTTATTATAAGCATGTTTTGAACATGCGTATGTTTCATATTCGCATGTCCAAAATTCCATTAACAAAGTAGTTGAAGTATTTCATACTCCATAAACATAGTAAATATTCAGGTAAAACATATTTTTAATACCAGCTGGTGGAAGGACAGCACAAGGTCAAATGCTCAACCTCTACTCATCTGAATATATTCTTTTAACAGAACTTTCATTGGTTTCTAGCCAGGACGTAGTGAAGATGAGTAAACAGACATTCAGATTTTTTCATGTATTTTTATTCTGGAATGTTTTAGCTCAAATGTATATTAATTTTCATCTGTTTATAATATCCTGAGGATATAGTCTCCATTTCTTCTAGTAGAAAATTTAAATGATATATCAGTTAACTTTTGATCAAAAAGTAAAACATTTAGAGAGTCTTTATATAAGCAAATTAGTCCCTTAGAATTTTATTTACTTGATTTAGTTTTTCACTTGCAGAGTCCATTTGAAAGGCTAAGTGTTTTCTCATTGTATATGAAAATATGTTGTCTTGGCTTTTAAAACAGTGAATTAATTCCTCAAGTATTTGAACTTTCATCTTGCCTTGTTTTCAATTCTTTGTACTGGTATTTTGTTTTTTATCAGACACTAATTTTCTTTGGCTGCAAGCCTGTTTTAGGATTGTAGAATCTTTCTCTGCAAGGTTGTGTTTACCTGCTCACTCTGCTTAGAAAGATTTTGGATTTAAAGTTGAGGGGACTGTGGGTGACTTCAAGTGACAGAAGGCAAAGCCACGCATTCTAGTCTCTTGTCATCCTCAGTGTCTTTGCCTTTAGAGCTCTGCATTGGGGCTAAATCTCTTAATTCTTCCTAGCTTCTAACTTTCCATGAGTCTGTGAAATAAAACATCATCTAAGAAGGAAAAGAGGGAAATGGGATAGCTGTGAAAGGCTACCCAAGTGACATTTTGAGATCTCATAGTAATGACTTCTGTTATATTGAGGAATTGATCATATGCTTCACCAAAAGTTTTCAACTCAAACTCCTAAGCATTTTTTGATATGAGATTTCCCCAAATTTCATAATTTAAATAAATGCAAAAGGAATATTTCTTACTCGACATTTATACTTACACATATATTATGTGGATTTTTTTTTGTCTTACCAATTTTTATAAGAAAAGCAGAGTTGATTTTCTCCTGAACAAATATATTTATGGGTAAGGGAGGTAAATAAGCATTTAGTGCTAGGAAATTTGCAAGGAACCATTTCTACATGATTCCATATAATCTTTGCAGCAGCCAGAAAGGATTCCTTTTTTTTTTCTTACTATAATTGTAACAACTGAAATTTTTTTAGTTGTACAGCTAGTAATTGGCAAATGGGGATGGATCTTCCCTGCTCCTCAGCCTGAATTTCTTGCCGTACACTGCTGTTTGGGCCTAGAGGGAACTGGTGGGTCTGTCTGTATTCAAGCACACACAAAATAACTGGGTAACAAGATGTTGTGAAGGGGATTCCTGTTTTGGATTACGAAGTTTCTTGAATACTTACACTCTGTGATTTTTATGTATTTCTAATAATGGGGGAATCAAACACTTAGAGAATTATATTACTTGTAGGCATATCCTCTTCATAGGGATAAAAGAGAAGAGTGCATATAGAATTATTTTACCAAAAATTAGAGTTTTGCTTTAGATTAAATTTTTTTTGTCTACAAGTTGTAGCAATCATGGAAATCAGGTGCTTTCCACAATGTTACCTTCAGTTTATTGAAAAAGCTGAGGATCCTTTTCTTTTCTCTTCTCTGACTTTATGTGTCTCCCTTTCTTTTGTGTTCCATACTGCCTCACTAAAATGTGGCTAGGTAAAATCTACCATTAATTTTCTGTGCATAGGAAAGATAAAATCTGCACAAATAATGAAGATTGAATATAGTGCTCCTAAATATAATTGGTGAGTAAGAGATATCCCCTTGCATTTATTTCAATTAGAGGAAATTTTATATAAAAAAAAATCTTTAGGGGCTTTAGTTGAAAATTTGGGTAGATGAATGTGAACAAATTCACAGGACAGATTAAAACTGCACAAACTGGTCCATTTCCTCGACCAGCCAGGAAAACCTTTTATTAACTGCAGAGCAATCATATCCATCCAACTAATCTCCAGCGCCAGCACTTAGATCATAGTTGTCTACTGAAAGATAGATACCCCTTCTTTTTGGTCAGATCGTCCAGCAAAAGTTGAGTCTAATTTGGAACTCGTTACATTCATAGAAGGAAATTTATGCTTGAATTGCCTATATGGAAAACAATGCAATGTGAAAAATATATCCTGAAGTTATAAAAATACAGTGGTCCTTGTCAAAAACATATTTAGTATTAAGAACACTTTGTCACATTATGTGTGCTTAGATACACCTGTTTTAATGTTCTAGGCAATTTGAAGGTATATGCCAACAGAATTTGAAATACATAGATAATCCATAAATCCTTTTTAAATCCCTGCGTTTTCTGTTTTTTCCTCCAAATATTTAACTAGAAGAATTTAAAGTAAGCAAACAGCCATTTCAGTTTTAATTTCATTCTTATTCTTTACTCTCTGTTAAACATTCTGATTTTTAAAAAAGTTAAAATGGCTCTTCCTAAATGCTGAAAAATAAAAGGGAGGATCCTAGAATGAAGAGGGAGTTAAAAAATCTGAATAACTGAAAAAATTTAAAGATATATCTGAATATATCTGTGGTTGTGGTTAGTAATTACATTTCTAAATTTAATAGAATTGCTATTCATTTATTTTTCTTTCTTTTTTTTAAACAATATGAAAGGTAACCATGGAGGATTTCAGTAAACCCCTCAGGCAGTCAGCACTGTCCCACGAAATTCTAGGGGTATGGTAATTTTTTCACCTAGATTTTAATTTTCAATAACAAATTAATCTTCTGTCACACTCCACAACTTTACATATTTAGCCTTTTAGTGGTGGGATAATGTTTTTCTGGCATATACTTTGTGTACCATAGGTTATGATGTATGTTATGAGTAACTGTTTTTATTAAAGCCCTTTTTTATGTAGTTTGAAATGCTTTGGGTACTGTGCCACTTTTTTGAATTAGTAAATATTCATCATTCACATTAATATGAAGTATTACATTCACTTTAAAAATTACTGTTTTCCTCTTAAAATATCCTTTTAAACTTAATATTTCTTATATTTTTAAGTCTTAGTTTATAGACAGCATTTCAAAGTCTCCTTAGGCAGTAGATCATGATAAAGTTAATCATCATTCTGGAAACTGAGATTCTTCTCTTATATTTTATAAATTATTATGTTTTATGATTTCTTCTTTCATAATTTGTTTCATTACTGAGTATTAGTATCTTTATAGCCATATGAAGACATCAGTTTATTTTTAAAAATCTTTATAAGTATTGGATACTTTTAGAGCGACTACCTTCATGGATATGCATTTTTGTTGCTTGTATTAACATTGCAATAATTAAATGCAAAAGTATGATGGAAACTATGGTTTGCATAAGTGTTAAAAGGTTTACAAGAATATAATTTTTGTGTGAAAAGCTTTAAAAGGATAACATTAAATTTAATTCATGCTATTTGCTGTTCCTGGTTGGAAACAGCTTGTGTTGTGTGAACAAGTATTGCAATTATTATGGATGACCTTTTAATAATGTGAATTTAATAACATTAATTGGCTTTATATTGTGTTTATAATGTTGAGAAACTAAGAATGGGGATATTCTCATTTTCAAAGGTGTGTGTTACAGCAAGCACTACAATGTTAGTGTTTTTTCTATCCTTTATCACTAGGCTGCTCTCTGTAGTGGAGAATTAGCCCCCTCTAATTTTTATTGTCAACCATTTTAGAACACTGTGGCTGAATTGCAAGGAGTGTCTGGCAACTGCAATAATAATAACAACTATTTCGTTAAGGTTTGTTTTTTGGTTGGAAAAAATGCTTATCTGTACCTTCCTGCTTTGTGTGTGAGATTAAATATTCTGTGTCTTATTAACTAGCTTTATATCCTGAAGAGCTTCTCTAGAGTGGTGTGTTTATATGTTAAAAAAATTTTTTTGAAAAATAGTATTTAATTCTGAAGCATAGCACCTATTTAGACACAGGTAGTACAGTTTGTACTCACTTCCTAACATTTAACCATGGGTGTTTTTAACCTGTAACACTGAATATTTTGTGATTAATACTAAATGGGGGATAAAAGGGCATGTGATGTTTATACAACACAGTATACACAGTGAATTATTTTTAAAAAAAACTAAATACATATGTCTTTAAACTATAGTAGTATACGTTTGCACAGTATATATGGTAGACATACCAAAATGTCTAAAATAATATTATACTTTAAATAATAAAATCTCAATTTTTAGCTGCCGTTAATGGAGACAGAGGGACTTAAAAATGGAAGCCAACTATGTTTTTAAAGGGAGACTGATTTATGGTAATTAGGGGGGACTAAAGAATAGGAGAAATATCAAACCTTTCAACAACTTGTTTATAGACTCTAACTTGACTGGATCTTTAAAATCGTTATGTTTAATTACATCCCTTCGTTTGTGACACCCAAATCTACAATAGTGGTAGATAGTACAGTATTATCATTGAAAGCAAGAATCATAAGACTCTTGGCAAACATTCCATTGAAGCCTGGATCCATACTTGATCTGACCTAAGCTATGTACAGTCTCTCTCCCTCTCTCTGCCCCCTTCTTTCCTCCCACCCTCCCTCTCTCCCTCTCCCCCCACCATGGCCCCAGGAATAGGCAGCCTCCTCTACATGAAAAATTATCTCTAGAATATTCTTTGTATATAGAAAAATTATTATTTATAATGAGCACAGACAGGAAGACGGTCGGTTTCAAGGGAGCTAGAGGTTAGATTAGGAACATTTGCCTAAATAAGATTGTTTTGTTGCCCATTTTCTTTATTTAATCTTGTTTATCATAATGCAAGTGATTTGTGTGTTTTCTTGTTACTGTCTTTCAAGCTACCACTTTTTGGTGATATTTACTCATGAGTCAGGTACACAGTAACAAACTTTATCAAATTTTTCTATGCCTTTAAGTTCCTCTACAATTACAGACTTTGTGTTTCCTATAAAACATGCTAGAAAATTCTGTATTACAATGATGAACCACTGAGTATGTAGTGTTAAAAGAGATGTCAAAAAATGAACACAAATGAAGGTATTTTTCCTTTTTAAAAATATTTAGAATTATAAATTTTTTATCAAAAAGTTCTAAAACGCTAAACCGTACAATGGAAGATGGGTCTTAATAGCTTGGGAAACAAATTTGTTTTCCAGTGAACCATAGGGAGGGCATGGTTATCCCTTGCCTTTGTTTTTTCTGGTTTTCTCTACCTTTAATGCTCTTCCCTACACCAACTCTTGGTTGCCCTTACATATCTACCTAGTCCTGTTCACCTTTTAAAACTCTCTTTTGATTTTACATCCTCTACAGAGCTTTCCTAGACACTCTTAGCTGGGCTAGAGGTCCCTTTTTTAATGAGCCAAAAGCACCGTGTGTGTGTCTCTCTCTGTCATTATTTATCAGTAAAGTTCCCCTGCTGGCTTATAACCTCTTCAAGGACTGGCTTTAATAGTCAGTTGACTTTTAATACACCAGGGATGAGCACAGCACTGGGCAAACTAGTGGAAGCCAAGAAATTGAACTACATTTAATTACTCAAAAGAGGTTTAAAAGAAATTGGAAGAATAGAGTTAAAGAAAGAGAAGGAAATTTAGTTAGAAACATACTCTTCGGGAACATAGAGATGGAAGACTGAGGCAGAATATAAGGATGAAAGCAACAATAAAACCTAGGTAGACTAGATTGGAGATAGGGAAAGGACTGGTGCAATAATCTGTACCTTCCCTTTGGCATTTTGGGCGCTGCGAATGAGTTTTTGTTACCACATGTTGTTGTTTTGAGAGACCATGCATTTATCTGATGCTCTTAATTCTGTTGCACTGCACCCAAATCCTTTACATGTGAAATGTATAAGGCAATGAGTTATAACCTTGGTACCCAAACCAAATAATGATGAAAAAGAAAACTTGTAAACCCTTTCCATTTCTAAAGATAATGCAAAAAAAACCTAAACAAAATATTTTTAAGCCATATCCATCAGCATATAGAAGATAATATTTCATCACCAGATTGAGTTTACCAGTAATGCAAGTATGTTTTAATATTTCAAAATCAGTTACTACTTACATTTGACATTGTACTACAAGGCAAAAAAAGACAAAACCAATACATTAGATCGAAAAAGTAAAATTGTTAGTTTTTACAGATGATGTGATTATGTTTAGAATTTCACACACTTAGAGATAAATTATTAGAAATAATATGAGTTTAACAAGTTTGTTGAGTACATAATTAATATGGCATAACATCTATAGTAATATGTCTGCAAGCAGAGAAATGTAATTTAAAAGTTATCATTTACCTTGGTAAAAGGCACGATCTTGCCTAACAATAGATAGCATAGAGAACACAATTTTATTGAAATGTATTAAAGAAAGCTTATATAAATGGACAAAGAAGCCCTGTTCATGGATTAGAAGACTCGGTAGCTTGAATAGAATCAGTTTTCTCCAAGTTGATTTTATATACCAATGTAGTTCCAGTAAAAATAGTTCTGAAGAATGATAAAATGAATTTGGAAAACTATTGCTAGAATATATGGGAAAGAACAATCATCAGAAATAACCATGACATTTCACATGCCTTAAGAGAGAGTAATTCAGACACTGGGGCAAAAGAGTAGACAAGCTGACCAAAGAACTTAGAAATCCTCACACATATGAAGTTTTGATTTGTGACACGATAACGCTCTAGATGAGTTGACAAATGTTAGACTTTTCAATTAAGGAAAAATGGTGAAATTCAGTCCCCATCTCAGTTCACAGATGATCAGTTATTCAAATGCAAAAGGCAAAACTGTAAAATTTAGAAAACATATAGAGGAATATCTTTATGACATAAATATAAGGATTTTTTTTTACATGTGACACTTAAGAAAACAAGACCATAGAGGAAAAGGATTGAGAAAATTGATATTAAAATTAGAAACTTTTGTTTATTAAAAAAAAATGCCTTTAAGAAAGCAAAAAAAAAAGTTGGAAGAAAATATATGAAAAACTAGGAATTATTAAAAACATATTTCCATGAGCCAGTCAGAAAAGTCTGCACGTGGCCCACCAATTCAAATTCCTGTCATAAAAGAGGAAACCGCAGTGACCAATAAGTGTGTGAAAAGATGCCCAACTATATTAGCAATCAGGATTTAATCATTGGCCAAAATGAAATACCATTTAGTACCTAATTAATTGACTTAAGTCAGACATTTTGGTGAATATGTGGTATAAGAAGCACTCTTACTCTCTCTACACAGAAATATGAAATTACCCAGCCACTCTGAAAAACAATTTGGAATTATCTAGTAAAATTGACTCAACAATTCTATTTCTTTCTAATAAACACCTTAGTAAAACTATTATCTACAGGAGCCATAAGACGTGTATCATACAGCTTTTATAATAGAAAATATTGGATACAACTGACATCTCTTTCAACAAGAGAATGGATAAATATTTCATCAAATATTCATACAGTGGAATAATTTACACTGTGTTAGCAGTCCACAAATGGCAGAGTCTCAGGAGCATACTATTAAAAACAAAAATACACTGAAGAATGTAAGCGATATCATTCCATTTGTATGAAATTTAAAATCATGTAAAAATAAACGATACACTAGTTATATGAAAATGTAATAAAATTAAAGAAAAACTAAGAATAATGACTTTCAACAGGATTACTCAAGGGTCAGTGACTGAAGTAGAATTAAGGAGGCAGACAGAGGACTAGAATTAAAATGTAGTAACACTGAACCTTTATTTGATCTAGGGTGTTAATCATTGGTGTTGGTTATAGCATTCATTTTTTGTTACATCTTCTATACATTTCATAAATACTCTTTTAGCTCAGTATTTAATGAAAAAATTAAAATTGGCCATATGTAGTTGCTTGTATGTCATAATTATGTGGATATAAAATGAATATGACATTGTTCCTGCTTTCCAAGGACCTATAAAATGACCATAGACTCAGTATCTCAAACTTGCCTCAACCTGGGAAATTCATGGTACGTCTTTAAAATTGCAGATTTTCCCACCCAGACTCAGATTTACTGAAACAGAATGTACATTGTAAGAGGCCAAGGGTTGTAGGAGTTTGTGGGAAGGGGTTAGATGCAATCTGGGCTAGAGTTATCCAGTTTAAAGGTGCCTAGAAAACTGATGTAAAGACCTTTAGTCCTCCAATTGCAGGAGCTTTGCAAGAAGGAATTGTTCCATGAATCTCAAGATAACCATAATGAGGAAAGGAATAGAATTATTCTCTCTCAAAGAAAATTGTATGATTGAGGTTGTATTTGTCATTAATCCATAGATAATCCATAGAAATATCAGTGGCCTTTTTGTTGGTTTTCCTCCTTTGTTTACTATAAATTCTGTAACTGTAATTTCTGGTCCCATTCAATGATCTATTAACATTTTTTGTAATCATATGAATCATTTTATATGTGAACACACCATATTTTCAAGAATCAGTTAGTTGTATAATTTAAAAATTATTAAAATAATAGTAATATATGCCCCTTTGGTCACTATAGTTGTTCCTTTCTGCAGATTAAAAATTCAGGGTAATACAAATCTCAGTCTCTTCCCACAGTTCTGCTGGCATTAGAATAAGTGCTTCATTGTTTCTTTAGCAAGTAAAATGAAACTGAAGGAAGGCAGCCAATTTGAAATTGCAGTGTGACATTTGAATTACAGAGGTCTACTTTGGTCTGTTGACTATTTAGTTCTGGATCTCAGTGGGAAAAATAGGGATGATTGGTTCCCTCCTCGTATAGAATATATTTATCAGGAACTTAAAGACAATGGTGTTTATGTCTTAGTAAGTAGGTAGCATTTATTAAGATGAATTAGAAATACAGAGTCATGGAAAAATATAGTTTATACTCCCAAGAATCTTGCTCTTTTGCTATAGAACCAATAAATATATGCTAAAGAATTTAGATCATTTTTAAGGCAGCCTTTCAAAAGGCCATCTAACCGTAGTGTAAAAGAATCATCACAAATAAGGACATACAATAGAGAAGTATGAACATGAGATTTGTGGTTTCTTTCCTTTTTTTTTTTTTTGGCAAGAATCTTGTGTTGTTTGTTTTCTGCAACACAAGGAGCAGGGTCACTAGTGAGTGTGTGCAAGAAATAAAAAAACCAACTTATCTACAGAACAGATTTATATAGAGGAGAAAAATGGTCAAAAATCTTTGAAAAGGTAAACTGAACAATACAGTGGAGACTTCTAGACATTTTTTAACCATTAAATGAACATTGAAAACAATTTTCTGTGAGGCACTGACTGCCCTTTGAAAAGCGTGACTGTCTTTTCAAGTGTTGGTACAGTGAACAGCCTTGAGAAGATAGAGGCAGTGATACTGCTTGTTATAAAAGATATAGGCTACCTACACTCTGGCTTCCTCTCCTAACATGCTTACTTACATAGGCATCATCTGGCTCTCTTCTCATCACTCTTTGGAAACTGTGGCTGGAGCAACTAGCACAGAATTAACAGGATTTGTATCAACTAGGGCAAAGACCCATCCTGGGTTAGAGGAAGGTTCTGACTGTGTTCAGATAATTACAGAGAAGTACCTATGCCTATACTACCACACTGAGGATGAAAGAAAGGAATTTGCATTTGCTGTTGTCAAAAGCCTAGTAAGTCCTTAGGACTTTGGCTCATTCACGAGGGAGATAATGAAGCATATGATGCTAGTTAAAGAGAGATAACTGGAATTGGACTACTTTTGACTTAACCCCTCCTTTTGTTTATCCTGACAACTTTAGATTCATTTAGACAGTAAATGTCCTCAAAGTTTTTGCAGTGGATCTTTGTGACTGTAAGGGAATATTAACCCCCTTAGAGAGATTTATTTGAAATAGACTCCTTTGAGAAACTGTAGATAACTATTGGAGTTCTAACAGGTCTGCAGTGGGGATGACCATAACCCACTGAAAATGAGAAGTTGTTCCTAAACATTCTAGATAAATTCCTTTGATAGCCTTACCACCTGAAAAAAAATTCCTCCCTAATATTAAAACTAGGTTTATGATAAAACTCCAGGTTCAGATGGACTCCATAGTAGTAGACTCTGCTGTGGGCATCAAGATTATGGTTGCTGATTCTAAGATTCCCCAAAGCTTAATAGATTGTTATTGGTAGTGATCCACCTTACATAGTATTTTAGGAAGATTGTAGGCATGGGAAGTTTGGTTAAAATATAAGTAACCACTGCACTGCTTAAAACTAAAACCTTACCGGGCCTCCCCGGTGGTGCAGCGGTTAGGCACTGCGCTGTGGAGCTGTCGGCAGCTGCGAAGCGAGTTCGATGCCCGGCCAGGGAGAGTCCCACATGGTGTGGCAGACCTCTCCTGCCTCCCCCGCTGCTCCCCTCGGCAGTGTATTTCTGATCTGCCTGTTCTGCTCCCCACTCTGTCTCTGGTGAACCCTCTCGCCGCCCCACGCCTCTGGCCTGTACCCCAGCTTGTATGTATAAAAATTAAAAATAAATCTTTAAAAAAAAAAACAACTAAAACCTTACCTACCTTAGTACTGTCCTAGAGCTGCTGTCTGCATCTGTACCCTAATGCCTCCACTCTCTCCTCTGACCTCAGCTGCTCTAAGGAGAAAAGTGACTCAGGGATAGGAATGAGATCTCGCTGGCCTCCAGATAGACTAGAAGTGATATGAATTCCTTGAGTAGCTCACTCTCTGTGTTTTCTCCCAGTTGGTTCAACAAAACAATATAGAATCTCAAGAAGAGAGGGGAAGTGAAGATTATGTAAACACTTTTAATGGCTGCCAGAGTACTCAGACGATTTCCCAACACAATAACACTATGAGCTTAATGCAGCAAACAAGCAGCTCTTTAAAAAAAAAAAAAAAAGTTTTTTTTTTTTTAAGGTAGCTATTAATCATCTACTAAGCTCTTACGGAAATGGAGGTAGAATTCCTGACCTGTGTAGGCTTTGTGACTCCATCCTGAAAGTCTTAGCTTAAGATAGTCAACTTGAATTCATTGACCAACTGTTAAAAACTGCCAACAAACTGCCAATCAAATGGAAAGGACAGATTCAGGAAAGCTGCCAGCCTGGCCTAGCAGCATCTTAAATTTACATGAGCAAGTGCCAGCTTTCCTATTGGGGAGACTTTATCCACCATTCTACCTCTTGAAGCAAGGCCGCAGACTTAGAGAGTCCTTGACTTCATAGAGGTTTCCTTAAATGCCTGGTTCACTGATGTTTAGGCTGTCTTGGGCATTTCAACCTCAGTGCCAACCATGCAGACCCACAAGTGAATGTGGTTACTTTGCTCAAATAGGCAGAACTCAAGGCTAATCTCATAGCTCTGGTCAGTGTTCCCTTTTATGAACCTAATTATATTTATCGACTCTTGGGATTTTGTCAACGATCTTTTTGTTCTGTTACTTGGAAAATTATGAACTGACAGATTAAAGGTGGGTTCGAAAACTATGGAACAGATTGTAGCAATTGACTGACTCTTTGGACTTACGTAGCTTACCTTAGGAGCAGTCATAGGAGACTTTCATGTATTTAAAGAAATGCCATCATTAGCTCATGTTGCTCTCAGGTCACTCTAGAGATCCATTCAAATGAGGCTACTCTGGTTACTTGGGGAAACTTTCCTGAGGGAAACTGACTAATTATACTCTTCAGACCTATTCTAAGAATTGGAGTAATTTAATTAGATAAGGTGACACTGAATTTGCTCCTTACTTTAGGTGGAATCACACCACCTAAGTTCTAGAAGTCCTGCATGTCAGTCTTAACTCACTGGCCAAGGTTGTTAGGCATGATAGAATTGCCCTGAAGCCTAGACTTCCTCCTATGTGCCAATGTCTAGACTTTTTAATCACTGATACATCCTTCTATACCTGAATTAATAAATTTACAACAAGAAAGCTCAGCAAAGAAACTTAAGGAGAAAGCCGTCTGGGTTTCTAAGATAGACCCTGATGACTTATGGCATTTATTTAGCTGGTAGGGTCTGGAAGCCTAGAGAATATAGTTGATATTAACAATGTAAGTTAATACATTGTTCTTATTCTTATTCTACTGCTTGAAGTCCTTTTAATAGTAAGTCTTAGTTATACACTATGAGGCAGAGTAAATGAATTTGGTCCTAGTCACCCTTGGTGACAGTGATTGGTGTGGCTAAGCGAATGTCACACTCCTGGGAAAGTTTACCAGAAGCCACGGCTTAGAAACAAGGGTAGGTAGTGCTGGGAGACAACTCCACCGTGGGCCTCTCACTTCTCTGCATGTCTTAAAAGCAGAGGCACTGAAAGCCTTAATTTCACATCATCTTTGCAATGATGCTGATATAGTTAACAGTCTGAGAAAATAGAGATAGTGTCTCTCTTCAGGGCAGGTGACCAAATTACTCACCCACCATTATAAAAAAAAAAAAAAAAAGCAAAAAACAAAAAAACTGGAGATTCCTAAGCTTAGAATTCTAAAAAAAAAAGGTTTTTATGGCCATACCATCTGCTTCATTTTTAGACCATGTTCTCACAACAGTACTCTGGATTTGAAATTTGTTTGCAAATTATTTCTTTATTTTACAATCAAGATTGTCAAAACCATTGAGTTTGGTTCCTTTTTGTTGAATAGTCCTCTCCAGTTACCTCACTCATATTTTGCTATAAGCAGCAAGACGAATTCAGGCAGCACCTTTTACACTTTGTTTGGAAATCTACTTAGCTAGATTTCACCAGAGGCATTTCCTACCTTCTTGCTACAGAAGGTGGTAATGCTGCTAAGCTTTATACCAGACAAACAAGGACCCCCCCCCCTTTCCATATTTCTACTTACATTCTGTTCAAGGCAACATAGAGTTGTTCTAACATACTCTTCATACCTTTCCAACCTTCATCCACTGCCTGTTTCCAAAGTCATTTCCCCATTTTTCTGTATTTGTTATGGCAGCACCTCTTCTTTTATTGCCACAGAACAAATCGCCACCAAAATTTAGCAACTTAAAATGAGAGGTATTTATCTATTATAGTAACTGTGGGTCAGTTTAGCTGGATGCCTCTTACTCAGGATCTCCCCAAGGGTACAAATAAGGTGTCAGCCAGAACTGCAGTCATCTAAATGCTGGACTGGGAGAAGATCTGCTCCTGAGCTCACTCACAGCTGCTGGCAGAACACCGAAGGCCCACTTCCAAGAACTTCCATGTCACTGTTGGCAGACCTCAGGTCCTTCCTGACAGTTACCAAAAACATCAGCTACTTATGGTATAGGCCTCTCCATCAGGCCACACATAACGTGGCAGCTTGTTTCTCAATACCAAGAAGACAAAAGACAGGCAAGTCATAGTCATTTTTGTAAACTAATCTCAGAAGTGACGCTCTTATCATTTTTGTTGTTTTCTGGTTGTTAGAAGTGAATTGCTATGTCCAGCTCACACTCAAGGGGAAGATTATACAAAAGTGTGAATACTTGGGCAGCAGGGATCTTGGTGGGCATTTTAGAATCTACCTACCATAGTGAGAAATAGAGTCCCCTTTTGAGGACTATAGTTTCCAAATGGAATGGGGAAAATAATGTAAAATCAAATGCTAATTTATGAAATATCACAATTGCTAGAAAATCTTAAGAAGGGAAAGATCATCTTGAGTTGTTAGAAAATAATTTATAGGCAAAATTTTGCCTTTATTAAGGCAACATTGGTTGATAACACTGTATATGATGCAGAGGTGTAGGGTCACACATCTCCAGATTATGTTAGCACACCACACTCACCACCAAGGTATCCACAGTCTTCCAACAGAGTTCAGACCTTAACTGGTCAGACTTTGGGGAAGAATAATTGTCAGCATTGTTGTCATTGACCTGAATGGAGCACAAAAGGCCTTGTATGTAACCTAGATGTATATTTAGGTGCTTTTAGATTTGGTGACTGGATAGTTAGAATGGAATGAAAAACAGGAAGCATCCCGAGAATGAAAGATTGATAAGAAAATTTTAAATATTTTGGTAAATGGGAGAAGTGAATATATATCTTGTGTCAGGCATCACATTGGATGTTTCATGGTTTCTTTGAGTCCTCTCAATGCTATAGGAGATTGGTATCTTGTGTATCATTTTTATGGAAGAGAAGGACACAGAAGATACAAACTATGACTTTTTTTCTGTTTTTGGAGCCTCAGTCTCCCCATCGCCAAAACCCATGTTCTTTTTGTTGCACTGCTCTGTCGCATTGTGCATTATTCCACTGGTGATGGTGAAAATAATCATTGTCATACAGTCATCTAGTTACTTAGCATATTCTAGGCAATGTGACTAATACTTTGAATAGATGATTACCAGAAGTGCTCCCAACAGCCTTAATGCAAAGATGCTGTTATTCCCATTTTATAGATGAACAAATGACATTAAATGAGACTAAGCAGTCTAACATCACAAAACTAGGACACACGGAAGTCAGTTGACAAAAAATGGAAAGAGATGCCTTTTCAGAGAAGAGGATGCTTTTGCTAAAAGCCATCTGGGTGGTTGGCGCAGATTTAGGAATTTTAAACATTGAAATGTTAGTTTGAGGTCTTTCTCCTCCAGAGAAAAAACAACTCTCTTCTATTCTCTCTCAAAACTGAGTCTGAAAATATATATAACCAATTTCAAATCCAGTAAACAAATTCCAACAAAAGCTGCATAATTAAGACTATTTTTATGATTAGCACCATTTAGTTTCCCTGAATTTACCAGAGCAAACATTGCTACAGCAAAAATTACTGCTAATGGTTGAACCTAACAACAAGAGAAAATTCCCAGAGGGTCATTTAGGACCCAGCTGCAGCTGTGCTTCACTATATTTCTTACTTGAAAGCTGAGAATTAACAGGAAGAACGGGCTCTGCTGTGTTGTGCAGATGTGGCTAAAACTGTATTAATTTATCCAGCAAACATTTGTTCAGTGCCTACTATTGATGGCAAGCAGTGTGCTGGCCACACTGGGATTACAGATAAATCAAACCTGGCACTTTCAAGAAACTTACAGTTGAAATAGGAAAGGCAGATATGAAAAACAGCAAAGCTTTATGGGTAATATCAGGCTTAGCACCAAAGTGTTAAGGAATGAATTAGAAGAACCTCAAGGGCAGCAACTTCATAGATGTGCTAAATTGAGATTTATTCATCTAGGATTACTGTGGCAGGAGGGGAGCCAGTGAGTGAGGAGAACGACTGGAAGTTTCTTGATCTTGATTGAGTAGAAGCTGGTGCCTACTCCAAAACTGGGACTATATGAAGAGGAGCAAGCTTAGGGAAAGGAAAACCTTTACTTTAGGAACACCAATATGTTTGTAAAGATTCATGGGGCAAGGTCTTCTAGAAAATGTTATATTTTATATTCAGCACATTACATGTATAATTGTATTTATGAGCCCAAAACTTAGCAAATGTCTGGCTACTAGATACAGATTTGGAGAATCTTTAACATGTTGCTATTGTAGTATTAGTAGCACCAGTAATAGTCACTTGTTTTGAGCACCTACCTGTGTTAAATATTTCGAGACATTTAACTTATGCCAGTTTCCTTATACAGTAGTTACCCTTTGCTGTGCTTTCACTTTCTGCAGTTTCACTTAGCCATGATCATCTGTGGTGTGACAATATTACGTTCAATATTTTGAGACAGAGGTGGGTAGGCAGGTAGGTAGGTAGGTAGGTAGGTAGGTAGATAGACAGACAGACAAATGGATAGACCAAGAATGTATTAATAGAACTTTATTACAGTATATTGTTATGTTGTTCTTAGGCATGTTTGTTTTTATGGGGGGGGGGAACACAGTGTATATAAGGTTGGGTATTTTCTGCAATTTCAGGCACCTTCGGGGTCTTAGAATGTATCCCCATGGATAAATGGAAACTACAGTACTAAGGAACTATTTTTATCCTCACCTTATAGGTGAGAAGATTGAAACTTAGGTCTAGAGACTAACTTTCCCAATATAACAGTTAGAATTTAAAACAAGGTCTAAGTGATTTCACAACCAAGATTCTTTAATTAGTCCTCATTTACCCAGTTCACCAATATGACAATACTGTCTGTTCCTTCTGTAAATTCTAGACTGATCAGCTGCTCTCCAGAGTGTACCAGGCTCTACTATGTCTATAGGCTCTTCTCCCACCAGTTAAAAATTGGTATGTTTAATAAGAGGCAGAACCTATCAGCTGTATGTATAATAATGTATTTTAATGAACCACTAAATGCTCTTGTGTGAGTATAAAAGAAGTTATGTTTACAAAAATGGGAGTTTCAGTAAAGTCTGATAACTCAAAAAAACTAGATGTAAGAAGGAAATGTAAAAGAAACAAACCATAAAACTCCAGAGGAATTTTACTCGTTTTTTCATGCAAGTATCTTTTTCATCTATTTTAAAACACTGCAGAAATTTTATAGATTATATGCTATGGTTCTGTTTTATATAAGAAAGAGTGCATAAAACATCAGTTAGCAGACCCATAATCCAAGCCTTTTGAAGAAGATTTCTATGCATTTTCCCAGGGAGTGCATATTATGAGAGAAAAGAAATGGACAAGAACATAAGTGCTCACTGGATACAGGTGCAAGTGTTCAAAGTGAATTGAATGTTAATGTTCAGAGATTAATGTTCAAAGGTGAAACTCAACAGGATTATGCACTAGGGTTTTCTGTTGGGGAAATATGAAAGAGCTGTATTTCCAATTTTTACTTTTCTGCAAAGCTTTAGTTTCTGTAGATTACAAATAATATAGTGTAGAAGAAAGAAAGCACATGGGCTTTGGAATATATTATATAAAGCTTCAACAACATAGCAAATTGTTTGACCTTGGGTAAAATCTCTGATCTAAGTTTCATCAGATTAAGAAAGTACAGAAATATCTGTATATACAATTTTTAAGGAATGCACATCGTGGGGTACACAGTAGTTACAAAAGAATTTTGTTCATTTTTGCCTACTTTTAAAGAGGCTATTTAAAAATATAAGATACTGAGCAAGAAGGTAGATAAGGGGATAAAAAGGAACATTTACTAAGAACTATTCTTGCCTCATTTTAAGTGGATTTTCAGGTTGAGGTAATAAACATTCCAGAATTTCTAGTCAGTATGACATTGTCAGATTCAATCCAGCCTAATATTGGGATTTATGAAATTTTAACATATCATTTCCTGTCATTTGTTTTACTTGTGCATTAACCATAAAAATAATGTACTTTTTCAGTAAAGATAAAAGAATCAGAAGAACCTTATATTCCTAGTACATTCACTATAACTTTTAATTTTTCATATTTTTATGAGACTCTGTACCCTGTCCAGTATGGGAATGGCAAATGATCAATGAGAGAGAATTACAACATAAAGTTTTTAAGCACTCTATCCAGAGCCTCTAAGAAGTAATAAGTAGAATGAAGACAGTAAAAGATGTGACTGTCTTCAGGATGCTTATAAGGCTAAGTGGAAAGAGAAAACATTAGTAGATGAAAATATTTTTTAGCATGGTTGTGGGTAATTCGGATATAGAGGAGATGCGAATGGTAAAGTCAAAAGTTAGAATAATCAAAAGGAAGAATTCTTAATAACATTTATGAAGATAATTTTGATATTTAAAATAATGACAGAACTATACTTAGAGGTAAGAACTGCATATTTTGCATATACCCTAATTCTTTAAGAGTGTTAAAAAAATAAATGCCTTCTTAAAGATTTCGTAATTTATTATTGAAAAACTTCCTTAAGAGATTACAGATATTACCAAGTAAATGTAATTGACATCCCTGGGTTTATTCTTTTAAAAGTATTTGTTGAGATCCTGTTTTTATTTCAGACCCCATCCTAGCCATATATTTTATTTATTCGCTTACACAGAGTGAAGATGTATCTATTTTCAAGCTAACAAAGACGTCAATTTGTTCATTTTACCTCTTAAGTTTGAAATGTGCCACATTATCTGACTTTAAATTAAGCTAAATATTTTATTGAATCATTCTTGATATTCATAAAATTTATGATATAAAAGTGAATTTTACATCCCTATTTAGACCTTCATTAAAAAAGCATGGCCTTGCTGCTATTTGTAATTGTCGAATTAAAAACAAGCACCCAGTTTTATATCTCTAAATCAAAACTTTCAGCAATGCATCTCAGTTTGTGTGCTTAACCAGCTTGTTTTGTTACTATTAATTAATTCTTTGGGATTTACAAACTCCCCGTTGGTGAGGTATGAGTAGATTGGTTTCTAAAGAGCCAAGGGTCCAGGTACTGAGAAGCCATGTAAGGATCATGATGGGCCATCAACTTCTTTTCCTTTCAGTCAAAGAATCTTTTGATTTTATTTTTGGGGTACAGGTGGGGAGGAGGTTCTAACTTGTAACCAGTTAGGAAAATTGCTGCTTTGCGAGAAATATCCTGAGTTTACTTCTATACACAAATGTCACTAGAGTCAAGGTCTTCCTGATAAGAGCCCCTGTGTGGAGAAGTTGAGTCTGAAGTACACTGAGGCAGTTTGCCCTCCTGGTCAGTGGCCCTCAGATTCTTGGCTAGAAATTGTGTCCCTCATGGGCTCCACAATTTAATAGAAATATGAAAGACTTGGAGAGAAGACAGAGGACAAGCATAAAGACAATTCCAGAGAATGAGACCTATGAAGTAACTAGAATTGTTTTACTTGAGAAAGAGAAGTCAGAATGACAACTTTATAATGGTCTTCCAGACATTAGGAATTATTACACTGAAGTTAATAACCAGATTTCCTTTGTGTGCAAACATAGTAAAAGAAATAGAGTTTCACCTTTTGCAAAAAGAATATAGTACAAAACCAAAAGAAAAAAACAGCAATCAGATGTTAAGCCTATTTAATCAAATGAAGAGGTCACTCAGTACACTGTTTATAAAAGCTTTTAAAGGCTTAGAATATGAATTCCTATTTGTTTTATGTGTTAGCTATAATACACCTGAAAGAAAAGGGATGAATTAAATGAACTTTGCCTCTCAGACCCATGAATCAGTGATTTAACTCTGAATTATATCATAAGGTATAGATTTCAAACAATTGTTTTGAATTAGAGTCTTATTGCCTTGTGCTGCCAGGAGAGGAGCTACTTTTTAATAAAGTTAAGGAAGTTAATGGTGAGAAGGCACATTCGTTCCAGGGGTCATGCACTCACATACCTACAGGGGCCTATGGATATCAGGGAGAAGCGAAACTAATAGTGTGGAGCAATACAGAGTTTTGGAAGTTGGGTGTTAGAAAGTATGTGATCCATCTAAAGTGGGCAACCACTGCTGACTCTGACCAATTGTTATCATGTCACTGTGCCAGTAATGCCAGATCTTCAACTTTCTTAAGCAAACTGAAACTATAGAATTTTATATGCAATCTTTTGATTTAACATTGACAAAATACTCCGATACATCAAAGGACTGTGCAGGCAAAGCAATGTACTTACACAGGCTGAGTTAGAAACCTTTGGCTTGTTCTTTAGCTCACTAGTTAACCACCACAATAAGTAACAAATAAACAAATGAAATAGTTGGTTGAACTTTAAAAGCATAGGAAAATCAATACTAAGGCTTTTTGAGGCTGATTACAATAACTTCCAATTCCAAATCTTTTGATCTTTTCCTCCTTGCCTGTCAAAACTGGGTGCCACATTCACAGAGATGGTGGCAATTGAAAGGAATTCTTTCCCTTAGCAACATCATTTTATTTAGTAAACCCCATTAAATAATTAACACTGAAAATAACTCACTGAAGATGCTGCTGGTACTATTAGATTTAAAAAGACATACATAATGACATAGACATGTCCCTTGGATCTTTGAACTAACATTTGTTTGTAACACTGGCTGCATGAGGCATGCTTGACTTAAAAGCCAACTTACATGCTTATCATTTGACAACATTTTTTATTTCTCTCTTATGAAACATTTTCAAATAACCCATCTCTACCTGGAGAGGCGGAGGTGGAGCACAGCTGGATTTCTGAAATGCCGTTCCTTTCAGACAGGAGAATATGCCACAGATGAAGAAGAGGATGAGGTAGGACCTATTCTTCCTGGCAGTGACATTGCCATTGAGGTCTTTGAACTGCCTGAGAGCGAGGACATGTTTTCCCCCTCAGACCTGGACACAAGCAAACTCAGTCACAAATTCAAAGAGGTAAGCTGCCCATCTGCAAAATATCTTTGTATGCCTGTCCATTTCCCATTAAATGTATCTTTGTTTGGAAACTATTCAGAACAATCAGTTTTTCAAAAGACAGGCTTTTATTAACAGATTGTCTTGAATCTCATTGAAATTCAAGGTAAAATTTAACTATATCTCACATCACAATCATTCCTTTAAAATGCTTGTTATTTCTCATAGTGACAGTTTATAACTTGTCTGTTCCATAATTTCAAGCTATAGCTAAAACGTGGAGCTTTCACAAGTTCAGCTGGTATTTTTTTCAGTTTTATGGAAGTTTTTGGACCTGGTGATAGGCTTTTCTCTAAGGCAGTGATTTCTAAAAAGGGCTTTTCTTTTTTATTTTTTTCCCCCTTAAACTAAGCAAGGTCCCAACAAGAATGATGACATACACAAGTGGTTTAACTGAAGAAAGTTTAATGAATGAACTTTAGGCAGAATTAATGGAACTACCAAGGGAGGGTGAAACACACAGGGGCTGACAAGAGCAGGAATTGTTGCCATCTTTTGTCTTAATGGGTAAAGAGGGAAAGAGATTATGATTTATCTTTAAGGGGATCATTCAACATCTTCAGCTTCACTGCTAAAAGTTATGTCTTGAGGCGAAGGTGATAAATACCCACACCCTTCTCCCTTTCTTTGGATGCCTCCCTTTGGCAAACGCAAGCAAGGGATTATGGTTGCTGCAGCCTCTTGAGGCAGGAGATCTCAGAAAGGGTCCAAGAATGGATCTTGAGAGAGCATATGCAGACAATCACATAAATTCTTCTTCCAAATTAACTGCTCAGAACCTAACATGTACAACGGAAACAGTGATGAATGATCCCCAAGCAGTTTATTCTTCATTGTTTTTGGGAACATGCTACGTCATTGAAGACAGTTTGTCATTATTTACAGCCTCCCCAAAATAACCCTGAAGCGCCAAGGCTTGAGAACCACTGTTTTATGGATTCAAGTTTGTTAGGAACTTGACCATTTGGGGAAAAAAAAAAATTCTCCTTATGTGGAAAACAAGTTTGATAATTGCAGATATATAATTTCTAATTTTCTTCATTTGTAATTTTTAATTTGGATTTGTCATGCATAGGTCAGCTTCTATGTTCTGATATCATGTCTAATATATTGACTTCCCTTCTTAATTCCTATGACAGTTTTGTGAGACTAGTATCAAAGGAAATATACTTTTCAAATATAAGTTTTTATTTTGTTCTAAAGTAAATTTATTTAGAGTTCTGGAAAACGCAGATTGGTATAAATGCATCAAAATCATTCATAACCCCAATGATGCAATATTTGGGTTTATACAAAAATACAGTGTTAATTTTGTACTCTTGATATTTAAAGTTATTTTAGTAGGATTTTCTCACATCATCAAATGTCCCTCTATAAATGATGTTTATTCACTATTTCATATTCTGAATCTTTTATAATTTATCTATTTAATTCTTTGTTTTGGATCATTTTTTCCTAGGTGTTTGTAAAGTTTTTAAAGAAATAATGCAATAAATATTTGTATACTTATCCTTAGGGTAATTTCTCACTGTGGAGTTGTTGGTTGAAAGAATATGAGTATTTTGGAGACTTGTGGAACCTACTGCAAAGGTTGCAATGGCTTTACCTGGTGATACAGAAATTTATTTGTCATTCATTGTGTTAAGAGTGCCCATTTCTCTTCCACCTCTTACTATCAGGTTGAATCATTTCCATTTATATAGTTCACTGAGTCCTTGAGGCAAAATACATGCTTTTCATCAGATGATTTATGACTTTTCCGAGTTCCAAATCAGATGTCTTGGTGACAATGAAGTACACTATTATATCATGATTACAAAATTCAGAATTCCATTACAGTAGGAGTAGCAATGCCTGTCTTAGGGACATTAACTGATACCTTCAAAACAAAGAGCAATGAGGAAAAGTTCTTCTGTAGGAAGTGGCTGAGTGTAAAGAAGAGATGGGCTCTAGGTACTTGTCTCTGCAGTTCTAAATTGGCCCAGGAAGATAATTTGAGAGTAGATGAGCTGCTTGCTCTTTAAGAAATCTTCCTTACATATTGCAACTCCCATTTCAACTGTGATGTGGTGAGGCTGAGAAGTATATACCCTATAACTTAGTTCTTACATGTTGCTAGGTGAGTAAGACCACTAATTTTTGGTAGATAATTGAGCTGGAAGCTTAAGAGCCTAAAAAGCAGAAATAGTATATGCAAAGCTATCTCTTCCACTTTCTGAATTGAGCCAGAGACACGGTGTTCCATAAATATTGTTCAAAGTCAACGCGTTTATATAGACAATCATGTGATCTAAACCAGAGGTGAGCAAGCTATGACCCTTTGACTAAATCTGGCCTGCCTTTTTTATCTATTTTTAACAATTTTTTAATTTTTGTCTAAAGTTTTATTCATACACAGTCATAACCATCAATTTATTTATGGTTTGTGCCTGATTTCATGTTACAATAGCAAAGTTGAGTAAATGTACAGAAACCATATGACCTACAACCCCTGTAATTATTTACCATCTGACACATTAAAGGAAAAGTTTGTTGATTCTGGTGCAGATAGCTGTATGATTTGAGCCCATTCTGTATAACATCGATGATTATTTTTAACCTGAATAACAACCAAATCTGAAGTTTTCTTTTAATTTTGCCTTTTAGGAATTAGAGATTTGTCCATGCCTCAGGAACACTTCCCATTCTTCTATCCTCTCATGTTTTCTGTGTAACATATAAATATTCATTTCAAGAGATTGCTACTGCTACTGCATGTTGGCTAGATAGCACAGCATTTGTATCTTGTGCCCTGTTGTTATCACAGTTTTTCATTTCTTCATGTAACTAACATACCTGCCCCAAAACTCTATAGCACTATGCTTTTTTCATAAGATCTTGCAGGAAACCTGGGGAGGAGGTGGAAGATCATGTCATATGGATTCTGTACAGAATCTCACATTACAGTGGATTTTCTTAATTACATTATTTCAAGCAAAAGTATGCACTGTACAGATTTGGGCAAAGCACATTAGACTGACATTTATCTCAATCAGTCCTACTTATAACCCTTGTGTATCTTCCTATTAGACTCTAAGCTCCTCCATTTTTCTCACCATTGTATCCTCAGTCTTTGTACAGGTTTTGGTACATAGTTAGCAGTTAAATATTTGATGAATGAATGGTGTCCAACATATATTGGAACTTGTTGTACAATAAATAATAGGTTCCCAGTTCAATTTTTTTAAATTGTTCACTTAGTATATATACTTTTGTTAATTCTTGCATTCTCATATGTATCTGGAGGGCTGTGATATTTTACCCCTGAAACATAATATAGTTGTAAACCAATTAAAAAATACTGAAAAAACAAATAAAAATATGTAATAATTATGTGAAAAAGCGATTTCCCCCCCCTAAATACTGCTTTAGTTACATGTTGCGATTTTGTACGTTTAGAATGCCACTGTCATTCAGATGTAATTTCTCTTGGTATTTTCTCTTTAACACAAGAATTACTTAGTGGTATATTTTATTTTCCAGACATGTGGAACTTAATTTTGCTGAACTATTTTTACTGGGTTCTAATTTATCATGCCCTGGTCAGAAAACATATTCCATATGATAGATCTATAGAATTTTTGAAACTTGTTTAGCTTTATTCATAAATACTCTGTTTAAATATTCCTCATGTATGCAAAAAGCAAACTCTGTATTTGGATATAAAATGTATATATGTTTTTCATTTATATAAATAAGGTTAATAATGCAGAGCACATACATTTCTTCACTATAGCATTGCTTTGACTGTATCCATTTGACAAATGATTCTGAAAAGCCTATGTTAAAATCACAAACTGTAGGTTTTTTCTTCCTATAATTCTATCAATTGTAGTTTTATTTCTTTTAAATCTTTGTTGTTAGCTGCAGATATGTTCAGGATTGTTGGAGCGTCTTGATTTGTTGACACATCTCTTATTTCTTCCGATACATTTTACCTCAGATTCTGTTTTGTCTGAGAGCAAAAATTTAACACTGGCCTGTTCTTGCTCCATTTTTGCTTCACATATCTATTTTTCCATCTCTTTGTTGTTAGTAATTCCGTATTATTTTGTTCAAATGTCTTTCCTTAGTCAACATACTTCTAAATATTACTTTTATACCACTCTGGGAATAAAAAGTAAAAAGGTGAGTTCAATCCATTTACATTTACTTTAACCACATTACTATTAGAATTTATATCTGTCACCTTATTTCATATATTTTTTAAAGATTTATTTATTTATGCATACAAGCTGTTACAGGATAGAGGCGTGGGGCGGTGAGGGGGTTCACCAGAGATGGAACAGACAGAGTGACGGAAATACACTGCTGAGGGGAGCACCTGGCGAGGCAGGAGAGGTCTGCCGCATGTGGGAATCTCCCCGGCTGGGCATCGAACTCATGTCACTGCTGCCGACAGCTCCACAGCGCAGCGCTTAACCGCTGCGTCACCAGGAAAGCCCACCTTATTTCCTATTTTACAATTTTCATTCTTTTTGCTTATGTTTTAATCTTTTTGTCTACCTGACATTAGATAGATCAGATTTTCATCAGTTTTCATCTGTTTCTCAAAAATTGCACATTTTTACTTTATCCTCCTCAAGATTACCACTGAGTGACTTTTACTTTCTTAGGTTATTGTCTATTAACAATAGCAGTAGCAGATCAATAACTGTGTCTTTACCATTTAACAAAATAATAGCCATAGCATCCTCTCATCTCTCTTGCCATCAGCCTCCTCCTCCCTCTCCTCCTTCCCCTCCTTTCTCTTCTCCCCTCCCCCCTTCTCCTTTTTTAAAATATGTATTTCAGGAGTTCTAGTTAAATATATTTATAGGTATGCCTTATATGTAATAATTAGTTCTAACTCATCTGTGCTTCTTTCTCACTTTTGTGGAATTTCAGCGCTGCCTTGATTGACCATTCTGGGGCTGCTACTGTACTGCATGGTACTAAACGTTAAATTCATGGTCAAAATGTCCCAATTTCAGGGCAGTGGAAGATAGCCCCTGACTTACCTCCAGATGCAGGCTTGCCCAAGTCATGTGTAGAAGATTAAGCATTGATTAACTGTTCCTGGTTGCTGACATATCCTTGCTTCAGATCCTCATTTTTTCCAAACACATCTGGAAACACCCATGTTCTGTCTTTTAAGAGTTTCTCACAAGCTTTTTTTTGCTCATTGATGAATGAGACTCTGAGACCCACCTTGTTCCTTTTTCTCTTTTGGCATAACCAAAGTAAATTCAGGAAAGGTAGGAATTAATTAGCTTTTGTTAGTTTGCTGTGTTGTAGTAAACTGGAAGTTTTCCCTACCTAATACAGTCATTTCTCCCTTTATTTTAAAAATCCCATGCTATTCATTAGGAATGTTTGATTTCTCTTATTCAAACTTCTTGCAAAAAATGTTTAATTTATTGTTTAAACACTAAAGCACTTAAAACTATGTGTCTCTCATTAGAGTTTTGGCCACATCTTTAAGTTTCAGTGTGCAGTCTTCTTGCCATCATTTTGCAATAGTTGATATTTTTCATTTTTATTGTTTTTATTTCCTTGACTAGAAAATGAAGGGAATAGTTTTTAATTTGTAAATTTTTTATTATCAATTCAGTGTTTCTGAAATTGTATTCAGATTTTAATTAAGTGCCTTTATTTTAGATTAATGTGGGCATTTGTAATAAAAGTGCTAGAAATATGTTTTATGCCTTCAGTATCCTTACTCTATTTTTGTAAACTAGGAGCCATATAATAAAATTATGCATTATTATATTTTGTGTCTAAAAACGTTATTATCTATTTTGATGTTGAGTTGAAAACAAAATATGACTTAGAGATTTTTTATCTTTAAATAGTCTCTGATGTTAATATTCTGACTACTACTTTTGTTTGTAGCTGCTGTATCTGTAGCTACAGTTTTAAAAATTGTACTGTAAATTAAAAAAATATCTTTCAACCCCAAAAAATAGCAACTTAAATTTATTGTTACAGTTATCCAAGGTCCAATAGATTTAATCTCATTTTATGTTTTATACTTCTTCTATGTTTATTGGTTACTAGGGATTATTTTCAATAATAAAGCTTTTAAAATATTTTATATATCTAAATTTTCAAAATTTAGAGGAAACAGTATCATTTGGATTTCCTTATGGAAGTTTTTTTTTTTATACTATCTTGATTTGTAAAACAAAGTTGTTATTAAAATTTGTTTCATTTTTAAAGACATGTTTTCAGTTAGGTGTATAATACATGTGCAATAAATAGTTATACTCTCAGCTTACTGAATTTCAACTACTATTTTTAGAGTGAAATTCCTAATTAATTCTTCAGATCTTGGTGTTTTCTTGTTGTGTTAAACTAATGTTGCGTAATATAAAGGAAAAATCTAATGCTAACCTGGCATTTAGATGACTATATTATTTTACCCTTCTGCTTTAAAAAAATTTGTCACATTTCTTGAAGCAAGCACCCTTTCGTTGATTTTTCTTCTTCCAATTAACTTTTCTTGTTTTATATTTATTGGTGTTTTGCTTTCATTTTAATCTGTGAATATTTTCTTTACCTTTTTTTCTGTTTTTCTAGAATCACTTATCTTTGGTATTGTGGCTTTCTTTTCTATTTTTTCAGTGTCTGAGGCTGTTCTAAAATGTATCCTCTCATATCAGTGATTTAATGCTGTAGAGTGTTGAGTATGCTTTTCACTTCAAATTCATTTATGATCATCAGTACCTCTGATGTGACTTAATTCTCTTATTAGATTTTTAGTTTCTTCACTCTCCATCCATTCCTCTTGGTTCTTCCCTCGTTTCTCATAAGATTACCTTAAAATATCTTTGTACTCATGAGATATATCATTTCCACTAATCTGTTTGGATGAGCTTTCAAGTTTATATTCTCTTTAACTTGATATTTATTAAAATTACATTATTTTTTATTGAACGAAATAATGTTATTTTGGTTGGTTGGTAACACTGGATAATCATGATATAGAGGTATAGTTCCTCCCTCTTTAGATATATATTACCTAATCACACCCAACTACCAAAGCAACAATAATCTCCACCACAGTCCACTGGGACCCTTTCCCCTTTGCTTCCCATGCCCCATCCTTCCCCTCTTGTCACCTCAATTCTACAGTCAGATTTCCAGAGCTTATTTGGTTTAGTTTTGTCTGTTTCTTTGCTTTGTTTCTTTATATTCCACAAATGGATGAAATCATTTAGCATTTGTCTTTCTCTCTTGGACTTATTTCACTTAGCATAATCCCTTCCAGTTCAATCCATGTTTTGCAAATGGCAAGATTTCTTCTTCCTTTTTTTTTTTTTAACTGAATAGTGGATGTATTTTATCTTCTTTATCTATTCATCTATTATTTGGCACTTAATTGTTGGCACAGCTTGGTTATGGTAAATTGTGCTCTAGTAAACACAGGAGTACATATAGCCCTTCAAATTAGGGGTTTTGTATTTGTAGGGTAGATACCTAAGAGTGGAATTGCTTGATTATACAGTAGATCTATTTTAATATTTTGAGAAACCTTCAAACTGGCTTTTCATGGGGTCTGGATCAGTCTCCATTCCAACAGAGCACAAGGGTATCTTTTTCTCCACAACTTTGCCAACACTTGTTGTTTCTGGTCTTTTGGATATGGACCATTCTCAATATTGTGAGGTGGTTTGTCACTTCAGTTTTGATTCACATCTCTTTGATGGTTAGTTAATCTGTTAATAATACATGCATTCATAGGGGCAAAAATTTTGGCTGGGACAAAAATTTATAGACTGCAACCATGACTACCATGGCTCTTCATTCATAAGTGTCACACCTGTAGTACTGGAAGAGCCTTTGAATTCTTCCCATCCAACCCTTTCACATTTCATATGGGAACCAAAAACCTAGAATAGCAGCTTGCTAGAGGTCACAGTGAGTGATCTGAGCAAGGACAATCCAAGGTTCCAACACGTTTTGTGGCACATACTTCCTTGCGTTACTGGGAGTGAACCACTGAGAAAATAAAATTTGACACATCCCCATACTGTTCACTGTAAATGCCCTTTTGATTTCTTGTTATTCTTCAGATAGAATCAGAAGTGTTCATTTTATTTCAGTTGTGACATTTAACGCTTTTAACTGAGGAGTGGAGTTGGGGTAATATTTGAGTTCTTTACATCATGCTTTCTTAGTCCTAACTTTATAGAGGAATTATTCAATGCCAGTCACTGTGGGTGGGTGGGTGGGGGGATTTACATGGGTTGTCTCATTTAATGTTGTAAGAAAAGTTATAACCTATGAGGAACTGCATTTTAAAAGTGAGGAAAGTGAAGATGAGTGAAGTTAAGTAATTTTCTGAGGTGATATAGGTAAGCTGAATTCAAAACGTCTAACTTAACTACTCTTCACATTTCACACATGGCAGAAAGAACAAGAAATTGATCTTCTTATCAATACAATTGTAGATACTCCAAAATTACCTAGGCACATGGATTTGCTGAATGCTCTAGCACGTTCACACTTAAGTATAAGATCTCCATGGAAAATAATTCCACATAGTCATGTGTCTATAAAGAATGTGTACACAAATACCTTTATATTTGTGTATGTAAATAATACATCAACATATAAAGTCTAAGTAATTTGCTCTTTTTAATTTGTTACTTCATAGTGGTGAGGGAGTTTAGCACTAATATTTCTTAGAAGGAGAGTTATCTTCACAGCATCTTGCACATAGCAACTCTTTAATAAATGCCTGTTTTATTAATCCTTGCTTTATAAGGAAAATGCCGTTAGATCAGGAACTGAAAGATCCAGATTATAGTCTCGGTTTTAATACTGATTCACTTTGAGAACTAGACCTGATCAGTTATCTTTTGAGTCCAGTTTTCCATATCTAAATTAAGTCCAGAGTGTAAGGCTCTGTGATTCTGTGATAGCATGCTCACCAGGCACCCCACAATTGGAGAATCCAGTTGAGCTTCAGCATGGCAGGCTAGGTGCCTGACATCGCCAGTCCTGACAATGGATGATAGATACATCTAGGTGAAGGGCTCAGGGTGAGCACAGACATCATCTGTGAGGTAGAAGAAAGTTGCTATGAATTGGGAGCAGCACTTAACACTTGCATTGGTGTTCTGAACATCTGCTGAAGGCAGATAAGTTATACATGTACCAGTTAGGCTATGGTGAGAAACTTTAGAGCCAGGCTTGCCTGTTTGAGCCTCATAAAAGAGTAACAGCACATAGAGGGTGCTCGCTCTCTAGAAACTGTTAGAGCATAGAAGCTGGGAACCAGTGAAGGTGAAAGGAGCAAGAGCCACAGGAGCAAGAATACAGATCTGAAAGTGGGAAAGTAAGACAAGTGATATGAGTGGAGCAGAATCTAATTTAAAAGCTGGAGAACTAAGAGCATCCAGAAAGGAGCATTTTGTTAGGAGTATATGAGGGTTGTCAGGTTCTGGGCTTTCATTCATTGGTATCTTAGGGTGTGTTCAATCAACCTGTCTTTGATTCTAACTTCTTTCCTTCTTCATCCTTCAATAGGGCTAATACCTCTATTAGCTGGGTAAAAAAAAAATAAGGAAATACCGGTAACAAACCAAAGAAATCACTAAGGTCTATGAGGTATTGTGATTTCCAGATGTTCTCGTTGCCAGTTCAAGAATTACATGATTCTGACTTTCCATCAGTCAATTCACTTTTTCGAAGAAAACCTCATACTTATGTGATTATAGCAATACTAGAATTTTATAGTCCTGAAATCCTCAAGTCTATTTGCTCTAAAAACAATTTTTAAAAAAGTAATTTTGTGGCAAACTCATTTGGTGGTAAACCTGAGGAAAATTTGACAGGTATCTGCAGTCTCTATATGCCATGCTTAGCAGGAATAGTCTTATGTTCCCTAGCAGTATTCCTGTGTTTGATTACATACATGCACAGTACCTCCACAGACTGTGTGGGTAATAGGCAGTTTATAGGAAATGCTCTTACTGTCTTTCTAAATTTGAAAGAATTTTGAATTCCGAAAACATCAGCCCCGAAGGATTTCTAAAAAGAGACTGTCATCCCATAAATTGTTGTCCTCAAGTTTCGGGGTATTTATTTATCCTTAAGGAAATGAATGTTTGTGTCCTCCTCCTTCCCTACCGAGAAAACACAGTGGGGGAAGGGGAGAAGCAAAACAATGTAAATGGCGGCTCTCAGGCTGATTATCTATAGCTGAAGCTCTTTTGGGGTCTGAATGGATACACAATAGGAATCAGTCTTTTGAAGCACAGAAACCTAGATCTCTACCTCTCCTACAATTAAAAAAGCAAACAGCAGCAACAACAACAAAATCGCAGATATAGCTGTAGAACTGCATCCTCCTCTTTCGGTTTGCTGCGTCCACAGCTGAAAATGTTTGCTCTGCCTAATATGCTGTGACTCGCAGACCCATAGCGCCACCTTTTTTCCAGATTTGGAATTCAATCTTCACATTCGGGCTTCACGAACGGGTTTGGGCTGCTTAAACTGTTCAATCCACAAGACACAGCAAGGAAACAATTCTTTGACACTCAAATCATAAAGAAAAGAACTGCAAAGAGGGCAAGAGAATAGGTTTTCTTCTCTTTGATCCCTGAGCAATTAAATTTGTAACCTAACCCGATGTTAGGGAGTGTGAGCCATAAACCTGTGTTTAATTAGTTTGCACCTAATGAGTCATTTTACACATTAGACATTTTAATTTACAACCTGCTGCATTGCAGCACCTAGGCCTTCTGCGATGTAATAAGGTATTCTTCTAGCTGCTGAGGCTTTAAAAATATAGAGACACTCTCAGTTCAGATTTTTTTCTTTGTTTTCAATTTTCAGTTGCAAATCAAACACGCAGTTACAGAAGCAGAGATTCAAAAATTGAAGACCAAGGTAAGCACCAATATATGGTGTTTGGATTGTACATTTTAAACTTCAGGAGCTATTAATAAATTCAACCCTTGGACTAAAGGATTTGTTCCTGTGCATTTGAAAGAATACAAATGCAAGACCGTCATATCTATTGTTAGAGGCATAGACAAACCTGTCACTGAAATCACATTCCTGTAGGTGGTAAATATCACCAAGCACCTGCAGTGAAAACAGAACAGTATTTTACAGAAACACATTTACATATTTGCACATATGTGATTAGTTCCCTCTGAGCTTTTCTCAAAAGGTAAATATTTTTTATGGTTCAACCATCTGAATTATGTTCTGACTACTGATTACTTAAGCACAAGCTATTGTATCTATTTCCCTTGATTCACCTTTTTAAAAACAGGTTTTCTCATTTGTTTATTTTTAACTTTAACCGAAGCAATGTTTTATTTTAATATGGCTCATTAATTATCTTTGGTTTTGAAAAAATCTGAGCTTTAATAATCTATTATTTTTAAATTTGATATAATCAGACTTCATTTTAGGTGCCAGATACTACTGGAAACTTTTAAGCAAGTTTAGTTCACTTTATTTAAATTTGTGGGGAAATGTAGTTCTTGATGAAAAGGGGTATGCATTTTTATTTATGAAATAATACAAGATTCAAAAGGGCATTTTAAATGATAAATTATAGGGACGCTTAAATTCGTAAATTTGTGTCTAGTTTTATCAAATGTGTAATTTCAAAGATTTTAAAATGTCTTTTGAATTACTTTTAAAACAATATTCTCTGTTGTTTTTATGGTCTTTTTAAAATTAAGACATAATTCCTCTCCCACCACTAATGATCTGTTTCCCTATTCACATTGAACACTTGTTTTGGTTTTTCCATGTGTTTTAAATGGAGATGAATTAGCAAGGCTATTTTGGTTAAATGGTATTCTCAGCTAATAACTCTGAAACTCTTTAGTCAAAACATGTCTATACATCATTCATGGTGTCAGCCCAGCTCTCTGAATAATAGTTTTTAAATTAGTAGTGGCTGGTAAATAAAAAACTTGAGTACAAAACATTGCTTAATAAAAGATGCAGTAAAAACCTAGTCCCATTTTATATTGCTATTGTTTCTTGTCATAGAATGGAAGATTTAAAAATAAATGTTGGTTACAATCGGGGAAAAAGATTCCCTTGTGATTTTAACTATTTTAACAAAACATGACTTAGACTATCAGCATTTAATTTAGAAAACCCTATAAATTAGTATTTTTATTTTTCTCATTATTATATTGGCATATAATGTCCACAGATTGGCTTACAAGGTAAATGAAGATTCTTTATTATCCATGTTGGTAATGGTATTCCTAATTTTGAATGTTTTTAACTACTTTATTTTATAATGTTTTAGCAATGGATTTGGTTTCAAGTGTAAATAAAAACATACTTTGTTGAATTCTGTAGGATTTTGAAATACATTAGATTTTGAAAATTAATAGTTTATAATGACTGCATCATTTTGAACTTTAAAGAAAGTATGTGAAATAGATTACGCACTTTTGAAGGTCAAACAGTTACTGTAAGTAAATTATCGTTGTTCATTCACCTAAATGATTAGTCTTGAATTTCTTTAGAAATCAGTATTTCTATTCCTCAGAGTCCCCTCAGAGACGTTACTGCCTTTTTGTTTCACTGGAATGATTTAAATGAATCAAGCAATAATTTATATTTCTGCCTACACTAGGCTTTATAATTTTATGCAAATTTGGGTTTATAAAGCTTTGAAAATTAATGACACTGCAGGCAAAATATGAGCAGACTATGTTCACATCAATTGAAGTGAATACATAATAATATCAAAAGGGTTAAAAACAAGTTAAAAATAACTAACATTTTTTGTAATATTACTCCTAGGGAGCTATCCCAAGCACACAGTAGTGTTATATCACAATTCTGTTTCATAGATGATATAGCTGAGTCTTAGAAAACTTCAGTTACTTGTCCAAGGTTTGAAGGCAGTGATAGCAGAGCTGGGGATCCAATTGAAATTGAATGACTCAAATGTTCCTCTTAATCATTAGGCCATCCTGCCTCTCTCTCTTTTCATCCTTGCCACTCCTCACTCCTCTTTTAGTTTATTTTTTACATATAATTATATGTTTTTTTAAAAACCTAAAACATGTTAAATCTTTAGGTAGAATCAGTTAAACCCTAAAACATTTCGTATAGAATTTCAGACCATGTGCTGTGATGGAAAATTCATAGGTTGGGAATTAAATCCTGTTTTATTTACAAGCTACGTGACCTTGAACAAATCATTTCACTTTTCAAGGCTTTCATATCATAATCTATGAAATGATAAAAATAATACAAGTTCTTTTCATATCAAGTTGTTTGATGACTGAGTATATGTAACAATAGCATTTAAACTAAAACCTGTATAAAAATTGGAGCGATTTTGCTACAGAAGTACCCAAATTATCCTTGCTTTGATATTTGCTTTGTCCAGCTGCAAGCAGCAGAAAATGAGAAGGTAAGGTGGGAACTAGAAAAAACCCAACTCCAACAGAACATAGAAGAGAATAAAGAAAGAATGTTGAAGTTGGAGAGCTACTGGATTGAGGCTCAAACGTTATGCCACACAGTGAATGAACACCTCAAAGAGACTCAAAGCCAATACCAGGCCTTGGAGAAGAAGTACAACAAGGCAAAGAAACTGATCAAGGATTTTCAACAAAAGTAAGCAACTTCTAGTGCCTAAAGAATAATAGTCTGTTTCTAAATGTTTATATTCAGTAATTTTGTTATCAGATTTATCCCTCCAGAAGCATATTTAAAGCATAAATAGACATCAAGTTTTGAAGTCACTCTGTAATTGTTTCACAAGACTATATTTTGCTTATTTTACAAATTTTTTTGGCAACCAGTTACCTCCTGATTGTGTTTTATAATCATTAATTGTAATTATTAAAACATTTGAACCTCTGACATTTTTGATGCATCTCTGTAATTTGTTGTGTTTTTTTTTAAAGATTTATTTATTTATGCATAGAAGTTGAGGTACAGGCCCGAGGCATGGGACAGTGAGAGGGTTCACCAGAGACAGTGGGGAGCAGAACAGACAAACGGAAATACACCGCTGAGGGGAGCAGCGGGCAAGGCAGGAGAGGTCTGCGGCACCATGTGGGAATCTCCCTGGCTGGGAGTCGAACTCGCGTCTCCACTGCCAACAGCTCCACAGCACAGCACTTAACCACTGTGTCACGAGGGAGGTCCTGCATCTCTGTAATTTGGAAGCAAATCATACAGAAGTGCTAAAGTCACACGTAGTAACTATTGGCCACTGTAGCACATACAAAGCAGTAGTTGGGTTCTTGATCAGGCTGCTTTTATCTCTGTTCTTCGACTCAGTAATTGTAAAGTTTTTCTACTACAGATAATGTAAATATTGATGAACAGCACCCCCTGTCCTGCCACTTTGCCTTTCTCAGATGTTGAGAGATCACAAGGGTCTCAGTTCATTGCCCCCAGAGGGACCATCACCACACTCTGCTTTTGAATTTCAGCAGCTCTTTCTGAACTAATGCCGCTTTGCTTCCATCTGTTGGATTTTTGTGTAATTTCAGGGAACCAACCAGGGAGCTTTTTACTGCATTTATTTCATCAGTTACTTCTGGTTAGCTAGGTAATTTAAAAAAAAAAAAAAGTGGTGTCAGTGCATCTTTTAGCCTTCCACGCCAAGCCATAGGAGCTAAGCATGTATGTAAAACTCACCACATCGATGCTATTTCCTACCTTGAAAATAATTTTTTTATAGTTTAAAGAGATTATTAGAGAAAACTTGCTATTAAAAGGGGCAAGAGGTTCTTTGTGACTGTAAATTCAGTACATCGCTACTTTTGCCAAAAATATCATATCTAACTCTATTTCTTACAATAATTTTATAGCAAATTTTGCTACATTTGCATGTTGTATTCCAGGCTTTCAAAGTTGATATTTTTTCTCCTCTAGATAAGGTCCTTAGATCGACAGCTACCCCTCAGTGTAACTCACCCGCATCATCACTCTCCACTGTCATTCATAGAAAACAATTTTACTATAATTATCTGGATTCCATCAGTTTACTAGGTTTATGACTTTGCAGATGTGGAATTATACTTACCTGACCTATAATTATCTTCATGAAATTACCCAAGGATAGGTCATTAGTGCAGTAGCTTCTGTCTAAATAATACCGGTGCTCTGGAATCAGCAGCTACACATGAAAGTCATACTAAGCAGGATCAAAGCTTTGTTCTTTACTGTGTGACCCACTGAAATATTTTATTTGCTTTCATTACTATATACCTTTTCTCTATCTGTGATTGAGTCTTATTTATTTAAATTGCTATCCAGTTATGTGTCTTGCTGTGCAGTTCAGTGCTTCAAATAAGAATTTTCATGTTTCCTCAGTTATCCTGTGTTTGATACAATCACATCTATTATTTTCTTCTTTAGAGAGCTTGATTTCATCAAAAGACAGGAAGCAGAAAGAAAGAAAATAGAAGATTTGGAAAAAGCTCATCTTGTGGAAGTTCAAGGCCTGCAAGTGCGGGTGAGTTGTACACTCAAAGCCACTGAGTAGTGGGTGACATTTCACCTCATGCTTGGAACAGAAAACTGCTTTGGAGTTTCATGAATGATTCTTTTTTTTTATATATAGATTAGAGATTTGGAAACTGAGGTGTTTAGGCTACTGAAGCAGAATGGGACTCAAGTTAACAATAACAATAATATCTTTGAGAGAAGAACATCTCTTGGAGAAGTCTCTAAAGGAGATACCATGGAGAACTTGGATGTCAAACAAACATCTTGTCAAGATGGCCTAAGTCAAGGTTTGTCTAACCTAACAACACAAGTTATTTTTAATAACTATATAATTTCACCTGCATTCTTTAAAAGGGATTTGAAAGTTGAAAAACTCTCCCTGGTGTGGGAAGAAAGAAAAGGCTTATTAAAATGAGAACTTAGCATTTAGGTCTTATAAAAAATAAGTGACTTGACACAAAGAAATAGTAAGATTCCAACTTTAGACAAACCAAGTATTCTTTTAAACCACCATAAAATTTATGAAACCAACGACCTTAAAATGGCAGTAGTTCATCCTATCTAGCATGGACTGAACTACTTAGGTATTAATGAGTAAAGCTTACAGATATTAAATCACAGGACTAAAAACCTTTTTTATAACATCAGAAGGTTGATTACCTGCTTTTAACACTTAGAATGAAGTAAATGAAGACTTGCAATGGAGTTCTGTGCTTTCACTTTGATGTCCTATATATGCCTCCTGTCAAAGATCAAATAAGACCAAGACACTGGAAACATTTTTTGTTGTAAATGGCTGTCTTCTTTCATAACCAACCACAAATACATCACTTATTTTCTGCATGTACACAAACACACAGAATGTGTGGCTGTGACTAGAATGTTTTAATACCTATAGCATACACATTTATTTTTTATTTTTCGAAAAGGGAAAAATTAATTTTATTTACTGATACATGAGAACAAAGTAAATGAATCTTACAAATAATCCTTTAGGTCAAATATTTTCTGGCAGTGCGCCAAGGAGATTAATGTGGGAATCCTAATAAATTGCTCTCCGTGACACATAACTACACTATGTCGATTTTTTCTAAATATAATTAACCTCCATTTATAAATCTAACATAGAGAAGATACTTGCATATATTTAGAAATTAGAAAACATGTAAGAATTTATAAAGATAAATGTGTAGGAGGGCATAAAACATTTGGTTTAATCTGTTAAGATATCTACCTGGTAGTTCTTGAAGACTGTGAAAATAAAAGAACATTTCTCAGCAGGATTGTCATAATAGAACTGACAACGCGCAGGCAGAGATTGGACATGCCGTAAACTCTGTTCACTAATGAGCTGTTTAATTCTTTGATGATCTTTCTCACATATTAAAATGTCTCCAGTGAGATTTTCCTGATAAACAAGTGTTTATATCAGATCATTAACTTTTAGAGCTAAACTCTTAGCTATTAAAAATGGAGAGTATTAGATATCTTCGTTTTAAATTTTAAATTAAAGCAATATCTTGAGATTTGAGCCCATTCACTAAGTTCTTGGATTTTCCCTGAAAATAAAATCTGTAACACTCTTAAGAGGCAGCTTTAAGAGGAGTGTTTAGCACCATTACCACTAACTAAAGAACTATGTGACTACAGGAAGGTCATTTGCCTTTCCGGATTAGTCTTACTATGTGTGTTATAAAAGTAGTACTACTTTGTTCCACACCCTAAAGGGTGTTTTGAGGCTATATTACTATATTCTGTTTGATTAGAGCTTTTATAAAACTGCAATTTCTATATCTGGAACTGTAAGATTGACTTCTAAAGAAAATGTCAGAAATCCAATCAGTGTGACTTTTTTTTCCTTTCTGAGCATTTTAATTTTTAAAATTAAATGTAATTTACAGTAGGTACATGTTCCTGCTGTGGCATGTACAAAGTGTGGTCAGTAACCAGATGTTTTCCAGAGTCTGATTCATTTTTGACTGTTTCTTTCAGTTCAGAAATCTGTATCTGGTCAAACATATAATTAATAGTATTTATTAAATTATATGACTACAGAAGATCAACAAACTATGCAATTAGCATGCTGATTTGGATCAAAACCTTACATTTCTTCTGAACCCTTTTTCTGTTCTACACCCTCCATTTTGCCACATAATTATCAGTTTCCCTAGCAACACTGTCGATTCACAGTGAGATGCAGAGACTACTAATTCTTACTGAAACCAATTCATGCTTGTGCAGTATAGGTAGAATCAGTCATCTCAGACATTAGTAGCATACATATCAAGCAGTCCTTTTCCAGTTTTGTTGCTGAGGACAGTCAGTGATAAATCTCCTTGAATTTCAATTGCTTGATCACGTAAACGAAAATGGCTTGGTCAGTAGCTGGATAGGAATGCTCTGGAAAGCACTTTTCTAAATTGATCCTTTGCTTCTGTTGCTAGGGAACGCTGAAGTCCTAGAGGTTTAGAAAAGAAAGTAAAGCTTTGGACCAAGCACCGGCCATTTGGCATTTGAAGACTCCTCCTTCCATCTCTCTCCACCCCACACCTTTTGCGACAGGAGGGGTATTTCCCTGCCCCTAAAATGCAGTGATCTGCCTTCCATCTCCTTTATACTGTCCAGTTCTCAATTACTTTCCAAGTACCGGAGTGTTTTATGTACAGAATGAGTGATTTAAAATATTTTTAGGTCTTGAGGAAGTCAGTGAGGCAAAAGGAATATTGATTATAGGTCATTGAAAAACTATCATGGTATGAAATAGTAAAACAAACAAACAAAAAAAAACAAAAAGAAAGAGAAAATGAAGGGGGCAAAAAGGAAGGAGGAGGAAAGGAAGAGCACAGACGTGGCCATATGTGCCTGTAGACTCATGTTCTTCTGAGACAGAGCTCCCCAACTCAGGATGGATTAATTAACATGATTCTCAATATTGAATTATTCTAAATTTCTAGAATGATGAAACCATTGCTGTATTTAAAATTTGCCATATTTAAGGATATATCTGAACACTCTTTACATGGTTCTCTCTCTATTCTAAGCTCATTGAAGGATCTCATTAGAATTTCGATAGATTATGTATACAAATTCATTCCTTAATATATTCTAATATGGCTTTCTTATAACATATAAAACAAATGTAGCATTTTTTTCCCCACCAAAAACTATAACATCTGGAGATGGCTTCTAGTTTGCATTGGTGTGCTGGTCAAATACTACTCTGTGTTTTACATATATTTCAAGATGTGAAAATGGTATTTTGCCATGCAGTCAGGTTTCATATGCCTGCCCATTGATGTCAGCATTTTTAGTAATGCTGATCCATCTATGACTTCTCTATCTTCCTTATATCCACATCCTTGAAGTGACTAGAAACATCTGTGATTGCCTAGCTACTTAAGTCAGGATTGCAGTAAGGGCAGAGAATGGACAGCTTAGAGAGATATTGCTAGAAAAAGCATGTTGTATCATTTTGACTAGATTCCCTAGCAAAGTCTCTCAAACAACATGCTGTTCCTGAGCTTTCAGGTATTGTAGGTTCTATGGATGATAGTTCTTAGCTTCAAATATTTTAAGGGCTCTTTCATTAAAGAACGATAACACACATTCCATAGGAATCCTGAAAGAAAAAAATAAGACCAACAGGTACAAGTTACATATGAAGGGAGTTTATGAGTGAGTATCCTACCTTGAGAAGTCAAAAGTAAGCACAATACCTTTTTAAAAGTTATTGACCACAGAAAGCCTAAAGGCACACTGACTCGTGAAAGGGAAGGTGGACTAGGTAGAAAGTACAGTGATTGGCCCCATCAAGTGTATGTATGATAAAGTATATGATGTGTGGGGTGACTGAGATCAAGGAAGTGAGGTATTGGTATGAGATAATTATGATTTGATTTTATATATTATAAGCTTTTTAAGTGAAGAGAACAAGTTTGAAAAAAGAAAAAAGTTAATATTTGAATAATGTTTTCCTTATTCATAGCCTTGTGTTAAAGGTAGGATCATTTGAAGTAACACATGGTATTTTTGGAGTGAAAATAGATTTTGAATTCTGAAAAAAGAGTTATACTTAATTCTGTAAACATTGTGATCCATTAAGAGTTTTGAGGTATACTAGGAGCCTCTGGGGAACTTGTAGGTTTCTATGTAAAGTTCAAAGACCCCTGTGAAGTTTAGGTACAGGTATTATTACCAATGCTTCTTTCTCACACTCTTCTACTCAGCCAGCAGGTCATTAGTCCCCAAAGTGTGAACATGAAGGATTATATAAAACATCTATTCTTATTTCTTTTAGTTACTTATTGTTTTCTTAACTCTATTGAAAGCTGAGCAGGAAGATAAAGACTTAAATTTCAAAATGGCAGATTTTAGAAATGTCTAGAATTTCAGAATAAATTGAGACCAGAATTAGTTACTCAATCCTGGCTGCACTCAAAAATAAAACTATTTCTTGGCTACTCGCAAGGTAATTTAAGAACATCCTGGAATGAGAAACAAACATAAGTATATGAAAGTAAAACCTTTTTGTTTTCTCTCCTTTCCCTTATTCTTTTTCCACACAGTGATTTGACTGTTGCATTAAGGCACCAGATTCCCCAAAAGTAAACTTCTAAGATAGCAATCTGTACCTGAATCCTGAGCCCTGTCCATTTGGTCTCAAACCGAGGACATGTGGGCTTATCAGTGGAACCTTGAACCTGCTAAGATACTCAAGCTAGCCAGTTCTCTGTTCATCAGCCCTGTCCATATGTATGCTTAACAAAAATGTCTTTTAAAAATAGGAAAGAAATGCATTTAAAATGAAACAATTTCTCCAATAGATTTTCCGAAAATAAACTTATGAAGGATATATTTCAAAAGGGGTGGGGGTATGGAAATCATCTAAGAAGAGTGATCTCAAGATTCACGATGAATTATGAGTAAAAAAAAAAAAATTACACTGACAGCTATTTAATAAGCTAAGCCAAATAATGAATCCAGAAATATATATGAATACATTTGTGTAACAAATCATGATCAACTTGTGTCTATGTAAGGAACACAGAGCTGGTTTAACACTAGAAAGCTCATATAATTCACACAATAGCTAGCAAAAATTAAAGCGTATATAATCATCTCAATAGGAAATGAAGAATAAATAAACATTTATTAAAACGGAACACACTCATAGTGAAGATCAATTAGACATACTTTTTAAACTCGATTTTGTGAGGCTAACAAAAATTCTAGCAAAGATTGTATTAAGTAAAATAACTGGTAAATATTAAAATAAAAAATTCCCTTTTAAATTAAGAAGCTTAATGAAAAAAATATGACAGCATTAAGTAAAATATCAAGACTTTGACAGAAATAGCATTTAGGAATCTGCTATTGAAAGCTTTAGAAAGAATGACAAAGTGGAAAAATGTAATCATTATCTTTTTTTTTAAGATTTATTTATTTATGCATACAAGCTGGGGTGTAGCCAGAAGTGTGAGTTGGTGAGAGGATTTACCAGAGACCGAGTGGGGAACAGAAGTACACTGCTGAGGGGAGCAGTGGGCGAGACAGGAGAGGTCTGCTGCTCCATGTGGCAATCTCCCTGGCCAGCAATTGAACTCGTGCTGCAGTGGCTGCTAATAGCTTCATAGTGCTGCACCCAACCCGTTGCACCACCAGGGAGGCCCATTATCTTGATTCTCTTATATAAAAATGGATAGAGAAAAAAGTAGACATCAAGTGGATATAAGGAGAAAATAAGGAACGTGCCAGAATGAACTGTTTGTCACTCATCTTAATCTTGCCTTGAAGGAGACTGACAATACTTCAACAACATAAAACGTGGGGAAAGATAGGAGAAGCACAATCTGGATGATCTGGACACTTCCACAATATAGCACCAAAACAGTTTCATTGATAGAGACTGCATGGATTTTCTACTGGAGGTCCTGGCAAGTACTAAACAAGACAAAGAGATAAAAGATACAGAATGAGAAAAATAACCAAAAACTATTATTGTTCACTGACAATGAGTTGAATATATGAAAAAAATAAGTCTATAGACCCTTAGAATTAATTATGAATTTAGCAGGGCAAGTGACTCACAATCATTAGATACCAATGAATTCTAACAGAAATGTTATTATTATTATTATTATTATTATTTTTTACAAAATACCATTTACAACAGCAGCAAAAATACAAGGTAGCCAGTATAAATTTAACAAAAGACATTCAAGGAAGACCTATGTAAATTCGTGCCATTATGCCAAATTAATCTGTATATTCTATAGAGTTTTCGTCAGAACTTAAACAGGGCTTTGATTATTTTAGAAATAATTTGACACATTGTTATATACATGAAAAAACAACTTAGCCTGAAATAGTCAAGATACTCCTAAGGAAGAACTTAATGAAAGAACTTGTTCCTTCAGATGCTGAGATTTCTTTTAAAGTTAAGGAGATTAAAGTAGTATAATATAGTCTCTCAATTGACAGGTAGGCCAGTACAACAGAATAGGGAATCCAGAAACAAGATGAACCATTCGTGTCAATTGAGATAATATAGAGAAGGCCCTACACACCAATGGGAAAAGTATGGACTAACAAATCATGCTGAGAAAATTGGCTATTCATATAGGGAAAAAATGAAATTGGATCATACGACATATCATTCTTGAAATAAATTTCAAATAGATTGACAACTCAAATATGAAAAGCAATAACTTTTAGAAGAATATGTAGAATACATGATTTTGTAAAATACAGAAATTCTAAAAAGTGATAAATTTCACCATAATAATATTAAGACAATCTAACTATCAAAAGACACTGTAAAGAAAGTGAAGTCAAAACTTGAGAGATGATATTTTCAACACTTATAATTAAAAAATAAATATTGTCATCCCAGATATACGCAAACCAACCATAGAAAACCATACCTAACAGAATGGAAAATGGACAATCAGTTCACAAAAGAGGAAACCCACAAGTTGGTAAAAACAAACATTCAAATTCAGTGAAAATGCAAAGATTAAGTTTCACCTTAATATATGATAGCTAGCATAAGGAAGAAAAAAAGAAAATATAGGCAACTATTTTGTTAAAATAACTTGATATATTGGGTAAAATGGAAGATGTACAAATTCTAGGGACCAGCAAGTTCACTTCTCTATGTCTAAATGCCCCCTAGAACATTTGCCGGTGTGTACTAAAAGACATGTTCAAAAATGCACAGCAGCGTTATTCATAGTTGTACAGAAAAAAGTGAATTAATCTTATTTATATCTTTCAATTTAATGTTGAGCAGATGAAAAAAATATTATATGCAGTTTATTACCAAGTATATAAAGTTGAAAAGCAAGCCAAATCTATCTCCTAGGGCTACATTTGTGAAATAACTAGGAGAAAAATGCAAGGGCTACGACTAGAAATGGGGCAGAGAAAGGGCTTCAAAAGTAAGGATTTTGCTTTTAAGCTTAGTGGTAGGTTCCCGGATGTCTTCCCCTCCCCCTTCTTTTTCTGTATGACTTACACATATAGTATACATTTTTCTACAAATAAACATTTTAGAATAGAAAATTGTAAGTAGCGTCATTGGATAATAAGAGTGAGAAAAGCCATAAAAAATTTTTTAGGCTTAAAAACATATTTTCTAAACTTGGTAAGAGAAAAATAATCCAGCATGATCCAGACATGTACATCGATAAGGGTGTTCCTGAAATCATTGGGTTCCTTCAAGAAATTATTTTTTGCTGGGGCTTTAACCATGTTCTTTTTTTACTTCTCTGAGCCTCGATAGTAGTGACTTTTTTGTACCTGTAGATAGGAGGGCAGACCAGACCCCTACCTTCACCTCCGATTTACTTCCTAGTAGTCTGAGAGTACATTAAGCATTCACTTTTAGTATAAGCACCCAGAATTTTAAAATAAGGTTAAAAGCATGATTAAAGCCAGAAAGTCATTAAAACGAAAGTCATTAAAAGGAAAGTGAATGCTTGCACTACATTATCAGCAGTGTCTTATACAAGAGCATTAGATACAGAGCAATGAGGTCATTATTCCATGCTGTCACATTGTTTAATTCTAAATTGGAGTGAGAGAGAATTCTGCAGTAGATTAAAGCTTTTTTTTTTTTTAATCATTTGTACAGGTATAATTTCTTGGTAAATTTCCACAATTTTTATTTTTCCTGAAGAAGGTATTTTCAATAACTTTTAATCCCCAATAAATAATTTTCACCATGAAATATTATTGAGCTCCACTAATTAAAGGGTGAACATTCCCAGTAAATCACCATGGGAAATTTTAATGAACAAACCAAATGAATGAGAAATCAATACTTATTGATTTCAGGCATATCATTAAAGCCAAAAATCTGTCCTCTTAACTCAAAAAGCAAAGCAACTAAATTGCTATCTAGTTTTGTGCAAGTTTTACATTTGTCTACAGTGTAAGCCACTGAGACTTTTATTGACAAATGAACAAGGTAATCAGAAGATAGTCAGCTGCAAAATGACCACTCTGTTCATATTTCTCACGTACCTTCATGTATTCACAGAAGTCACCATACCTTCCAGTCTATGTATTAGTAGTAGAGGTATCTGAAGTCTTCATAAGAAGTTATTTTGCCAGAGGAGCATGAGTTTAGTCATTCCCTGTCTATTTTAGGTAAACAGGGCTACTTTATATTTCACTTTGGCTCTTGGATTTTATCTCTTGCAGTAGAACTATAAGATAAATGGTGAACTTCTGAAAGTTATTTCCTACTAAAGACCTACTAAAGACAATTTTTAACCCAAATATGTGTAATAATTCCCTTTCACATAAAGTTCCCTTTCACAATGTAGTTTCCTACATTTTATAAATATGCAGTGATTCACCATGAATTCTAATGCTGCATGTTGCAAGATACTGCTTAGTTATGCTAATGTAAAATTGACTAAAAGAATAGAATCAGAAGTCAGAACAGAGGGGTATAAAAGGAGGAAGGAGAAGATGCTGCATGGAATGGTTTGTATATAAAGAGCATGCTCTAGGCTCTGTGGTTTTTTCAAGGTGGACCACAGGTTTATCTACCCACCAAGAGGGAAACACAATCAATCATCTATAAAATTTGAAATGAGTAATGAATAGCTGTTTTTGGAATTAGGACCAGGAAAATCTCTTGTGGATGTGTTTGGGGTTGGGGATAGTTTGAACAGTGTGCTGGCCATATTGTTTATTAATTACAGCATCAAGGTTCTTAGGATTTTTCTGTTAATGCTGTGCACTGACATCAGGTTCTGATTGTATTTTGATGCATATGAAGTAATGGTCTGCTTCAGCATTGTGCAATAATTATGCCTGAGACCTACAAGAAATTCCATTTACAAAGAAACTTTTAAAAAGTTAGAATAAATGACTCTAAGGGGTTTTTTTGTTTGTTTGTTTTTTTAAAGATTTATTTATTTATGCATACAAACTGGGGTACAGGCCAGAGGTATGGGGCAACGAGAGGGTTCACCAGAGACAGAGTGGGGAGCAGAACAGGCAGAGCAATGGAAATACACTGCTGAGGGGAGCAGCGGGTGAGGCAGGAGAGGTCTGCTGCACCATGTGGGAATCTCCCCGGCTGGGCGTCGAACTCGCTTCACTGCTGCCGACAGCTCCACAGCACAGCGCTTAACTGCTGCGCCACCAGGGAGGCCCCTCCAAGGGTTTTTTGAGTGCTAAAAAAAAAAAGTCTTTCAGATAGTTATTTTGCTTTTAAAGTCAATGTTTGATTTATTCAAGTAACATTTTTAAAGACTGCCACTCTTTGCAAGTACTTAAATTCTTATACATACATTACAATATACTTACAAGTACTGTGAACTTTAAGTTTTCTTAAATCTTCTAATGATATACATAACTAAGTCTTCCCCCAGTTGAATGACTCTCCCATTAAGGAAACCAACAACTGTCTTCTCAGATAACTGAAGTTATTTCCTACTAAAGACAAAAGACCTGAATTCTTCCTCTGCTAATCAGGGAAGCCAATTAGCGTGCAACTGGTTACTAATATTCAGAGTTTTTAACTAAGAAACTAGCTAGATTCTTGTAGGCAGCCTTGAGTGAGAACACAGTTTGTCCATTGTTGTCATATCAGAGATGTGATCAATGTGGAGAAAAGGACATCTGCAAACCCCTACCCCCTCATCTAGACTCTATTTGTATACATGACCGTATAGTTCTCACAGAATTATGTAGTCCCATCATTTTGCCCATTAGATCACATTTTACACTTTCTGAATTTTAGGTTGTGTAGAGTAGTCTGTTCTATTGGATTCTAATAGCCTCTGACACTGAAGGAATCCAACATATTTAAATGCCTTCCCCTGTTGTCTAAATCTAAATACTGTAACCTTTCTCATTCTTGGAATCAAGCAAGTCTTACAAGTGTTTCAAGTGATAGTTGGTGGAAATAGGCTATCTCAGATAATTTTTTTTCTGATTTGCACTCTCAAATTCCAGACACATCCTAGTGATTCTAACATCCTAAACATTGATTCCTGGGACAACAGAATTTGAATCTCTCTGCCCTCTGAGAACTGGAGAGTAGGCTGACCATCAGCTGAAGAAAAAAGTTAGATATCAGACTGCCCTAGAGAAGCCCTTCCCTGAAACAAATAACCAAATTAGGTTGAAAGGCTATACAGATGTTTTGAGATTGCATTCATTAATAAGCAAGTTAAAGAAGGAATTCCTTAATATTTTTTGAAGATTAGCAGATAACATGTATAGTCTATACAATAATAAACTTGGTCCTTATGAGAAGATTAGGAAGGAGCAATCAACTGCTTGTGAAATGTTCCTAGAAATTTTCATAGATACTACTTGGAGTACAAAATATGTTAACATCAGGTAACAGAAAAGAAAAAACCCAAACAACCTACTATTAATAGAGGTCAGGGTGAGAGTTCCTCACCAAAACGCTATCATAAGATGAGCTGAAGTTGGTTACCTTGGTTTCAAATGACTGTTTCTTATTCATGACACCTTCCCTATACAAAACTAAAAGAAGTAGCCACAGGACCTTACTAGGCCAAATCATCTGGCAGGACAGTAGCAAGAAAGCAATTAATGCAGATGTCATAAAATGCCATCCTTCTCATGTGGGACAGGATGATATCAGTTTGTAGGAATATCAGGTCCTAAAATACTGGAAATCAGATTAGAATGGACATTAGTGTCTCTAAAGGAAATGTACTGAATATTTATATCCCCTCTTTTTTATTATCTTTTTATTATAAAAAAAAATGTTGACACTACAAATAAGATTAAAATTCCCTTTGACCCAGGTCCCCAAATCTAGTACCTTCTTCAGCGGTAACTACATTACCAGTATGAAGTATTATCCTTATAGTTCTTTTGTTATGCCAGTATCTGCATATATTTACCATCAAAGTATGTATTTTATGTTCTGTTTTTTAAATTGTTCAAATGAATATACATAGTGTTCTACAACTTACTTTAGTCACTTAAAGTCTTGCTACCTTTTCATGTCAGAAATAAAGATATTTATTGTGTGCTCATTATGTACCACTCTTCTAAGCTCTTTTATACCTAACTACTAATGCATTTTATCCTCAAACAATGCAATTATTATCATGTTATCAGCATGCCCGTTTTGCAGATAAGGATTCTGAGCTTATTTAATTGCCCAGTTTAGTGGCAGAGCCACTGTTCTGGATTTTATTCAAGGAAGACTAACTCCAGGTCTACTCCCTTGGTAATAATTTGACACGCCTCTCTGAGATACATAAACCTATCTCTGAATGTGATATGTATCAAACCAAAGCCCCATGGGCCCATCTTTTATGAATTTGCAGTGGCTGTGAATGATATGCAGATAGTGTTCAAGTTTAAAAATGCCACCAAGTGCCTCATTATACTCAGCATTTCGGTTGCTAATAGCACAAGTCAGGCAGTGTGATGGCATGAGGTATGTCTGTTTTTGAGGGGAATAATGCACATAAGAATGCAGAGTAGACCCCATTGTTATGCTGCTCCATGCCCCTAGTGCCTTGCTGTCTATATCTGATCTGTGGGCAGCATTCCATTTACGTCAAAAATAACGTCAACCTAGTGAAAAAAATGGAATGACTCACAGCATTACTTTAGGGAACCAGTCTCTGTGTAATATGATATATAACATCCTAATTTCACAGAGCATTTTTCCTAACAGCTGCTGAAATCATAATCGAATCCATTAAATTCTTTTAAAGGATCCAGTCTGAAGCAGTACTGAAGCTGGTCTTAAAATGCAGCTGCAGTGAGGCAGAGTCCCCACCCACTCAAAACTATTCTGTCATTAACTACTTCATATCTTTTCTGTATTTTCTGTCTATACTTATTGATCCTCTCAAGTCTGCTCTTCTTTTGCATTTCTAGCTGCATTTGAGTCAGAAATAGGCTATGTCAGAGACTGGAAAATCTGAAAGAAAAAATGGAGCAGAGAGAGAAAGGTTTTTTCTCTGACTCATATGAACAGCAGAACTAGACACACTGGAGAGAAGGGGTAGAGGGAGAGCCTGGGCTTGGGGGTTATACAAACAGTTTTACTTTATTGGTTAAAATCTATGTAGAGAGTAAATGACAGTGAGAGTACATGTCCACCTGGCACTTAGTAACATCTCACTTAGAAATGTTGAGCCGGTTGTGTTTCTCCTGCCATGCTGCTGTCCACAAAATGGACAGCTAAATTTTTTTATATAAGAATTTTATTACTTGAATAAATACTAAGCCAAATAAAAGCCCTTGGTTTTTGTTTGTTTGCTTGCTTTTATTACTCTGCTGCTGTATACTTCTGGGAATTTACAAAGTTAGCCCATGACATGTATTTTTGTATGGAAGATAAAGTAAGACTTAAAGAAGGATTCAAAGAAGGCAGAAGAGTACTTGGGACATTTGCCTTCAGAGTTGAGAGTGACCTTATGGAGGGCAAATCAGTTTCTGAAGACTGAGCCCTGTCCAGTCTCCTCCACAGATTGTGATATGGTTAATACCGAGTTAGTGACCTTCTCTGAGCCTCGGTTTTCTTATCTGTGGATAAGTCCCTAAGCTTCTTCTGAGTGTTTTATTCTGATTCCTATAATGATGTGATGGGAAAAGATAGCTTAGCGCTGTCAGGTAAATCTCCCATCCCGTGACCTGGTAGCATAGTCCTGCACACACTTGCCTCGTGTCTTTGAGCATCTCCTCTAATCCTGCCCCAGGGATGTGACTTGTATCTGTCATAGTTGCTTCTTCGGAACAGCATGTCTTCCGACTTTCTTCTGGCTGGTGGAGTGAAAGTTCCCAGCTCCATTCCATTTTTCTGGTTCTCAAAAAAGATCCCCCCCACCTCAGGATATGATATGAATTACTGATTTGTAGTCATGAGTTACTACTATAAAAAGACCAGAGATACTTGTTTTCAATATTTTGTTAGTAATGTAATGCCTTTAAGGCACAGCTTTTCAGACTCTGGCTAAATGCATCATTAATAGATGTGGCCCATGCGAGCGCTCCAGCCTTTGCATCTCATCAGCACTAGCTGATATTAAAACAAATATACCGGATTGTCATTTTGTGGTTGTCTGATTCCAGTACCTAGTAAATTACTGAATAGTAATGGAGCCAGGAATCTAAATTCTCTCCACGCTGAACCTTGGTAATAAGTAGTTCTTATGATTCCTCAATTTATTTGTTCAGTATGTAGTAAGGGAATAGCTCCTGCAATCCTGTTTGTTGGGTGATTTGCAGGGTCCTTCAGGGCCAGGATTCTATTGCAAAACGTGTCATGATTACAAAAGTAAAATGAGCTTCCCTCGTTGGGACTTTTTGTCATCATGTAGCCAAAACTATTATTAAACCAACTAAACAGAAATCATTTGAGAAATAATGTTTTCATAGTTTTCAACATGTCTTCCTTTCGTAATGCTCTCTTAACACATGTGGAAGATTAATGATAGTGTTTCATGGATTGCCTGTTGGAAAGTCAGTTTCCCTGAAAAGTTGCATCATGTGTGATTTTACCATTGTAAACACTGAATTCTAATGGCACTAAAATGTTATTCTAGTCACTTGTGCAACACTAGCTAATTTGGAATGGACAGATTCATCAACTAGCTTATAGGTAAGGGCAAGTTACTAACGTTCTCAGAAGGAAAAATAACAACAACAACATATTCTCCTGGTCTATCTCATGAGGAATACACGAGATAGTGTGTGTGAAGGTGCTTTATGTTACAAAATTTTTTCAATCCAAATAGAAAGTAGATACGCTGTATAAAGACCTGTAGGCATGACAGGCAACCTAATTAGATCATTGCTTTCATCTATGTGGTGTTTCCACATTTTGTATGTAAACAAGAATTTGTAAGGTTGATTCTCTCCCAGTTATCACAAGTAATGAACTCTTAATCAGCAGCTGCAAGTTTAGATTTTACTGGAAGGAAGAGATTAAAGTGATCAAGGAAGTTATTGTATCTCCACTGACATGTAAAAAACAAAGACATAAGTAATTAGAAAATATTTAGTTGTCTTTTATATATCTGAATGGTCTGGCTTCTCTGAATATTCACTTTCCTTTCCAATATAGGAAATGAAAAGTTAAAGTCTTCCGTAAATACCATCATTGAATGGATATATTCCCTAGAGTAAAATACATTTAATTTTGTCAGAACCATATGCCAAATGTTAAATTCTATATATAAATAAGAGAAGTACAACCTGAGGTGTGTCCTTGTTTTGGTTTTCTATTATATTTAGAGCACATCTTCATAATAATACTGTCAACAACAGTTTCCTATGGGTGGTACTACTGTAAGAAATTATTTTATTCTATCACTATCAGTGCTTATAAATGTCCTGCAACAATTAATTGCTTTGATAATTTTAACCCAGAAGCACTTAATTATTAATTAATTCCTTGAACATTATGATTTCATTTAATGACAGACATTCAGAAAAGATAAAATATCAGACTATGTTGTTTCTAAGGAGTAATAACGTACACAAATGTAAGGACTAGTAGCATTCAAATAGACTCAACCAGAGAGCACTTTTCCTCAGTCAACACCAAGGTATATTAATAGTAACCTTTCCCCTTCCACTGTAAAAGGGTAACTTGGAATCTGGGGAGCAGGGTGAAAGGTGGTGAGAGGCAGATTAAAGAGCACCACGTTTACCCTCCCTTCAGCCTTACCAGTTCATTTTCTTTGTGTTCCACTTTACTTATTTTCTTCTCTTTTTCTCATCAACTCTTTTTTATTAAAGATTTAAACATTTTACTTTGAAAAATCGGCATCATTCCCAGTGGAGAGATGCTGTCCGGAAAAAAGAAGTGAGACAGACTGAGGACTATAGCATAACTTGGAATATAAATGTAGATGTTAATAAAAGAAAGGGAGATATTTATGCTACCCACCCACAATACTATACTGTTTCTGTTTGTTAAACTCTTTGTTTGGATAACCTGATCTGGTTTTATTTCCTGAGTTAGATTAAATTCTTCACTCATAGTTCTAGAGAGTTCAAAGAAGAATAAGCTAGATGGTCAAAACTTGTTTTGGGTAGAAAAAAGTATATTAAGAACAAAATGGTAGAGACTACAGCCTGTTAGTAAATTTTGCTATAGAAAATGAATGCTGATAGACACTTTCTGTTACCTGTACTTGACCTGGCAACTTGATTTTCATAAGTTTGTGTCCTTAGCTATTAAGATCACCAACTCTGGGGCCTCCCTGGTGGAGCAGGGCTTAAGTCTCAGCGCTATCTCTCTATTGCCTTGCGGCCTGAGTTCAAGCCCCAGCCAGGGAGCTAATCCACATGGCTCATCAGATCCCTCCTGTCTCACCTGCTCTCCCCTCAGCAGTTTATTTCAGTTAATCCACTTGTTCTGCTCCCCACTCTGTCTCTGGTGAATCCTCTCACCCCACCCCCGCACCGCTGGCCTATACCCAGTTCTTGTATGCATAAGTAAATAATTCTTTTTAAAAAATAAATAAGACCAACAACTCTGACATATCTTCCTCTTTATCTATGTTCATCAAAGACTGCAGTATGCCTCCACATAAATAAGCAAATAGAAATCAGTGTTTTTTGTAGATATGGCTAGGTATTATGCTCTTTCAAAGTTAAATTTTTGTTGTTGCCTTATTCACCTTCAGTGTTGGTTTCCTCTTAGACTTTGTACATTTCTCTTACATCTCAGGGATTTCTTTATTACTTGTGGGTTATCAGAGGACCTGTCTTGTTTGTCAGCTGTTTTCTTGCCTAGAGTCACTGATGACCTTGAGATTTTATTCTCGGTGTCTATGGTCTCTTTGTCAATGCTGTGCAAAGATTTCTCTCAATGATTATTTTGCCCTGATCTTTCTTAGACTTGAATGAAGCAGTCCCAGAAACAGAGCGCCTAGATTCAAAAGCACTGAAAACCCGAGCCCAGCTCTCTGTGAAAAACAGACGTCAGAAGCCCTCCAGGACAAGACTCTATGATAGTGTCAGCTCAACAGATGGAGAGGACAGTCTAGAACGAAAGGTGAGCATGACTGACTCTTTTCTGATTTGCAGTGTTCGTCTGTATAATTGTCTCCACAGCTTATTGAAGATAATGATTTTTCTGCAGCCAAATTCTATTCCTAGTTGGAAACAGCTGGAACAGTTTATGTCCTTGTGTCCTCAGTTTTTGCTTCACTCGATGTGTTATTATAATTTGCGTTCTTTCTCTACTTATTCTTAAGCACATTAATGTCCAACTTCATGATGATGCTTTTAATATTCAGCTGTAGGCTCTAGCTCATTGAAAAGTGTGAATGTACAATTGTTTCTGTATACCTTAGGTATCTGTGTTAGCTTCAATGGTAATATGGTAAATTGTTGTGAACTATGCAGTCTCATCTGTAAATCAGCAAACAAAACTTGGTTTTCTTGGGGATTCCCTTAAAGATTGGTCTGATTTCAGAGTATTACATGGAACTGACGCTGAGTGGCATAACCTCCTGTATGATCTCTTATACCAACAGCCTTCAGACAGTTTTTATAACCACATGCATGTTACCAAATCACTTCTGCCCAAGGGTTTGAGAACATCTTCTCCAGAATCAGATTCTGGTGCTCCATCCCTCACCCCAGTCGCTAGCAGTGTGTCCTTCTCACCTGACCACGTCACTGAATTTCAAGGAGGACCACTGCACCCAGAAAGGGAACCTTCCTCCTCTACGTTGGGAGACACTTCACTCTCTTCTCCTTCAAAATCTGATCAAGAAATGGAAGAATCCCCTTGCCACCATCAGCCTACCACCAAGAAAATATTACACGAAAAAGGTATTGTTAAATTTGTAGAATTTTTTTTGCTTCGTCTAACTTCGCTAACACTTCTATTTATGCAAAATAACAGTGGCTTTTTAATAATAATCATAGTTGTATGCTAAAAATCAATACTGCTTTCTTTTTCTGTTATGGGATAAGAGAACACCCACTGCCATTTATTGTTATTATTTTTATCTTTCCTATCTGGTTATTTTTTACTTCTTCAACTCTCCTCAAGTTTGGTATTGAAAAAAATTCTCCAGGAGGCCTCCTAGAGATTTTGTAGACTAGCAACCCCAGAGTTTCAGTAAACACTGACATAGTTACATAGAAACATAGTATGAAAATGAAGGCTATATAGTTCTTAACCATTTTCTTGTCTTTTATTTAGAAGAAACTTTCACAATAATGCTTTACATTGCAAAAGGATGTGATAGAGAAGCTATGATGATGCAGGGAGGTCAGTCAATTAAATACTAAAATAGGCTCTTAGAATTAACATCAGAATTTCATACAAGTGCCCATAGATACGTCTTTCTGATTGTGTGTTTTAATTTATAGGCATTTTAAGTCCATGTTTAAACTAGTTAAGTGATGCAGTGATATGTTAATAAGTTCATTCCTTTACCACATCTGACATGTTCATTGAAAGTAAGCAAATAGATTTGGTTGTATTATCTTTCACATCTGAAAGGTGTACATATAAACAAAAATGCTTTTTAGTGTGTATGTGTTTTCGTGTAACTTTTTTTCCCCACAAAAATGAATGCTCTCAATCACATTATTTTGCAACTTTGTTTTATACATAATATTTTATGGACATCTCTGGGACAATATATACAAATTTAAATAGAAGATAATTTTCTTCACTGAGTTTATAATATAACTGAAAGTATGATTAAAGTATTGATGGACATTTTGACTGTGTTCTGGAGGGTTTTGTTGTTGTTTATTTGCTTGTTTGCTTACCACTGTGAAAAATATGAGCTTCCTTGTGCTTCACTTTTTATATTATGAAGCTTTTACTTCTGTAGAACAAATTTCCAGAAGTTGAGTTGGTAGACAGAGCATACTGTACTCAGAGGAACATATATAAATTAAAATGCTTTTATTATTAAAAATAAATGCTGAAAGCAAATAAAATAAATATTCTAAATAATAGGAAAAGAACAACCGAAGAACAGAAAGCAGAAAGAACAGAAAAATCAGTCTAATGAATTTTTATTGAAGTGAAAGCCTCTTCCTAACTCTCCCTTACAAACAATTACAGTAAAGTGTACAAATAATTCCAGGTAAAAGTGAATAGCCCCTTGGAAGGATGCATTAAAAAATAAAGAATAACAACAACACAACATTAGAAATAAGAAAGGAGGTACAAGGATCAAAACAACTATTTTTTAAAAGATATTATGAAAACTCTATGGTAGTAGACTGGAAAATCTAAAGTGATTAGAGAATTTCCTACCAGGAAAGGACTCAAATTGGTCTAAAAAGAAACCAGTAATCACAGATATGAAATGTACTGCTATATCTTCTATTTAGAAAAGCACTAGGCTAAAGTGGTTTTATAATTCTACTCTGCCAAATCTATTAAAAAATTAGGCTCTATTTTATGTTAATTATTCCAGGTAGGATATTTCTCATTTATTTTATGAAGCTGAAGTGTTGAAAACTAGTAAAATTTGTACATAAGAAGAAAATCTTAGGCATGTAGATTCTTTTTAAATATGTTGCAAGTAAATTGAATCCAAGAGTACAAATTAAGTTTTATTTCATAATCAGGTAGAATTAATTCTTAAAATGTAAGGATGGTTGAATATTAGAAAATAAATACTCCTGAAGACTTGGCATACTATGTTTCTTATTAATATAAGGTGTTCACACTAGTGTTACTGTAATAAAATACAAATTAAAAATAAGAACATCTAACAATGTAGATCATCATATCAACAAATGAAATGGTGCAAAGTATAACAGCATTAATAGAAGTTGAGAAGCATTGAATATAATTCCTCAGCTATTTCCAGGAAAAACATAAGTAAAAATTAGAAGGAAATTATGTAAGTATGATTTGTTATTTACCAGAGATCAGCCACAGAAAGTCCTGTTAAATAGTGAGTTTTAAACCATTGGCTCAAAAATTAGGAATAAAACAACTGTCATCACTATTTTTAGCATTATAAGAATATTCTTATTGCAGAAAATTAATTTTGAACAGAAGAGACAAATGTTTATTTGAGCATTATATGGGTGTTCATTTAAAAGATTAAGTGCCTAGATGTAAAATAAATACATAAAATTCAATACCTTCATTTTTGTGAGGTGAAGTATCTAACTTATTTTGAAATATAGTTGGAAATGAATGAATAACTGGATGAATAGAGGGATAGCTATATAATACAGCAAATTTATGAAAATGGGAATTGTAAAATCTAGGTGGTAGATATGTGTTTGTTCACTGTAAAATTCTTTTGTCTTTTTTGAAAAATTGAATGGTAAAAAGAAATGTCATTTCTGTCCATGTCAATCTAAAAGGTCAGTTCAGTGGACATTTAATGAAACTTGGCAAGTTGATTCTAAAATTTATAAGAAAGAACAAAAGGCCAAGAATTTTTGAAATAATCTCTTCAGAATAAAGTGGATGGTCTTGGCTTATTTGATACCTGGAATTATTTAAAAAGCCACAGAAACAATTCTGTGTATTATTTCTACAGAGATGTACAAATAGACTAAGGCACAGATTAAGAAGCTTAGAAGCAGATTATATATATTATATACATGTGTGTATGTATATTATACATGTATATTACATATGTGTAGGTGTATATAATATATGACAAATTCATGGGGAGATCAGTAGAGGAATAATAAAGTTTTTAATGGATTGTCTGGAAAAATTGGTTATCCATAGTTTAAAAAATTATAATAAATTTCCCTTCATCTCATACCATATGAAAAATCCATTCAAAGTAGACTCAATACTTAAATGGATGCTGCAACAACTTTAAAACTTTTAAAAGACTGTTTTGTACCCTTAGGGTAAGGAAGCTATCTCAAAACACAAAATGCATGAAACATAAAGGAAGAGAATGATAAAATCAAATGATATTAAAACGTAAAAAAAAATCTGTTTTTCAAAAGACACAATAAAGAATACCACAAACTTGGAGGAGATATTTACTGCCCATGTAACTAAGAATTAGTATCTAGATTATATAACAGCTCCTATAAATCACTTTAAGATGATAGCTAATAAGGAGGAAAATGTAATATCCTGAACAGTACTTCACAGAAAAGTGAAAACCAAATTACCATACTATTTATGAAAAGGTGGACAACTGCATTAATAATTAGAAAAATATCAAACAAGCCAGACAAGATGCCATTTTATACCTACTAGCAGACAAAAAAAAAAAATTAGTCTGATACAATCAAATGCTGATGAATATGTGAAATGACCCATTAATTGAGTATCTACAGGTAAATCTGAAAACTGGCACAAGGGGTTTGGATACCATTTGGTTTTACCTAGAAAAACATACCTTATGGCCCAGCAAGTCTTTACCTGATACTTGATTTCAGTAAGTCACTAAACATAAAAAAGGATTCCCAAATCAAAGTTAATTGATAGACCTTATCACAAATACACAAGTAGCGCCAATGAATTTTTCAAATGTCAAAAATAGGCTAAGGAAATAAATCATCAATTCATTGAAAAGAAAATTCATGTGTCTTCTACAATATGAAAATCTCACTAATGAGCAGAGATGATCATTTGAATGAGGTACACATCAGATTGCCAAAACTTTTTTTTTTTTTTTTTTTTTTTTTACATACAAGCTGGGGTACAGGCCAGAGGCGTGGGGCGGCGAGAGGGTTCACCAGAGACAGAGTGGGGACCAGAACAGGCAGATCAGAAGTACACTGCTGAGGGGAGCAGCGGGTGAGGCAGGAGAGGTCTGCCCCACCATGTGGGATTCTCCCTGGCTGGGCGTCGAACTCGAGTCGCCGCTGCCGACAGCTCCACAGCGCAGCGCTCAACCGCTGCGCCAGCGGGGAGGCCCCAGATTGCCAAAACTTTGAAAGAATCCACCATCCACGTCAACAATGGTTTTCAGTACACATACATGGCAGATGTGATTGTACATCATTGCATTTTGGAAAAGTCCATACTCATTTATCTGTACCAGATCAAAACTTGTAATCTTTCTACAAATACACTTTGAACATAGAAGTAAAATTGATTTTGGGGGGGCCCACTCTGTCATTTTGTTAAACATCATCACTTTCTTCCTGCTATTTTCCCCTTGGTTTTCTTTCCTGAGCCTGCTGATGGCTGGAGTTGTCCTCCACTGACTGCTCCTAGGCACAGATCTTCCAGAAGTTCTGAGGTAAAAATTAAGGACGTAAGGAGTACAAAATAACAGTGGAGGCAGGGGAAAATATCTCAAGGCTGCTAATTCATAAAAATGGTTGTCAAGTTGGTTAACAACTTGCAATGTAATTTTGGCCTACTTTCAAAAGAAATAAAGACTTCAAAAACTCTCATCAATTAACCTAAATTGTGAATTATCATAGCACTTTCGTAGAAATGTATTTGTGGCAAACCCCCTATCATCTCTTCAGAAAAATATTTATAACCTTTAATTGGTCCATGAGAAGGTAAAACAGCTGAAGCATGTATTTTGGAGCTATAGTTTAATAGTTTGTGTTCCACTGTTTAAGATTATCAAACTAGCAATCTGAAAGGAATTGCATTGCAATCAATGAGTGGATCATTCACACATGAAATCTGACCAAAATATTTTCAAAAGTAGCTAAATCTTGTCTCGATTGTTTCTCTCTGCCTCTTACTTCTAACTTACTCATGAATCTTTGAAGTCAGGAGATGTTTACTCTGATTGAAGGCATATTACATGGGTGTGAGTTGTGCTTTGCAGTCCATTAACAGTAATGCAGAGTAAAATGTGAGCATTCCATTCTTCCCCCCAATGCTTCCCTGGTTTGCTGTCACCTCTTCTTTGGGATTAAGCTCCAGTACAGTGGTCTTTCTGATAACCCGCAATCAAACCATCAGCTGTTAAGACCTTATATTTTCTTGCCTTCCACTCTCAGGCTCTGTTGAAACATGTCAAAGAAGGAGACCTATTAGTCAACTGGCCCCAAAATGCCTTGAAAGTCAAGGTCTAGTCTTCAGTTTTCTACGTCCAGAAATTCAGTAATATACCCAGATTTAATCAAATTCAGAGTGACTGCTTCATGCTTTTCAAACTTAGAATACACTGGTTTCTAAAGCAGAAAACTAATTTTTAAATTTACTTTGGGAGGATTAGCTGATATAATAATCAGCATCATTCATTTGTTCTCTTCTTCCTGGTTGGCAGGTTCATGAATCAAAAACTTTCTCAGGGCTGATTGGATGTGTGTATGGAATATATACATAAGACTGAACTGACTGGTGAATTGCCTGTTTCACTGCAACAGCCCTATTATTCATGACCCTCAAGAATTCTACCTATATCTGAAGGGAGAACAATGATGTAAGAGAATAAAAAATAAATTTAAAAAAAGGAATGGGATCTCATAAAATAGATAAATAAGTTTTTTAAAAGCCCATAAAAAACTGCAAATATGTAGAAAAAGGAATTCTACCTACTCACTTCCCAAGAAATGGACCTCAGTATCATTAAAACATTGGGGAAATTCCATGCTTCCATCATTATAACATTGCGAGAGCTGATACAATATAAACGAACACATAGAGTTTTATTGTCCTCAAAATCCGATTTGGAGAATGACATTTTATAAAACCCTTGAGTTTGTTCTTATAAGAGACTAATCCACTGTTCAGACTTCGACTCAACAGAGGTTAGGTAGATTTAACTTGATTTCCCTCTGTGTATGTGTGTTTATATGTATAGTTCTTCTAACTTACTGCCTCATCAATAATGGAACTAGAATAAGATTTAACAATACTCACAAGTACAAACTAGATTCCACATTTACATTCTTGCCTACCACTCTGCTCCAGGAAAATTCTAGTACTTCTTCAAATCCCAGCTTAAATCTTTCTTCTTCTTATGGACCCTATTACCAGGCAAAGGGAATTATGCTCCTCTCTCTGAAAGAAATTTTCACACTGTAATTTCTGCTATCAATTTGCATGTGATAATAAGTGATCTTTTTTGTCAAACATGAACAAAGTTTTCTCATCTTACTCATCTTTATATTCTTGGTTTCCAGCAAAAAGTACACCATATAATTGATACCCAGTAAGGTTCTTGGATGAATTAATATGTATGTCTGCAGATAACCAGTGCAGATTCTTTTAGAACAGAGGCCATCAAAACCAAATTCAACCCCCATCTGTTTTTATAAATAAAGTCTTTTTGGAACTCAGCCACACTCTTCAATTACATACTGTCTCTTTTCACGCTCTAAGACAAAGTTGAGTAGTTGTGACAGAAACTGTTTGGCCCACATACCTAAAATATTTACTGTCTGGCGCTTTTACAGAAAAAACTTGCTGGCCCTTGTTCTAGACATAATCCTTTCTACTCAACACTGCTAGATAAATTGCAAATGTCTCAGTCATTGATGCCATTTTTACCATTTTTTGAAAATAACATACCATTACTTTTGGTCTATCAAGTTACTGTAAATATTATCTTTAAGTTATAGCTGTATTTGATTGCAGTTCTGTGGAAGCTACTCTTGTATTAATTAAACACCTCATTGAAGGTGTGTGTTTTCTAAACCACATCAGTACCATCTTCACAAGTCGTCATTTTGTCTGATATTTGAGGGATCACAGTAAAAACCAGGATACAAAGAATTGTAACTGGCTAACTTATAAATATCAAACTCCTTTTCAGTTAAAATCAGAGGAAGTAAATATTATTTCTAGGGGGGTGTAAAACAAGTTATATGGTAGTAGAAGGCATGAAAATATTTCCTTTATGCCTTATCTTTGAGTAGCCTAATACTAAAGTTTTGGTTTCTAGAATTACACAACAGTGGGCTTTTGCTCAGGCAAGGTTATGAAGAGGAAATTAAACACTATCAGTTTTCGGCTCTTGATTTCTAGAGGTTATTATCTTTTATATGTAGTTACTGTATTGGCACTCTGACTGACATAGAACATACCATCAAAAGTGCTTTGTTGAGGGCCTCGCTGGTGGCTCAGGGGTTAAGTCATGGTGCTATCAAGCTATTGCCAGCCACAGCAGCATGAGTTCAATCCCCGGCTCAGGAGCTGACCCACATGGCACAGCAGACTTCTCCTGTCTTGCCTACTGCTCCCCTCAGCAGTGTGTTTCAGTCAGTCTACCTGTTCTGCTCTCCACTCTGTCTCTGATGAATCCTCTCACTACCACCCCCCACCTCTGCCCTGGACCCCTGTTCTTGTGTGCATAAATAAATAAATAAATAAATAAATAAATAAATAAATAAATACACCCTCCATTAAAAAAAAAAAACTTGTTGAATTAATGTCTGGGTAAGTAGGACCTGGCTTTTCAAAATCTTTACAGGGTTCATTTATTATTAATATGATGCACTAGGCTTCTACCCATTTTAAAAAAAAGTGAATTTCATCATTGTTCAGTGAAAGACAAAATTATATCTAGCTGAGACTGAAAACAAGACTTAATAGAGAATATACAATTGGAGTAGCCATTGAACGATTTAAAAAGAAAAAAAAAGTAGGCAAGGAAGGCATGCCAGGCAGGGAGATGGCATTAACAGAGAGAGGTACACAGAGGATGAGCGTAAAGGAATGAGGATTACCCTAGGGTAGTCTGCTTTGCAGGTTAGAGTGGTTGCATGTAAAAATCGAACAAGTTGATTAAGTCTCTAGCTCTAGAATGTAAATACTTTAGATACCTTACCATCTTGTTAGGAAACCACAAGAAGTTTGAACAGAGGAATGAAGAGTGAAAGATATTCACAGGAAACCTATGTGATGAACAAGAGGTAATGAGAAGAAAGGATGACTCAAGAGCCATGAAATGTTATCTTGAATAGATATTGGGGGGAGAAAGTCAAGAAACCAAAACTGATCACAGGGTCTCTAGCCTTAGAAAACATAGTCTTATCATTGACAGAAAATAGAAAATTAGACACATTCCAGGGAAAAGATGGTTAACTGACTTAAAAAACAAATAGATGAGTCCTTGAGCTCAGGAGATTTCAAAGGCCCCATAGTAAAGGAAGAGGTATGAAGAATCTTTCTTCAGCAAGATTAAGGAGCGAACAGTCCAGGAAAAAGCATTAGTATTTAGCTATCAGGAGATCACTTATTCCTGTTGAAAATGTAGACCAGGTTACCAGAGCTTAAAACTGAGGCACTCACCCCAAGGACTCAGACTTCTAATTGCTTGTGAAGGTAGTATTGGAGAGATTTCAAAAAGCCTAATGGAAATATTGCATACGGCTAAGAAACTAAATAAACAAGCAAAATGTCACATTTCTTTTTCATTTCCTGAAATCATACCAATCCATTGTTGGTTTTCATACAGACTAGAATTTCTGATGTGCATTAGCGATGTATTTGATTGATTTAAAATGGCAAAGTGCATTATTACTCAATCTTGCCTCTTCAGTCTTTTGAAAGCATTCAAGTGTTCCTTGGAACACACTTTGGCAAATGTGTGAGATAATGATGTGAAGTTGCCTAGCAGCAAGCTCTGTGATGGGCAGAATCAGGGTTTCAGTCCCAAGATGTCCAAATAACGACAACACTAATAGGTTACAGAGTGTTTCCATGTACATTGTCTCCTGTTTCTCTCACCACTCATTAAAACATCTCCCAGCTATCTCTAATTTAGAAAATAATTAGGCAGTATCCTTTTTAACTTTGCACAGTCCTAGTCCTTATGCTTTAGGATTGATCTGGGAGAACCCAGCACTGTCTTTTCTTCTGCTTCTATTAAGAAAACATAATCCTGCTTTTCTTAAATGTCCATTAGCAAAATCACCTTAGAAGGCACATTTGCCATATCTGTGGATTTTTTTTTAGGTGTGTGTCACATTCGTAGCTTTTTAATTCAGTTACTCAAAGAGTAATGACGCAAATGTCCATAATAAATATTTGAGGCTAGAGATGGATTTTTTTACATGGACATATTTCTGCCTCTTGTGTTTCATTATGTACATTTCAAGGACTTGATTATTGTAATCTGTCTATCATTAACTGCAAATATGAAAAGCTCATCACAAAACAATCCTTACGGTGTTTGTCATCATCCTGTGCTTCTTTAGCGCTTTGAAATAGACTGTTAAATGAGAACTGTGAGCGCTCTTCATGTTTTGTAAGTATGTGTGTTTAAAAATTACCCCTGTAATAAACAAAAACTATCAACAAAATTAGCCTGCAAGGTTGATCAAACATTTTTAGGACTGCTGTTTTCTCTATACTCCATGCCAATAAGTTGCTCGAATTTTTTAAATTTTTTAAAAGATACAGACACCAACAAATAATTAAGAAGTAGTTTTCACACACAAAAACCATGAAATTTAAAACACCCTTTGTTAATTACTTCAAATGATTAACTCGATATGCTAAAAGATAATAGCATCTTTTGCTAAATAGTTTCAGGTAGCACCTTAGTAGTTATCTACCTGATCTGAGAAGGAATAAGGGTCAGTAGTGGCTAGCTCCTTCATTGGACATTAAACTCTATTTCTAAAGCCTCTCCTCCCTCCTCTGACTGCACTTCAAGTGCCCCATCGTCAGCAGCTGGAGCACTGCGGAACGCTAGCGTCACTTGTAGAGGCAAACATGATTCCGCTCCACATACTGGGGAGATCTGGTGTCTTCCACATAACAAGAAGCTATTCAAGTTACTTCTGAGAGAGATCTTTCAAAGATAGAAATACTTTACAGCTGAGTTCCTGCTTAAGCCCTGTCTCCCATGTCCAGCCCCACCCTACTCCAGGACTGCCACACGCCTGTCTCTGGGAAAACTTGGGCTCTCACTTTCTCCCTAAATGTCCTAGACTCTCAGGATGATGTTTTGTGCTGGACTTTGGATGTGGAGGGCAGTGAGCTGGTTTACTGATAGAATGCACTAGAATTAAAAGGCTAGAGACAGAGCCCAGGTGTTTGAAGCAAAGAGTTGGAGCCAGAGAAGGAACAAAAGGAAAGTTATGTTTTAATGTAAAGGGTAATTTGGTAGTGTTTATTTTGTTTATTACTGTATTTAAAACTAAAACTCTTCAGGATGAGTGTTAAGCCTCTAACAGGACATCTCCTGGCTTAACTGACTACTCCATACCTGTGTTTCTTCTCCCTTTAAAAATAAGGCACCTAGTATTTTCTTTTACAGTTAGGAATTGAGGTAAATAAATGCCTTAGACTCAGAGATGCACTGATTTTTGACTCATGGCTTTAAAGAAAGTAGTAATTTTTACATATGTGTATGTCCTAGATGGTGCCAAAGGTCCCGTATCACTAAGGGCATCCAGTTCATTGGTGGTGCAAGGAGGAAAAATTAAGCGGAAGTTTGTGGATCTGGGGTAAGCACTTCATGGTATTAAAAAGCAAGCCCTCTGTAAAAAGCAGGATTAAAGGAGAAAGTGTCACCTCACCTCTCTGACTGTGCGCTATCATTATAGGGCACCTTTGCGAAGGAATTCCAACAAAGTAAAGAAATGGAAGGAAAAAGACAAAGAAGTCAATAGATTTTCTTCAGGTAACAGGTACGGGTAGTTGATTAAGAACACAGATTTATTTCTGTGCCTAAACTTTCTCCTTCTTCCATTGTTAAACAAAATCAGTGTTCTGTATCTTCGAGGTGAAGTAATACAACTAGCGTTGAAATGAAAGGAAATTTTTACAATTACTTCAGTTATAGCCTACATCTGGCCTCGGTCATATCCACTGATTTAGTTGCTGAATTATGGTCCAATGAACCCTAATTTATGTTAGTCTAAACACAGCATAAATGTATCTAGGTGCTTTGTCAAATTAAATATACCTCAACTCTTTTGCCTGTCTACCTACAATACTAGTATCTTCTGTTTTTGTTAAGTCTGAAAGGGTTAGTTTTGCATTTGAGTATCTGTTGGCTTTCAACACTGTTCAATTCCCATGCATATTAGAGGGACCACCATCTCTTGTGCAGTCCAGCTATTTAATCGATTTTTGCAGGCCCTATCAACTATGCTGACTGCTCAGTAAAGAACGTTCCTAGAGAGAAGTGAGCTGTGTACAACATGATGTAAAGTTTTCCTAGTTTAATTCTGAGATTACATGGTATAACCTGAGGTTTGTGTAGGGAGAAAGTGAAACTTAGAGCTCTGTGGTCTGACTGGTAGGCTTGAAGCAGCCCTTCCAGTTACTGCCTTTATAATCTTAGGCAAGGTGTTCTGCTCCCCATGCTGTCTCTGGTGAACACTGTTACTGCCCTAAGTCTCTGGCCTGCACCCCAGCTAGTATGCATAAAATTTTAAAAAATTAAAAATAAATAAAAAAAATAATCTTAGGCAAGGGTCTCCCTGGTGGCCTAAAGGTTAATTCTCACTGCCGTGGCCTGAGTTCTATCCCCAGCTAAGGGAGCTAATCCACTTATGGCACAGCAGACCTCTCCTATCTCATCCACAGCTCCCCTGTTTCAGTAGATCTGCTTGTTCTGCTCCCCACTCTGTCACTGATGAATCCTCTCACCACCACCACCACCACCACCCACCACCACCAACACACACCTCTGGCCTATACTCCAGTTCTTCTATGCATAAATAAATAAAAATAAATCTTTTAAAAAATAAAATCTTAGACATTATCTATCTACCTCTATGCCTCCATTTTGTCATCTGGGAACTGTTGCTGATAGTAGTACCTACCTCATAACATTAGTGTAAGGATTAAGTGAGTTTTCATGTAAAGCATTTTCAAAGCTACCTGGCACATAGGGAGTAATTGCTATTATTATTGGAAAGTTAACAAAGCACTATTGCATTTATTACTTCATTTGACTTTTACAGTAAGGGGGTGTGGGGGGGGCAGATACTATGTTTTATTGATGCCATCCTTCACCATCATAGAATTCAGTTGATTTGCCCAGGGCTATGCAACAGGCAGTTAATGAAATAGGCTCCACCCTAAAAGGGATGTAAGTCAGGCCTGAAGGGAAGGTGGGTGAGTCTATTTCATCATAGTAGCCAGAGATGATCACCTCCCAGTATAAATTCCAGGTGAAAAGCAACTACCTTACTATAGCCAAAACCATGGCTAGTCAAGGGTGGCTGTCACCGGCACACTGGTTAGTAACCTAGCTGCTGAACCAGCCCCCAGCAGGCTTTCATTTTGGCTGCCTTGCTAGCTCTATGTTTTTGGCTCCATTAGCTCTGGAGCCTCTACTCCTGTGGCCACAAATAGTTCCACATGTACCAATGTCACAAAATAATTTGCAATTAGAATCCTAATTTTAATTATTTGTAATTACAGTAGAATTTTGACAGAACTGAAAGGAATTCATGTAATTGACATAATTACATGAAGAGGGACAAGAAGAGGACATTTTCTGTTTCAAGGAACGAATTCTAGCAGCTATCACAGTAAGGAGTTAACACTAATCAAGTCTAATGACAGTCTCTGTTCTTCCACATAGACTTGATGCTGGGCGCAGAATCATATAACACATATTCCGGGAAAAACAGTAATTGCCCAGTAGACACTTAATGCATTTGAGTTGGTTTCACTGAAGGGCCCCTGAAGGTAGGTGGTTGATAAGCACCTTCAGCTGCAGGTTCCCTTTGCAGTTGTGGAGAAGAACTAGGAATAAACTCATCACCTGTCAGGCTTTCTCAGTGAAAAGAGAAAATGATTCATGGATTGAGTTAGTAATCTTAGTAGGTTGTAAAAATCTGATACGATCTTTGAATCAGTTATAACCTGAGGCTACTAGACTTTGAAGAGGCCAGACATCAACTAAGTTTGATTTTGGTTTTAGTTTTTTAATTTCCAAAGAATAGTTTCCTTTATTGTATCCCTTACGGAGACATAAAGATTCAAATACTTGACCAACCTAAGACAAACAGAGGAGGTTAAAAATCATAATAAACCCTGCAAAAAATAGTTTGGAATCTGTCCTTTCCAAATATGTGCTCATTGCACATTCTGATTTAAATATGCAGCGTAGCAGGAAACATTGATTTGCCAGAACTTGTTCATCCCTTAAAGTAAAATAAAAGTACCAAAACGTAAAATAAAAAAGTAGGGACTGGTTTCGGTGGAATGTCTGATTAGAGCTCTGTAGGAACAGGTTAGTCACTGAATGGAAAGCCCTGAGAGCAGATAAGTAACCCAGAGGAAGGTTGGCTGGTGGGGTGTGGGAAATGACAAGAGGGGTGATGGCACTCTTTTGTGTAAGTGAGTTAGCATTCACCTTAAAAGTATGAACAGTGGGAAAAAAACAGCTGGAATCCAAGTGTTCATCCTGACTTTGCCATGGGTAAATCTCTGAATTTCTTGAACCTTTGTTTCCTACCAAAAAATCAGTGAAGTACACTAAAACCACCTGGTCTCTGCCTCCCCATTCATCTCTGCACTACCCGGTCTGGTAGTTTCTAGTCAAATGTGAGCGTGGAGCACTAGTATCACATTTTAAATCCTTAAGAAATATAAACTTTCGTTAATGTAATTTGTCTTTATCATTATGGACATTTAGAGCTGTTCAGATCACAGGGGTATTCCCTGTAAATAATTTGCTGATAGCCTAATTCATCCAAAGGTGACTTGGATACCCCTTCATAGGTGTTGTTTCTCTCAAACTTGAGATAAATCATGACGTGACGGTGAGTTTGAGATCATGCCTCGTGGCTAGCACCAGGAGGGTAACTCTGCCCTGTTTCTTAGTAAGAGCAGAGTCTGCTTAACAGTCAACTGAGCTGGGGTGGAAACATCCTCTTTTTCAGAAGAATTGAGTGGTACAGAGAATAATATCTCACCTACTCCTATAGCTGGCCCAGAGAGCACCCCAGAGTGGAGCCGAAATTTTCCTTAAAAAAACACAAGATTTGGGGGCCTCCCTGTTGGCACAACAGGTTGAGTGCAGCACTGTGGAGCTGTAGGCAGCTGTGGTGCGAGTTCGATGCCTGGCCAGGGAGATTCCCACATGGCGCAGCAGACCTCTCCTGCCTCACCCTCAACTGTGTGTTTTGGTCTCTCTGCCTGTTCTGCTTCCTGCTCTGTCTCTGGTGAACCCTCTCACCGCCCCACATCTCTGGCCTGCACCCCAGATTGTATGCAAAAATAAAGAAATCTTTAAAAAAAAATATATATATATATATATATATATATTTTTTTTTTTAAAAATATATATATATATATAAATATATATATATATATAAAGATATATATATATATATAAAGATATATATATATATATATATATGAACATTGAAATTGAAATTGAAAAAAAAATACCACAAGACTTTAAGACACAAGAAACGAAAATATCATCATAAACGGCCAGTGGAGAAGGCACCATACTTTGAACCTGGAAAGTTTTAAAGCAGCATCACCAGCCACTGTGTGCCCTGAATAGTGATGATGGAACTCAGCATAGTGCTGTGGGTCTTCGCTTGGGCAAAAGAAGTGTCAGTTCTCCCTGGCACTGGATATTCTTAATGTCCAAAGACAACTTTGTCCTCAAAAAGAAGATTTATTAAAGTCTGAAATTCTAAAACTTAGCTTTTTTTTGAGCTTGAGTTTAAGTTACAAATCCTGTCATTTTGTTTATACATCTAGTAAAATTTTATGCAAATTAAAAGCAACCACTCTCACGGAGACCTTTGAATAATGTTAGCTTAACCTCAGTGGCTCAGACATGTTCCCCCAGAATTGTCTGCTCTATTTTTAGCTGAATTCATAAATTTAACCTATTCAGTTTTCTTTTTAAGTACTTAATTTGAAGCTATTCTTTCTCCCCAGCTCCTAACAATAGAACAATCAGGGTTATACCACTGACTTGTGATTCTATTTTTTCCAAAAATGATGGCCTTTATTATACAAACTAAAAAAGAAGGTGAAGAAAGTATAAGACACATACCTATTTTGATCCCCTAGAAATTATTTTCAGATCCTTCAAGAATTCCTTTCTATCAATCTTGATTTTTTAAGGAAGTTACTAAGAATCTATATGGAGCTTATGCATCCTAATCCATTAAATGCAGTGAGTGTCAAAAATAAAAGTTAAGATGGAAAGTAGGTGGGAGAGTAAAAGAAATATGGCAGGAAGGTGGGAAGGAAGAATTTTATGTTGTTCCCAGCAGCTTTCTGCACAAAATGAATCAGACCAAAAGAGTAGTCAGTGATAGATTAACTGCTATGAAGCCCTTCACCCCCCTCTCACCCCCACTCCTTTTGTAGACCCAAGAGTTTGATTAGCCCAGGAGGAAAATGGCATTTATTTTAGTAAGCATGTCCAGTAAGCTGATGGGTCTACAGTTTTAAAAGATTCTGCTTTTTAAAAATGAATATACTGTATTCTAGGCCAAAGTAAATGGAGCATTCCACTGTCCAGTTCTTTAAGGACACTAGGAAACACAGGGGTTGTATCAGTTCTTGGGCTTTTAGAGTTAGGTACATACAAGTAAAGGGGGGGAGGGACAAGATACAGCCTCAAGAGGGAGACAGCTAAGCCTCATGGAGAACAGGGAAATACTGTTCAGTATGCCCCAGGACCTGGCGGTTTGCAGCTGTGAGGACAGTGGTTTCTCCTTAGAAATGAACTCTGATCATTCTCTACGTGACTGTTCCTCCATTCTTTCTGTTGTCCTGGTGTGTGACATGAGGAAAGAAAGCCTCTGGATATCACCCAAGACTGAGTTTCAATGGTCTCATTCATCACACTCACACTGAGGTCTCTGGATCTGTCTTCATGAAGTGCTGGCTATACAAGTGACATAGAATTAATAATCTTGACTGTTTTCCTGGCAGTGAGAATTTTATGAAAGAGTTTAATTAGATATATGGTCTTTAGTTTTTGTTTGAAATGTTGCCTGAACAAGAGTTGAACTACCGTAAGTCCTTTACAAATAAGGCATTAGAATGACAAAAATAGAAATATTCTTATTTCCTGCCTATCCCAAAATAGAAACTTGGTGGATATTCTAAAACCATTGTTACAAAGGCAGTTCACTTGGGAGTAGAGCAAGGTAGTTATGTTATATTTAATTAGGCCTGTTTATAAATTTCAGACAATATCCATATGTTTAAGCACTATCACATGTTATTGGAATTATAGATGGAACGCTTTAAAAATTCCTACATTACTTTGATTAATTGATTCCGAAATTTACAGCCAAAAGGAAAAATAATGATCAGGTCCAGTTTATCTTAAACATGCCCAGTTATAAGAGTGTGGGACTGCAGAGAAAATATTTGTATCTTAGAGCTTTCGAGCATTTTTTTTTTTATTGGAATGTGCGACTGAGCTAAAGGATAGCCTTAGAAGTTAAATTATTCCTGCATAGATAGTAAGAACTGCGAGAAACTTACCTCCACAGAGGTATGTGGTTATATTTTCAGGGACTGGGGGTAGGGAAAGAGGTGAGACCCAGCTCCATGGAGACATTCCCAGGGTTATGATGCTAGAGCTACTAGTCTTAGCTTCCCCTGAAGACATGTATTTGCTTTCCAAAGAGTGAGAATGCAAGATCCTTCCCAAGTTACATATGTTTACATTAAAAAGATTAGATTTCTCTCCCATTCTCAAAGGGGAGGAGAGGATCACTGTCCCTCTCCTATAAAACCATCCAGTCATATTTTTTGGATTCTTCACCTACACTGTAAACCAAGTATAGGGTAACATCTGCTTCTCATTGTGTAACTCTGGAAAGAGAAAATGAGGGCATGGGGAACCAGCAAAGTAATTTTGTAAGTAAGTAATGAACCTCCTCTGCTCCAGAAGCCTCATATTTACATTCAGGATAATATTAATAAATATAGATACTAAAAACAGTAAGAACCACCTCAACCATGTGTTGAAATATAGCTTCCAGGTCAACTCCTCTCCTCCCTTACCCCAGATTCTAATTGAATCAGTCTAGGTGCCGAGGAGTATATATTTGAACAACTGCCCCAGAAGATTCTTACCAGACTTGTTTGGGAAACCTGACATGTTTGGGAAATATGACCTGGAATAAAAATGCTTCTGACAGAAAAACAAATCCGCATCTGCTACCTTGCTATATTAAGTTCACATATTATAAATCATTCCAGCCCCATCTTTTGATGGGGACTTTGAGGTCAGTACGTGACCTCAAGTGATCTCTGAAAATGTTCACCAGTCACTGGACCCAGAGAAATCTACAAAGTCATACAAATCAAGAGTGTCAAGTCTTTGTGTTTATCTTAAGACATTCTTTGAAACTTCCCAGGCCATCAAGGGTGTGCCTATCCAAAAAGCCACCAAGTGTCTAAAGAATGCCACTCTACAGAAGCAATGTGTGCCAATCCATTGTGACAGTGGTGGAGTTGGCAGGTGTGCTCAGGCCAGAGAGCAGGGCTAGATGGGTGTCCCAAAATGAATGCTGGATTTTTTACTGCACATGCTTCAAAATGCAGAGGGTAATGCTGAGCTTATGGGTTTAGATGTAGATTCTCTGGTTATCCAGCACAACTGAGTGAACCAAGTGCCCTAGAATTGTCACAGAAATGACAGAGCTCATGGCCAGATTAACACCTAATAAGCTCTCCCTGCCATGTGGAGGTGATACTTATGGAAAAAGCACATTGTTCCAAACCTGAAGAGGAGCTTGCTCATAAGGAAAAGACATCCCAGAAGAAACTGATGAAATAAAACTTAAGGCCTGGGAATAAATTCAGCATAAGATAAATGCAATTAAAAGTTAAATAAATAAGTGGGAGGATTTAAAAGCACTAAAAATTTTAGTTTGAGCTTTAAGATGAAGTTTCTGATTGGTCTTTATGTCCTTATTAACCTTGCAAGTCTTTTTTTTTTCTTTTTTAAGGAAATGCACTTATTAAAGTCATCAGGTTTTCTAAAACTTTAGTGTGACCAAGAATTTTGCTCACTTGACCTACTGATTAAGGTATTTTAGCAAAACTTCACTGATTGCCTCATTCCCTTTAGTTAACATTCTTATAATCCCTTCATATGTGCGTACTGCTTGACAGTTTACATGATGCTTTTACATTTGTTGCCTCATTTTATTCTCACAATAATGTTTAGAAATGAACAGGGATCGTTAGGAGTTCTACTTATAGAAATTTGAAGTGTATACTATTTCAATAGATTTCAAATGAGATGTAAGAAGACAAAATTCATTATACATGTGGCATGTATGTTATCTAGTTGTGGTGTTCAGTCACTTCCAGTTGCAAAGGAATCTCTGTTTTCATGACTTCAGCAGCTGCCAAATAACAGGCATTGCATCTAATCTCATTGGGTCATATTGAAGGTGATCTTTCCCAAGATGCACAGAAGTCACTTACCCCTCCTGCCTGATGATGATTTTTCTTTTCAACAAAAATTAAATACAGATATGCAAGGGCCTGTATTAAGGAAAAAAAAATTTGCATTCAAACTGTGTTCTTTAAATGCCTTTGAATTCTTTAAATGTTAAGCAATAAGCGTAGATCTTAATAATTTTACAGTTTTAAAGCACTTTCACACGTATCATTTGTTTCATTTTTAACCATATATGAGGTACATACACTGCTTTTTATAGATGAGGAAATAGAGGCTGAGAGAAGATCCACGGCCATGGACTCAAGAGTTGAAAAACCCAGGACTGGGGTATTAGGACTTCAGGCCTGGTGTTCCCCCTAAGAAAAGGTGGTAAGGTTGTGATGAAAACCAGTAAGGGGTGTGTTCTGCCTAAAGTACCCTGAACCTTGAATTTCCAAGTTATTTATTTAAATTTCATTTCTTAAGGCCCCAGATTCTTGGAAATATGAATTTAAAGGAAGGCAGGAAAGAATGCTGGTTGTAAGCCAGTGTCCCAGCAGTGAGGCACACATGTGTGACAGAAATAAAAGGAATATTGTGATGATTAACCTAGTAGCTGTTCCTAAAATGCCCTGCTCGTCTCTGATTTTAATTCACCCACATCCGTTTCTTAGCTCATTTCATAGAAATTCACCAGGGTATTAACAGTGCAAAAATATTGATCATTGTCATTGAATCTAGTTAAAAGCGAAAAATAGAGCTATAAAGATTAATATTCTAAGCAAATATAAATCATATTTTATCTGTTGTGTAGAACAACTTCTCAAACCATTATTTTGAACTATATTCAGAGTCCCCTCAGAATTTTGTTCCATAAATCTTACATGTGCCCTTTTTTGTCTAACACATCCAATCTTTTCATAAAACAGGGTCTTCAGAGGCAGACTGGACCACTGGAAACCGAAGCCATCCTCCCCAACTCAGGCCTCCACGCGCTCGCCTTGCATGCCTTTCTCGTGGTTTAATGAAAATCGGAAAGGATCCTATTCTTTCAGGAACCTGCCTTCACCTCCAAGTTCCCTGCAACCTTCTTCTGAGACTCTAATTTCAGATAAAAAGGGGTCCAAGGTAGAAAACACATGGATTAAAAAAGCAAACAAGAAAATCCCAAATCCTTCCTCTTCTTCAGTCTTTGGAAAGCATTCTCAGCTGTGTGTTTACTCTGGATCCGAGAAACCAATGTGATAACACTACAATAAACAGTGCATGGTATTTCTTGCGTGGGAGAAAAGAAAGCCTCATTTAACCATCACCTTCTTTAATACTGTTCCATTCTAGATTGTGCATTACTCTGATTTGTCTGTCTCTTCACATATTGCTATTTAATCTCAGTTTGACAGTTAAGCCATGCTGGAAAAGATGCATTTGAATCCTGGAACAGTGAGTTAGATCTGTTTACCAAGCATTCCACTTTAAATCAAATTACAAAACTATTTTTCTGTGCTTGTCAAGACTTACCAGAAAACAAATAAATTTACTACTGAATATTTTTTCAATACAGCTAAGTGAAACTCTTTAAAACAAATCAATGATGACATAGCACCTTTATTTATTTCTTCTTTTAAATAAAAATTCCATGGTGAAAACCTTTTATAATTTTATCACCAAAGTTTTTTAATCTTAGTTCTTTAATCTTAGTTGAATTGGGAATTATATGCATGGATGTTATTTTTCAATGCATGATGATTATTTCCAGCATGACGCTGCAAACCTATCTAACACTTTATTGAAACACATAAGGTTGCTAGCTAACTTTCTCACATTGTTTGGTCTCCCTTTATCTGTGTTCACTTATCTTTCTGAAACAGAAATGTGTGATTAACTTGAATTCTTTTCTCGTGGTTAACAGCTCACAGGGTTTTGACTAGGTTTGGGCTTGTGTCTCTGTTGACGTCAGATGGTAATCACTATGTCAAATGCCCTCCTGCTAAAATGTCTCCTACTAGCCTGACTCCAGGTACTCAGATTCAGAGTGTCCTCGTCTGAACTTTTAGCAAGCTTTGGAGTTTGTTTAGTACTTATTTTTCCAGCCTCTGGCATGTTATTTATTCTTGACAACCAACTAAACTCAATATAAAGTAACCTAACAGAAAACTAACAGTCCAACTCCTAATGACATGGAATATGAAAGAAGATGGCGCTGGTCGAGTACTTCAGAGTCCTTGGAAAGCCAGTCATTCTAGAATGATTACAAAATAAGTTTTGACACAGCGGGCTACTTTGGCCTTGAAAACTTGAGTTGTATTTATACACTCCTATGTATTCAAGTGGTAATTTGGAAATGTGTTACTGACCGTACTGCAGCCTCCTAGGTAATCTGTTAGGGCTGTGTGAGAGTTGTATTTTAGCATGTAACTCCTAGTGCATTGTCAGACCCTGACCTCCTCCCGAACTCATCATCTTGAAGGTTACATCCAGGAGAGGATCTGCCATTTCTCACAGTATTTATCACGGCCAACAGCAAGCGAGCCTTCCCAGGGGCTCTCCAGCTACCTTCCTAATATGAATTGCCATCTGTTCCTAATAACTCAGGCTCTCCACACCATCTTGTATTTTTTACTTAAACACTGTTTCTCATCACGATTGGGGTCAAAGAAAATAGACTTATTAATATTACTCCTCTGAGCAGTTGCAGAGGATAATGAATGGTGTACCCTTGAAGAGAGAATGAAGAATCATTTTTCCAAAACATCTGATGGAGAAAGCACCCAGAATTCCCTGTCCACCGAAGGTGTGGTATTCTCTACCACTGCCCCATTGGAGCTCATTGCCAAGCCCAACATGAATCACGTCTAAGATTATTTTAAAAGAACTAGAATTTGCTAACACTCCTTCCTATGACTCCCTGACTCTGCTTACTTAACACTGAGCTTCATTTATTTTTACAGAATTTTACCTTCAATGACGACTTCAGTCCCAGCAGTACCAGCTCAGCAGACCTCAGCGGCCTAGGAGCGGAACCAAAAACTCCAGGGCTCTCTCAGTCTTTAGCACTGTCATCAGATGAGGTATACTCTTGACACTTATGACAGCACTGCCTCCTTAGGACATACATTTTACCATGAACTAGCACAGGGACACTATTTTTAGAGGAGATTTTGCATGTAAATCATCGAGACTATGGTTTTAACATTTGATATGAAATCTGCATGATTTCTCTCTCTCTTTCTCTCTTTGTCTCAACATGAAAGCAAAGTAATGTTTTGAGCCCCTTTGAACTACCTACAGACCTCCTCAAACTTTCTCTGACTTAAATGGGATAATTCTAAACAGAGCTGTAGATAGGGGAGGCTGGGCTCTGGAGAGCAAAAACAGACAACGGCTCAGAAATCACATAGGAATGGATAAATAAATTATCTATTCCCGTTCTCCCGCATCTAGCTTACCAATATCCCCCGCCCCCAAGATTCTGATATTCTCTCTGAGTAGAAGGTGATCCCTAGTTGAGAATCACTGTACTGGAGAGGAGAGAGGGGCTGTTCCCAACTGGCTGAGAAGAGCCAGGGCCAAATTAACATTGCTAAGAATTCCCAGGAGGTAAATGTGTGCAGGGAATTTCACTGGTGATTGACTTACGGCTCTAAGATATAAGTAGAGGAGAAAATAATCTTTACCGTAAGTAAAGATGTTTTCAGTCTAGATATTTGTTCTTATTTCATTCTGACATATTTTTGTTTTATGAATCTTTTTTTCCCTTAAACTTTTCTGCTCATATTCTTCAGGCTTGGTGTGATACTAATTCTATCAAAAGTTTGAGTTGCATATGTTGTGTCTCCTATTTCCATAACACTTTTCTATTTGATTCCTTTGTTGCTCCCCTGCTCAGAGCTTGGATATGATAGATGACGAGGTGAGCGATCAGTGGGCTGTGTGTGGTGGCTTATGTGGTATTGTTTGAACTTTTTCTCTATTTGCAAATGATTTTTAAAAAATCAAACAATGCACTTTCTTCAGTAGAAGAGGATTTCATTTTATTAAATAGTTTCACTCTCTACCCTTGTCTGTATGTTAGTCTAAGATCTATTCCTGAGTCAAGAGGATCTCCAAATTCCACCTTCAGAGTCCCAAATTTATCTCCCATCACCATTACTTTGTCAGTCCATCCTGTTTCACCCTTCATCTTTATCCTGACTAACCTCATCCCCTCTTCTGTTTTCCTTGTCACATTGCTGAGGGAACTTCTGTCTCCAGGACCTTTCATCACCTTCATTTCCTCTCAGCTTAGTGGTTCTAGGAACCATACTGCCCTTTGCACTACTAAAAGTAATATTCTGCATTGGACAGAGCCTGAGATATGGAATAAAACACACTGTTGGTCTCTACGACTTACTAGCTATGTGATCCTGGACAAACCCAACTTTCTAAGCCTCAGTTTCCTTATTCATTAAAAGTAATTATGGACACTACCAGCCCAACCTTCCTCAAAGGTTTGCTTGCTGCTCAAATGAAATAATGCCTGTGAAATTTGCCCTGAGAATGATTATGGGCTTAATGCTCTCCTCTTCTAAATGGAAGATACTTCAATTTTTTTAAATATCTCTAATGTCTTATCAGAGCATAAATGCAGTGTGAAGCATTGCATATAGAGATTAATGAAATATTTCTTTTCTGTATCTGATAATCTCTCCTAAGTGTTTTAATGGAAAAGCTCGCAACACTACAGTGTATTTTTCAATAGGAAACTACCTACTTTCATAAGACTTCTTTATTTGGGGGAGTTTTTTAATTTGCAAGTATCTAAAAGCATGTAGGTGGTAAGCATGTTTCTCATTAGCCGTGCTAGCGTGTGTGCATACTTATCCATACACACACAACTAGAGCCATTAACCTGTCTTATGGTTGAAAATTAAACGTGGCTCTCATGGGCAAGAAATTCCTTTGTTAGCATAATATGCCATGCCGAGCCATAGCATTTGGTCCTTTAACAGCACTACGTAACATTCCTACCTCAGATCCTTGATGACGGACAGTCTCCCAAACACAGTCAGTGTCAGAATCGGGCCGTTCAGGAATGGAGTGTGCAGCAGGTTTCTCACTGGCTAATGAGCCTAAACCTGGAGCAGTATGTATCTGAATTCAGTGCTCAAAACATCACTGGAGAGCAACTCCTGCAGTTGGATGGAAATAAACTGAAGGTAAAGAATTATATGTTTATGTTAGGTTGCCAGGTATCATTTCTGTTACTCATCGATTTAAAAAGTTTTCATTAGATAAGAGCATTCTGTGTCTCTGAGCAGTAATTCTTATCAAAGGTCAGCAGAAAGAACATTGAATTATTTTGAAGTAGTGAATGAAGTTTTGGAAAGCGAGTCAGGGGTTCTAAATCAAACAGTAGACTGATGGGTAGGAAAGCCGGGGACTCGCTTTATTGTCTCCCCCAAGCAACATGTAGTCCGTGTGTTAACTCTGCCTACTTCCTATATAGCATGAGTTTTAATAATGGCCAATGTGGATGCCTACATTAGAGTTTGTAGCCAGATGCATGAGTCTTCCCTTCTTATTCATTTCTCCTCCATCCCCACCCCTCCAAAACTGGGTTGAGATTTTCCCCAGAACCTTTTCACCAGATATATGCAGGCCATGTCTCCCTCCCCCTCCATTGCTCTCTCATCACCACCCATCTAGTCCATCTCGCTCAGAGACTGAGGTGGCACCACCCTTGTGGAAAAAGGGAAAAAAAAAAAAAAACTTAACATCCAGCCCCCTCAAGCCTCCTACTGGGCTGATGGACAGATGAGTATCTCTTGACAGTCCTGAAAAGGTTAGAGATCAATCAATAGCTGTGAATATGAAGGCCCCATTGACAAGCCTGTCCCTGTTGGGGAGATGGATGCTTCCCGCTGTTGATTCTGAAGGTCATAGAACATTTGAAGTACATAACCAACTCCCCTTATTCTGAATTCTAAGCTCATAGAGCAGCCACCTCATTATAATCAGTCTTCCTTTATACAGGGAGAGAATGGCTAGTCTTGCTGACATGAACATTCTGGTCCCAAAGACTTCTTTGCTTCTCATTGGAAATGAATATATTAGTAGAAAGGAAGCCATTTCAATCCCTCCTGCCCTTCTTGGAGGCCTCTGTGGCAGCAGGTGCGCACTCCTATCTTTTGAAAAATTCGATGAGTTTAGCAATACTTTCTTTTGTAAAGGTCTACAGCCCAAAGATTAGAGAAGCAGGATTGTGCCCTTCTGCCATTCACTTATTAATTCCCAATTTGGAAAGCATTTACTTAATGAAGTATAGGATGCTAAGGACTTCGAAGAACCAGACAAATCAAGCTCACCCCCTCCCACCAAGTGTGTAGCTTTAGATTTTTGGCAGATACAATCAGCTCCTCCGCAGTTTGGGCCTCCTGCTTTGTGTGCAAATTAGTCTGTGAGTTTGAAAATACCGTGATATCAACCTCATCATAAGCAGAGAGGTCGTGGGTTTTCAAACTCAGGTTATGTGTTTCCATCTCAGGCTCTTGGAATGACGTCCTCCCAAGACCGAGCAGTGGTCAAAAAGAAACTCAAGGAAATGAAGGTTTCTCTGGAGAAGGCTAGGAAGGCGCAAGAGAAAATGGAAAAACAAAGAGAAAAGTTGAGGAGGAAGGAACAAGAGCAAATGCAGCGGAAGTCCAAAAAGACAGAGAAGATGTCGACGGCAGCGGAGGGTGCTGGTGAGCAGTAGCACGAGCCGCTGACAGGGCGGGGATGCCCCGTCTCTACCTCCTCCTGCCCTGCTCTCCTCCAGAGCATGAGAAGAAACTGCTGACAGGGATAATGCTGCTCTAGGCAGATTGGGGACCTGTGTGTTGAATAACTGCATTTTCTGCAATAATAGAAGACACTCTTAATGGTCATCTGCTAAAGTAACCCCAGACCGCCTTTGGTTTATTAACAAACCAAGGCTCTCATTTATGAGAAATGCAAAGTAGCTGTGTTTCTCTCTTCTCTTACTTACCAACATCTTGTGTTGTGTTGGGTTGTGTCACTTGGAGAACCAGTGTGACCCTGCCCAACAGGAGTGTGACACCCCCTGGTATGGTTAGGGGAGCACCATAAGTTTGCAGTATGGGATCCTGTACTGTGTGATTGCACGTTTCTGCATGGCCCGGGGCAACACTCCACCATAAGAGCTGGGCTACAGAATCAACTCCAGTGTGTGGGAAAGGTTCCCCCTCATTTCCATGTCTGGACTGTGAGTCAACCCCATGTGGGAATGTGGGTGCTCTGCCACATAAGTACCTGCTGTGGTGTAAGCAGAGTGTCCTACTTGCTGGGCATCAGTAAGAGAGAAAAAAAAAATTAGTTATTTGTTAACCCCAGAAGGAAGCAAAAGCCTTAAGAATGTGCATGTGGGTAGTAGCTCGGCGTTCTAAGGGTAACATTTACCCTCCAGATTCAGCCAAACAGAAAAAAAATCACACATCAAACAGCCGTAGGATATTGGGATCTGTTGTTTCCTTTGTCACCACTGTGTGTTCAGTATTTCAGCAACACTGATATACACAACACAGCTCCTTCCCTCACCCCCAACCCCACCCCCACAAATTGAACAGGAAATTGATTTTTAAGGAAACTAACATTTTCAGGTTTTTTCTCCTGGGGAACATTCTGGCTGGTCTTCAGCCTGGTTATGACACAATCAGGAACTTGTCCCATATTTTCTACTCAAGATTTCCCAAGTGGGCTCAGTTAGTGTTTTAACAAATGTACTTTTAAGAAAAATAGAAATACCAGTTAAAGAAAATTAAGATTTGAGCAATTTTATTGAGCACACAGAATGTTACTGTGAGGGAGAGCTGTCAGTTACATTTTGGAGATGTTTTGGGTGGTTTTTCTGAGTCATTCTCTTCCGTTCTTTGAAGATTTCCACTTTGCAGTTCAATTTTGTTTAAGATAGGACAAAGAATACAGCCTAGCAGTGGAGGCAGTTGATATGTATTTGAAGCCAGTATTAAGGATTTCAGTATTTTCATCAAACTAATTCAAGTGCAAGAGAGTAGGGCAGAAGGAGGAGAAAATAAACTCATCTTGAGAAATTTCAAATGATGGGATTTTTTTTTTGTTGTTACTGTCTTGCTTTTTATACTCATTATCTGGTTCTCTTTACTGCATTGGCTCTAAAAATGAGGTCATCTATTTTCCATGGGACGGGTTTCAAAGTAAGAGTTAAAGCCAGTTGAATTCTTGGACAAGTGTTTCTTCCTTTATTTTACTACGTGAGGGTCTCTATTCCCAGCCCTGTTCACATCTTCCACTGGAAATCTTATATACACTGAGCTGATGGGGGGAAGTCTTTTGAAGGTCGTGCTATAAAGGGGCTCCTGCCAATATAGCTACAGCTCATATTTTCAACATTGTGAATTTTTTTTTGCTTGTTTGAATTTATGAAATCTGAAATTATCTCAACTAGAAATGTATACTCCAATTCTTGCCCTAATCCCTTTTTCCTTTTCAGTGCCAGCTTATTGTCAATTAAGCTTCAGTCCTTTTGTCACTTGCTACAAATCATTTATCAATTCTCAGAAACATTTACATAAAGTAACATTGTGTTTTACAATTATCAAAGTCACTATGTATGTTTTCCTGTCTGTCTTCATTTGGGGTATAATAATGAAACTGCCATACTGGATACTCTTAATAATTTGAGATGTGTGGTGCTTTGTTATTTATTAATATCATGAGAAACTAGGAACCACTACTAATGAACTACAAAATTCAGCAAATCTTTTCTAATGTTAAAAGATTAAATTAGTCAAAATCTGGTAATACTAGTGCTTGCTATTGTAAATTTTTGCCATTTTTGCTTATCTTTGTGGGGAAAATGATCTGGATCACACTGGAAGTTTCACTGTATTCATTTTAAGAGTGGAAATAGAAATAGAAGGATGATTACCTTAAGTTATGTTTACACTTTGGTAATGTTTGAAAGTGGATGTATATACTGGAAATGTCTGTAAGTCTCCATCTCTGCACATAATTTATGATCTATCCTATTGCATTTTCTTAAGTGTCTAAGAAGTATTGTTTATTTTATCTTTATTTGTGTGCTTCCACTATTTAGATCAATGACCAACTGACAATACTATAAATCAAACTCTTGTTCCTCAGATTATTTAGTTTGTATTTTAACTATTTTGATTCAGTTAAATTATAGTAATTTTAGATCCTAATGAGTTATTTTAACACTACTATTTAAAACTGCTGAAATTGTAAGAGGCACTTGATTTGATTGTCCAACAGAGGATAAGACGGAAACTGATTGATACAAGAGTATGAAAACAAAGTGAAGGACCTCAGATCTTATGAACATTTTGTTTTCCTATTGTTTCTTTTATTGACTGACTCTAGTGCATGATGACTAATTGAGATTCCAGTTCCAGTTTAATGCTTGTGATTTTCAGTGTCCATACAACTTAACACAGGAGTGTTGCTTCAAAAACCTTTAAGACTTAGGTTTTTTTTATTCATCAGAAAATGAATACAAAGGGAATATCTGGCTACTGTGAACTCTAATCCCTAAAAGACAGCTCTGTATGACTTTAACAATAGCCAAAAGTGTTTTGGAGTACAGGTAATGCTTTTGGGGCACAGGGGACATGTGTGAGGTCAAGCTGTAGACAGAGAGTATTGCATGAACTGAGTGTCTGGGGGAGGCTTTCCATTAAGGGACTTGAGTTTTACAACAGATTTTTTAAGGTCATCTCCCTTAAAGTAACTCACAGTCTATATAACATTTTTCTCTTTTTAAAAGATATTTTCGTGCTGAATCAAAAGTTTACTTCTGAGTGATAGGTAGTACAGCATCCTAATTTTGCCCATCCTAACACACTGATGAAGTCCACTTTTACTTTCATGGCTATTCTGTGCTCTCCTTCTTTAGCCCAGGTAGACCTTGACTTCCACCCTCAACATCCCTTCAGCGTTTTTTATCCATACCCTTTCCTGATTGCAGTATGATAGGTGTTAATGCCAAACTCAGCTTTGGAGCTGAGTTTGGCATGGTATGGGGTATGGTAGGGGTATGGTATGGAAACATCTGTCTTGTGCGTGTGTTGGAAACAAAATGGGCAGAGGACAGGCGGGACCCCATGAGGCCCTGCAGCTGCCTTGTATCTCATTATCCATCTCTGACCTGAAATCTTAGTGTGTCCTGGGCTATAGAAAGTCACAGGTCTTTTGATCTAGCCTTCACTAACCTCTGTGGTTTTTGCTTGAAGACAAAGAATTTTCATCTGGGTTCTTTGTGTACTAAGATTAGCAAATGCTTTAAAACTACATTTAAAAAGTAAAGGAAAACTTGCATTTTTATGGATATTCTAACCCATTTAAAAGTGTTAAAGGTTATATGGATCAAGCTTCATGAGAGAAGACCCAGTGTTGAATAACAATGTTCATGATGATTCTGTTACGGAATCCAGCAATTCTTGTATCTCAACAATTCTTAAAGAAATACCTGGGTTTTTTTTTTTTTAATGTATTTTAGCCTCCTCAATACATTGAAACATTTAATAATTACCAAGTTCCATTTGAGAAACTAAAGTTTTTATCCCAATACAACTGCTGATGAGGGACATTTCACATGAGTGGACAGAAGTCAATAGAGTTCATTTCATGTCACCAATACTAAGTTCTTAACATTTTCTAAATGAGAGGTAAAATGAAAAATAAAAGCCCTTTTCCTTTAAAAATACATTTTCAAATTTCCTTCACTCAAGGACCTACCTGTACCTTATTTTAAAATGAAACATTTAAGGATGAAGTTCAGAATTTTCATGACAATTTGGTGGGGGTGGGGAATAAATTCTCAAAAGAAAGCAGTGTGGTAAAAATATGAAGGCATTTCAGTGATTCACGTCCGAAAAATAGCCTGAGCATGCAGGCAGATTTTTTTTTTGTATTTGTCTTCAATATTTAAATCTCAGGAAATTTAGTCTCAGTCCAAAACACTGGGGAGAAAATACTGCTGGACATAACACCTTTGGATAACTGAAGGTCTCAGCATAGAATACATCTAACCAAGAAGTTAGGGGGCAAAGAAAGACCCTATATCATCAATGTCCTTCTGAAAAGTGAATGCATTGAGTTCTATTTATGGCAGACAGAGGGTCTCGATGTGCCTCTGCATGGGTGCCGTGTGGAGATGTTGAGGGAGTGTTTGTTACTTGAAAGCTCCTCTATGAATGTGTGGATCAAGCACAGGATGTGACTTGTTTCTAGATCTACAGAATGGGAAAAGAAAAAAAAAACAGGGTGATTTCCAACCCTTGGCCTTACCCTAAACCTCACCCCAAAACTGCTAGAGATTCAAAAGTGAATGAGGTAAGGAATAAAAGAACAAGAGGCAACTTCTCAGTAACGTGCATGCCACTTGTGTAGATGTATAGAACTATATACATGTGAATAGATCTTCCACCGACTTACACACACACACACACACACACACACACACACACACACAGTCACACGCAGTCACACGGCATAAAAAACACATACTGTTGCTGGATCAGTAAAATCAGCTAGGACCCTGAGCAGTCATCATAGCCTTATTGCCACTTTTTGGGTTGTGTATACATTGAATGGCTCATAAGATTTTAAGAGATTTTTTTAATGTAAGTATTTCTACTAAAATGCACTTATCCTTCTACATGTTTATATATTTTGGTAAAATTGATTTATTAGATACTTGGTATTTTAGTAAGATAATATTTCCTCAAACGTTTGGTTAATGCTTTGATGTCAAGATCGCACATTGCTGAGTCGAAGCTCAGAAATTTATGTAGCTTTGGGCATTTTCAACTGTGGACTGCAGTTTCCTTGGCTAAAAATTGCACTGTGTTTTCTTGTGCGTTCGCTCACTCTCTAAAATGACATCTTTGGTGGCTGTGTTGCTTAAGTCATTAACTACTGGCTCCTGATGGCAGTGTTTCCATCACATGATCATCTTTACTTCTTCAGCTGAGTGGCGGCATGGTTAAGTCGTTGCCCTGTCTAACAAAAGTGATGTGAGCATGAGTATGTTGTTGCAAGGTGTGTACTTCTATTTCTTTCAACTCTTTTTTTCACACAGCCAGACTTTCTGTTACAGATTCAATCTTTCATTCCTAAAGGAAGAATTGGCCAAAAATAATTAAATCATCTTAAAAAGTGGGAAGTAAGCAGCTAGATAACACCTCCGAACAACATCAGATTTATATAGCGCTTAGTGACATCCCTTAAATATATATGTATATGTTCTCTTTAATATTATTTATTGTCATCACTACTGCTTTCGTAATTTTAATGGTGTTGCATTTAAACCATTAGTACAACTACTACTTATCACTAACAAAACTGGCCAGCTGGAAAAAAAAAAGAGAATGAATTATTCCATTGTAAGAAGTTGATTTATTTTACTCTTTCGTTATGTATCACTAAAGGGAAAAAGTTGTTTGAAAATAATTTAAAGTCCAATAAGTACAGCTAGCATGTTACCTGAAACTTTTAATTTGTACATTTTTGTGTCTGTTCATTTGCATGGAAGAGACAATAGTGCCACGTCTGAATTGTTCTCTTGTGCTTGGTTATAATACGTATTTCCCTAGATTGTTCCATTTCAAATGACACTTCTTATTCTTTGGTTTTCAGAGGCATTCAAAGCAAATTATCACAGTGGTTCTTTGTTTCCAACCAATCTAAAAATACCTGTGATTAAATTTAATTTGTTAGTGTAAATAAATTTCTTGCCAATGAGTATTATTGTTGTTAGACAACGAATGCAATAAAAAGAGAAATACTAAGATCTGTCGAAATAATTTTTTTTCTCTCTTCCATTTTCACCTCCAACTAAAACAAGCCTTGACTGGGTAAACTTGTATTAACTGTCAAAATATATCTATCAATCAAGAGCAAAGTGCACATTTTTCATGGAAATGAAACTAAAAATAAGTTTTAGCCCCGGTAAAGTGTAAATTGGCAGCTAGAATTACATTTGAAAGCATAATTATGGAACTGGGCATAAAGTAAAAAGATGGAAGCTTCCACTAGAAACTCCCTCGCCCATCTTTCTGTTCTTGTCACAGGTTCACCAGCACAGTTTCTGATCCCTGTCAGCCAGCAGAAGGTCTGGGGCGAATCCACTCACCTCACGCAGTACGGGCAAGCCAAGAGTCAGGACATCCCAGAGTATGGGGCTCCTTCAACCAGTTTTATTCTTAAAGCCTTACGTATCCTGGAGATGCGAATCTAACAAGTGAGAGGCATTATTTCTCTTTCTTTTTCACACACAAATCATTATTTTCCTGTGATTAAACTTTGGGGAATATAAGCATTTGGATCTGGGCATCACAGAAGAAGTGAGTAAGCTGTCTTTTCCTTGAGTGTGTTTTAAAGCTCCTAACCGAGAGAAAGTGCATGTCCCTTTTGGATGATCTGGATGTAAACTGTGTCAAATTAGACCACTTTCTTTCAGTGCAGAATTTGCTGCTTCTGTCAAGTGCACTGTAGTCATCTTATTGATGACATCAAGCAATTCTTTTGAAAGTAAATCAGTTGATTTCTTTCAGCCTGAGCACCAAAGTCATACATACTTTCACAGCAAGATGAATAATAGGATTCCTGAGTGACTGAGCACTCAGAAGGCACAGCACAATATGCACGTTGAATTCACCCCTAAAAATCCCTAATCCTCAAGTGAGGAAAGTGTTCGATCCAAACAAAGTGTTTCTGTTTATTACTCTTAGTCAGTGATCTTAAACTGTGCGCAGTTCTCCACGTGCGGGCAAAACATTTTTCACAAAAGGCCAGACCATCACATGGTAAGGGCTTTAGAAAAACCTGGATTCTAAAATGACTACGATCATGATCCATAGAAATAATACACCCTGGAGACCACACCCTCAAAACAGACAGACAAATGAAGATGGGTAACTTTTCATGCCAGCTTTCATTAAAAATAATAATAATGGTTCAAAATGGGGAAGAAAAGAGCACAAGGGACTATGGTGATGGTTCACAGGTGAATCGGTGGTGGGAAACCTATGGGGATACACAATAATGTAAAAGATAGAAATAAATTTTTTAATTTTAAAAAATAAAAGTGCTAACCCCCCCCAAAAGAAAAATATAGAGGCAATATTTTACATAATAATAATAATAATGTTTACCTATTGTCCCTCAGAAGATAGCCAAGGTCACTGGTCTTTTCTCTGTTAGTTTACCTGGCTGTTGTTTTCTCCTTAGCTTCCGCTGCAAGTTGGAAAAGAAAAAAGCAGCCACCATCACCTCAACAACAACACTCTAAGAGAGCACTACTCTGTACCTACTCAATGAACCCAATAAACTTCCTCCCTACACCAGGTCAACGAAATTAAAAGGTACAAATTGTATGGAGATAAAAGAACGTCCTAATTTTCAGGTCTGACTATACTCCCAACAATTTTAAGATTTTCTTACATGCCATCACTAAAGGAGAATTGAATAAGCAAGAGTAAAAGGAAAGTTAAAGTAATTTAGGTTTGTATTTACTGAGAAAGTCAGAGAGAGAAGAGAAAAATGGAGACTGCATTGCCTGATGGCTCAGCTAGAGGTGTTTCCAGAGGTGAGGGGTGACTCTGTAGACTGCATCTGATTTTCTAGCATGTGACCTGAAGTCTCTGAGTACTGGGGTTCTGAGGACTTGAAGTCATCCTGCTCTCCTCTTTTCTGAACAAGACTCAGCAAGGCAACAATAGGTCATCTGCTCTCAGGAAACACATACTTTAGGAAAAGTACTTTGGAGGTCACATAGAGTTAAAATATTATTTAAGACCTGACAACTGACATGACAATTTAAGCCATTTCATTGAAGGGGATTTTTATTGGTAACTGAGTTTTCAAGTATTCCAAGATTGGTTTTGATATTGCCCTCTCAAAAAACCTCACACGTCATATCTGTTCCCAGTTAGACAGTGGTTTCATCCCCTGTGATGTCCAATTTAAGGTCAATCTTCATTGTTCAGAGGAGGTGCCTGTAGCCCCTTCGATGTGGCAAGTGGTTGAAATGATGGGCTCATGGTTTCACGGCCTGGGTGCAAATCAGCCTATCAGAGCTTGCAGTAAAGAGCTTTGTGGAACACGGTACCAATCAACAGCTGCCCTTTGTACACAGAAGCAACTGTACTTCCTTGTAACACTGTGCCATTTTCTGCATACACCAGTGTGACTTTGGGTTCTTCTGTTAAAATGTTCTGGATTTGGAGCACCTATCAAAAAAATAATACTACGTTGTTTTTTTTTAATCACTTAAAACATAACTTAAAATATGGGTCATGTCTCTATAAGAAGAAACCTTATGTAAATCACATTTTGTTCCCAAATTGCTTTCCATATAAGATACCGGAGTTTCCTCATAAGCAAAATGACAGGTTTTGATCAGGTGGTTTTTAACAGAGGTAGAGACACATAGGCCTACAGAGGCTTGGCTAGAAATATAAATGAGTAGCACAACGTGGATGTAAGATAGTGGGGAACATTGGGGGCCATGATAAGTAAGAGGAGGAAGCTCTTACTCCATAACAAATTATTTCCTGCCAGTTAAGTTCTGGGATATTTTCAAATTAGCTAAGAATTGGGATGTTTACCCTTAACACTTGCATTCTTGATTTTTAATTGCTGGCAATCAAAAAAAGAAAAAACATGGCCCAGAAAAGAGAAAAGAGCATGTCTGCGTCTCTCTGTACACACACTCATCCAGTCCTCTGAACTTAAGGTCTCAACTCTAAATGTGTGAGAGTCTATAAGTTCCCTTTGCTTTCCTTTCATTTAGTCAAGCAGAAATATGATTGTATCATTAACAACAGTTTAGTAATATGTTCAGCTGACTATATGTAATAGCCAATAGTTGACCATTTCGGCCTCTGATTTTTCCTACTCTACATTAGCCCACCCCACAAGGCAGGAGCCCGGGTCATGTTTTGAATCTTCTAGTTGCCATTTGTTTATCTGTAGAATGAGACGACTAGAATTCCATTAATTCTAAATTCCCTTTCAACACTGGCTTTCTATTATTCTTAAATCTTTAGGATAAACACAATGACTTAAAGAAAGGATACCTAGACACAAAAACACCAGATATGGCAGACCAGGAAGACCATTTTAAATGGATATTCATTTAAAAGGACCACTTTGAAACAGCTGGCACCAAGGACAGGCATTTTAGACAATTGGTGTATCATTACTTGTATCATTGCATTAACATGTAGCACTTACTGAGAAATAGTTGATGGTGCACCTTGGCTTAAGGAAGCCCCTTTTTAATAAAACTAAATCACTCCTATGGGACAGTGCATTATATATAATGGATTGTTATTACTTTTTGTCATTCCTTACCAGAGCCATCATTAGAAAGGGAGTATTATTTCCAGAATAGCAAACCAAGTTCATGCAATAGCAAATGACCTAAGTTCACCAAATGAGCTAACAAGCAAGAACAAATTAGAATCTAACATTCTGCTTGGTTCTGAACAGGGAGCATGCCACAGCATACATTGCTTCAATTCTTTTAAACATCCTTCGCAGCAATCCTAATAGCTAAGAACTGGCAAAGGCACAAAGGATTGCCATTAAACAAATCACAATTGTCCCATAACTTGGAGATAAAAGGTATGAAGACCATAATGTAATTGGAAATATACAGTCAGGATTTTTTCCACCCAAGAAACAGGCTTGAATTTTTTTTTTTTTTCCTGCTGGGGACAAGGGGGTGAGACAAACTTTAAAATGAGCTTTAAAAGTAGACAGTAGTTAATAAATGGGTTAAAATCAATAACATATTTTGATGTAAATAGTAACTATAATTAGTACATACTGAAAACTCTAAACAGGAAACCCTGGCTAAGTCTTGGTAAGTACTCAAATGCCCCTGACAAACTGAGTTTCAAATCCCTCTTTGCTTTGCCAAAACAGTCCCATGAATAAAGACAGTGGACACGAATAGGGTCTTTGTGTTCTATCACTCAGATGGCAAAAAAAAAGTCTTCAAGCCCAGATAATTCCAGGGGGTGATTTCTCTTCCCATGCTGCAGGGATGGCTGGAGAGGATGGCTGGTTGTCCATCAGGGCCGGGTCGTGGTGTTAACTCCTCATACGCTGTCACCCTGGCTGAGGGAGCTGACTAGGAAGGCAGGGAATCTGATTAGGCTACAGCAGTGGGGTTCACTATATTTTTTAAACTATCATGAATTTTCAAGTTGCAGAAACTCACTATTGAAAGAAAGCTAAGAACAAGAACCCAAGGTCAGGGTGGGCTATCCTGCCCCAGTTCTCCCGGCCCACTGGACACTCTGCTCAAATGTGAATGCAGGTCCCCAGTTAGGGTCCATCAAGACCAGCAGTAGGGATGGGGGACAATGCAAGGATTGAGGGGGGGTGTGGAGTGCTTATTCTGTGGACACCCTCTCTGTGGGGTTCCTACTGGTTGGTCACACCCCCTAAACAGCGGCCTGCGTCTCTCAGAAGCCACTCTACACACACGTCTCTTGTCCTGGCTTCTGATACCCAGCCCCCCTACCAGCCCTGGGTTTATGTCTTACCTCCTGTTGATTTCCCTACTCTCTGACCTTTGCCAACAGTGCCCTTATTAAGTCCCCTGAAATTGCTCAGTGTAAATGACCCATCTGTCTCCTGCTTAGATTCTGCCTAAAATAACTCCCAAAGTCAAATTCGTTTTTATAGCTGACAATTTGGATCATCTATCCATACCTCCTCCCCTTTTATTTGCACATATAATTGAGATTTATGTTTTCAGCTAAAAACAGCCGAGGATAAAATCACTGATCTGATTCATTTTCAAACTAACCTCAGATGCAGGAGGATTCTGTTCGTCGTAGAAGAAGATTTTCATGCCATTGGGGTGGCATCCAACCCAAAGGTCCCCTGTCGCCGGATCCACGGATATATTATCCACGAGTGTGTCAAAGTCCAGGGACTTCCAGGTGAAAAACAAGGCGGGAATGAAAGACAAAGTGGGAAAAATTTGAGAGGTGATGGAATAACATGTCAGGGAAACTATCATCTTGCCCTGGAGAGTCAGTGCAGGACCAGGGAGCCGGCCCTCCTGCGCCACCCCAGTAACTTAGGGGGTGCCTCTAGCTTTCCATCTAAGCTAGCACTTAAGCAGTTGCCAGGAGAGAGGGAAGTCCGAGAAAGACTTAAAGTTAGATGAAATCCTTTGCACTACCATCTGAGTGAACCCAAAAATTGAACGGAAAAAAAAAGAAAAAAACATTTTTAGTGCAGCAATAAGCAGTTTCTTCTAAAATGTCATGTGCCAGTGCTAATTTCACACGCATTCAGACAACAACCAGGGAATGTGGGTTCATTTCTGATGACAACATGGCTGAAGTGCCGACTTTTCTATCATGGCTAATCAAAGGCTCTGCAGCCAGAAAAGAAACAACCACCTGGGGTCTCATTTTCACCTTGAAGTTGAGGGAAAGTTTCTGCTTTACTTTCCTGATGTTATTCAACTTCCTGTTCTTCTGCTGTTTATTTCTAAATATAAGTTGCAAGCATGTGATGACTGCACAGATTGCTGTCGAGGCTTTGCACCAGGATCATAAATAATACCAATGATTCTTAAGTCCACCATTCATCATCTTGGCTGCCTTCTACTGGGGAGAAATCTTGTCTATTTGTTTACCTCTAATTCAGTTGGAGAAACAATATCTACCATGTACCTCAAACAGAGGCCAGAATACCTCAGCACCCGGAGACCCTGTAACAACTGGGAGTAACTCGTGGCAGAGGCCAGAGGGCAGGCGGGCAGCTGCAAGAAGTCAGTGCTGTCCTGCGCTTCTTACTCAAAATGAGAGCTCTCCCCCAGGTCCATGAAGGGGCTAGAGGCTCCAGCATGGTCACTGGGCCTCCTTCGCATCCTCATGCCAAGCCACCACTCATTCTTGCCCTGGAAAGAGGCAAGGTTAGCCGAAAGGAGGCAGTTGAGCAAGCATCCTCTGCTCAAAATAGTACCAGGCCTTCCACCCCTCACATCCCCTTCTCTCACAATGTCAGACACTCACTCTGCTACCTGAATTTCTTTAGGTGAGGAAAATGTTTGTCTCTGGGCTGTGCTATTATTATCTTTGGAAGAGGTAATAGTCTATTGATGAATCCACAGCAGATGAAAGCCTGCAGAGAGAAGAGTCTTGCAGAGGTGAGAGTGGGAGAAGATACAAATGCCTGGGGCCCCATTCATTCCACCCGGACTTACTGAGATCCTACCAAGTGCTCTGCAAGGAGCCAAGACCTGATTCTTGCTCAGGTCCTGCTGACAGTCCAGCAGGGAACCTGTTCAGGGCCAGGAACTTACCCACAAAATCAGCATTTCTGCCCATACCAACTCACCCCGATGCATGTGCGTGCCACATTACACGTTTCCTTAGTGTAGGAAATGTAAAACAGTGTTCTCTTTGGGAAAAAAAAAGCTTTCTTCTATTAACAAAAATTCCCAATTCTCAGAAAATTGACATTGAGTTGGGACTAATTCATTAACTATATCTTGGAATATTTTTTATTTTGGAGAGGGGAGAGAAATATTATTGTGGTAAAATATATACAACATAAATTTTGTCATTTTAACCACTGTTAACTCTACAATTTAGTGGCATTAGTACATTCACAATATTGTGCAACCATAACCATTATCCATTTCCAAAACCTTTGTCAACCCTAAAAAGATATTTAGTTCCCAATAATTCCTATTATTCAGTTCCCCAGCCCCTGCTAACTCCTAGTTTACTTTTCATCTCCATGACTTTGTCATCTAAGTATTTGTCCTCCTGTGTCTGGCTTATTTTGCTTAATGTAATGTCTTTAAGATTTTCCACAATGTAAAATAAGTACTTCATTCCTTTTTTAAGGCTGAATAACAGTCTATTGCATGGGTGTGCCACAGTTTGATAGGACATAAACCCGTCCATATCTCATCGCAAACTCTAAGATCAATCTCAGTTATCAAATTTCTTGGCACTCTAGCTATTAATTAACTGGCCTTAATATGATCCTTCAAAAGGAAGAATAGCAATAGAGTTGAAAGGGTATCCTGGAATCCAGGGGGCAGAACTGCTATGTTAGGAGATGAGTATGTTCTGTTTCTTAAAGTGGGAGCCAAACCTGAGGTAAGTTTTGGTTTCCTTGTTGACTTGGCAAGAGTAATACCTTATTCATTTTGTGTTGACTGTATCAGATTGGGTTCCATACTTACAAAATCCTTTAACTTTCAATTTACAGAAATACCTATTGTTATAACCACAGTTTGCTTTTATTCCCTCAGCTGTTATGAGTGTGTAAAATTCCATTTTACTTCTGCAAATACCAAACTAACCCTGCCAGTGATCTTTAATGTCAAACATGATGTTATATTTGATGTGGCTTCGAGGTAATTTTCTCAGAGTGAAGTCCCCATGACAGTGCCTTTGATGTAAAAACAGGCAGTCACACGGAGCTGGGGACAGCTTCATGCTGTGGGTGGTTCTGACAGGAGAGTATTGTCTTATTGTTTTTCAGGGCAGAGAGCAACTTTCACAGTTCTACTTGCTTACTTTCTCTTTGTGTTATTAGCTCTTTTAACTCAAATCTGCACTCTGGATAAGAATTGGTGGGAATAGAAGATGAGCCCCTGAAGCCCCACCAGATTAATTTAACAAGTATTTGTTGAATGTCTTCCAGCTATTGGGCTCTCTTCCAAGAACAAGTAGGAAAAAAAAATTTGTCCTAGTGGGAGAGGAAAAGGACAGAGAGAGGATAAAAAAATATATGGTGTGTTAGTATTGAAAACGGAAGGGAAAATAAAGCCCTAAAGGACAGAGGAAATAGGTGTACGAGAGGAGGGAGCCAAGGTGAAAGTTTAGATTAGTGGCTAGGGAAGGCCCAGCTGAGGTGACATTTTAATAAAATCTAGAAGGATATGAAAGAAAGAGTCATGAAGATCTGGAGGAAGAGCCAAAGAAACAAATGCCCCATTGAGGCAGGGCCATGCTGGCAGAAGCTGAGCAGGGGAGCAAAGTTTGGAGATAAGGCAGTAAAATGGTGGGTGTAAAGCCAACATGGCAGCTGTGAGTCCTTGGGCTTTATAAATCTTGTGAGGAACACTCTGGTAGTAAATGCAAGTTGAGGCTTGACTGTCTAATCAACATGGAGGCAATAAAGAAAGGAAGAGAGGGATTAAGAAAGGAGGGGAAGAATAGTGAGGGGGCATGAGGGTGGAGAGGGAGAGAAGGAAGGGGAAGGAAGGAAAGGAGGGAGGGAGGGAGGGAGGGAGGAAGTTAGTTTTGGGAACACAACGCCAGGCAGTCAAAGCAGAAAAAGAATAGAAGTTTCATAGATAAGCATGTGGTTTGCGCTTCCCACTCTGCAGCTGTGTAAAAGTGAACAACAAACACACAGGATGCTGTTGACTTTTAACAAAGGAGTGAAAAATTGGTTCTCACCCACTCCAATTAGACAATCCTTTTTTCCTCACTTTTAATTTCACAAATCAATTAGAATCTAATTATCACTCTGCAAACTTATAGTGTTAATACATCTTACCTTCAATGGAGTTAAAGTCCAATTAGCGTGTTTTTCATACACATGAATCTTATGAGCCAGCAATTCAGATATATAGACATACCTTCAAAGAAGAAAGAGCTACATCAAAGCACTTGAAGGAATGCAATTCAAAAGGTTCCGGTGAAGCTGTAATAACTCTTCCTAGGGAAGAACTTTGTTTAGAGACTAGAAAATGGAACCCATCTCAAAGCACACCAAACTCTAAAAGGACGCGGTAAATTTGCAGTACACAAAGAAGTTTTCATTATGGAAAGTTATTTTTAAAGGCAGGAACTGAGTTGGCCCTGATCAATAGGCAGAATTTAGCCCTCACACCACTTCTTTAAGATCAGAAGCAAATCACATATCAGTAATCTATTCGTTTGTCAATCCAGTGGCAGGTCGCAGGTTCTGCATTGCAGAAGATGGGAACTTCTCTGGGTTGGCTGTAGAAAAGCCCTTTGACAACAAGTTCATTGTTTTAATCCAGAGAGAGTGTAGGAAAACAAGATTCTCAGTCTGATTTGAGACTGGACCCGATCTTGTGGCTCTAGAATTTTGTGTCCTATGCCTCTCACACCCACCACAAAGATCTGTGGTCAGTCTCAGCACAGTGTATCCCAGGACGAAAAGAGAAATGACTGCTCAATTGTCTATAATTTTGAAGTTTGGGAGAAGCTAGGATCAACTGAAAGCTGTCCATATTGCTCTTTCAAAATGTGCTGCTACCCTCCGGAATCCGTGCTGATATAACAAGAGGAAACATACAGATGGATGGATATATAGAATTTATATAGAGACCAACACTGCCCCCAACACTCCAGACAAATGCTGGTCTGTGAATTGTCAGTTTCAGGGCCACCACTAAATAATAATGTAAATCAGCTACATCACTAAGCATGCTGCTTAGTTAAGCTGACTTCCCCCCTGCCCATAGTAACACTCTTTTGATGAAGAAAGCAGTGCCTTAATTTACATTTTTGTGCAAGCTCTTTGTCTTGTCACAAGCCAGCAGTACTGATCTATAGATCCACCTACTATTAATCTCATTATACACTCAAAAATCTACCCTCCAAAGATATTTAGTAATACTAATTGTTTATCACAGTTGCCCCATTTGAAATATACTTTACCCCAAAAAAGTAATTTCAAAAAGTATGAACATTTCCAATTGATAAATTTTACTCCTTGAAAAATTAAGATATTTTACATTTCTCCTCATTTCCTCTTCCTAGGATAGCAAGTTAAAATAGATCATGTTGGGGCCTCCCCGGTGGCGCAGCGGTTGAGCGCTGCGCTGTGGAGCTGTCGGCAGCGGTGACGCGAGTTCGACGCCCGGCCGGGGAGGGTCCCACATGGCGCGGCAGACCTCTCCTGCCTCGCCCGCTGCTCCCCTCAGCAGTGTAGTTCTGATCTGCCTGTTCTGCTACCCGCTCTGTCTCTGGTGAACCCTCTCGCCGCCCCACACCTCTGGCCTGTACCCAGCTTGTATGTATAAATAAAATAAATCTTTAAAAAAAAATAAAATAAAATAAAATAGATCATGTTATTTAGAAAACAGCTATGTTCTAAAGATACCTAATGAGGATCTGGGGAAATGGGTGACATTTTAGAGTTCACGTACTTGCCATCAGGTGAAATGCTTATTCCATTAGCAAAATCAAATCCTTCTGCCACCACTCGAACGTCACTTGGACTGTAGTAAACGACACTTGACCACGCTAAGCCCAAATATAACTCCCAGGACCTCAAGTACTGGTTAACAAAATAGTGGTCATTTGTGGCATAAAACTGCTCGGGTCCCACGGCAACAATGTCATTCATGCTGCAATTCAAACACATATATATGATGTATATACAGGTGAATGGATTGTACAGAACAGGACTACACATTGGTATTCAATGATGTCTACTCAGTCAGCATTAAATCAGGCCTGGAATCATAATGGCAATCTTGAAACTTGCATTTTAGTTCAAACTCTGCTGCTATGAGCTGTGTGATTTAGGGAAAATTAATCACTTCCCATGTTAGGGCCTCAGTTTCCTTATCTGCAAAAGGCAGAGGAGGTGAACTGGCCTATCTTTTGATTTTAAAGGGCCTTGAAGTCTCATGATTCTAAACTGAGTAAAATGTCCACAACCGAGAATGCTCAGTAATAGGATGCTATGGCTTTTTTTTTTTTTTTTTTTTGCTTTCTGATTTTGATTCTCTATGTTACTGAAAATCTAAGATATATGAGTCTATTTTTCTGCATTAATAGGTACAACAGCGAACACATAAGTGAGTCATTCTTTGCTGATTGAGGTGACAGAAGTTCCCTCGGGCCATTATCTGAGAGAGAATTATCTCGCTCTATTGCAAAGGGCAGAATGGCTAGCACATCAGCTTGCAGCTCCGGGCTCCTGGGAGAGCCAGATAAGCATAGAGAGCCTCAGTTTTCTCATCTGTAAAGAGAGGTTAAATGCTTTTCCCAAAGTCATACAGCTCATTAGTAGATGACTAAGGATCAGAGTCTTAATTTGTAGAGTTGCAATGGGAATTTCAGCAAGACAATGCCTGGCGTGCACTTTGCAGAAATCGTGCCCCTCATTAGAACCTCGGTCAACGGAAGCCACTATTATTACATGGGGGAAAAGGTCTAGGGGTTTAGGATTAGTCTGTTCAGGCTCTAGGCATAAACCATAAAACTGGTTTTGCTCTCTTTTTAAAAAGTAAATCTCTGAAATGAGTATGTTGTTTTTCACAAACAGAAGCAGAACTGAAGGGGTTAGAGTGATAGATTTGAAATCAGAGGGAGTCCCTGTGAATCCTGATGTTGCTTGCTGTCATCTTGGGGCCACAGTGAGTCATTAAACTCTGAACCTCAGTTTCCTCTCTGGACCTTGAAAAGCTAGGGTGAGAATAAAATGAAAGAATGAATGCAAAGACCTTGGCAAAATGTCTGGCATATAATAAATGACCAAAAGTGGCCATTATGTCATTCTTAATGACAACCTGCTTGAGTTATAACAGATTTAGTGATTAGAATATTAACATTATAAACAACCTTACACATAATGATTGAACATAAAGCAGAAAATATGCATGGGCATATATGCCAGACATTTTTGATATCTGAATTGAGAGACCAGAATTTTAGTTAATTGTGACACCATGGTTATGCACAGTTTGGCTCTAGTTTGCCAAGAATGAATATTTTTACAAATGATCCAGAAAAATATACTCTATCCATGGGAAACCGGATAAATGTGAGATTTCCAAGATTGAGTGGAGGGACAAATAAAATAAAATTTCACTATTTTATAGTGGCTCAGAGCATCAGCTCTAGACTCAAGTTACCAGGATTAAAATCCCCATGTACCACTTACTCATGGTGTAAAATACCATTGAATACTCCAGGCCTCAATTTTCAAATGCAAAATGGTAAAATAATAAAACCTGGTTAAGAAGGTATTTGTAAAAAGTTAATAATCTGTTTAAATTGGTTATTTCAGCATCTAATTTAGCATTAAAGCTAATTCAGTTATCACTACTACTATTATTGTCCTTGTTAATATTATCATGTCAGCTTTTCCATTCTAGTACTATGTATGTGGTATTTGGCACATTCTCTAAACATTAAGTGGCCTCATTCTTTTCCCAAGTATATTTGCCAAATAAATGTCTGAATAAGAAGCTGTTCTCTGAACTTTCACTTGTCCTAGGGATGCAGAAGACCTGGGATATATCGTCCCTACTCCACCACTAATTGGTTGATTGACCTTCCTCCATTAACTCAATTTCTATCCAATCTCAGTTTTATCCTCTTCAAAGCCATCAGGCAAGAAAGGACAGGAAGGGATACTGTTAACCCTGAGCAGATACTATCTACCAAGTGATTTGTTAGGTGCCTGCATGTAAATAACACTTGGTTTGAGAAATCTGGATTTACAGATACTCAGGTCATCGAATGCTTTCCATAAATGCTTCAAGCAATACTCGTAATAAATTAGTTGCTAAAAAATTTTTGAGAAGATAATGTCAAAGGATCCATGACTTGTCTCAGACACCAAACCCTCCTAAGACAAGGGAGGAAGTTGACTTTGTTTGGGTTGATGGTCCTTGGGTGTTTTCTTTCTGGAAATTTCTTTCTCAGTTGTAAATGTCAGTAAGCCTACAATGAAACTGAGAATTACTGCAGATCACTGTTTGATAAATCATGTGCAACCAGCCGGAAGTAGAGACAGGGAGATCTCAGAGGCGCCAGATTTTGGATCTCACTTTTTTCTAATTCATAGAGACATTTAAGATTCATATTTTTAATATAAAGAAACAAGTGAGCACAACATGTGGATTGACTATGAAACTGGTTTGGGTTTGAAATATTAAGTCTGTTTGGGGAAAAGAACCTTTTCTTGGTAAAAGTTTGAAGGGAAATTCTGAACCCAGGAGCCATAAAACAACATCCAGTCAGATCAAAAAGGGGAAAGGAGAGGATGGGTCTTTTCTGAGTAGGCTGAGTATTCAAAAGTTTCTGCAGAAGAACATTAGGAGGAATTTATGATTTTTAGAATGGAGAGCTGAAATCCCACCCTCCCCTTACCCCCAAAGAAAACTGAATGTGGATTAACCATGCACTGCTGTTAAAGGAAACAGAAATATGCTGTATCTCAGTACTTAGGCAGAAGTCTGTGCCTGATGGTTTTCAGATGCAGAAGTGATTTTTCTTCTTCTTGAAATTTGAACAACTCAATCGTGGATTTATAATCCGGATGGTTTACCACCAGCAGATACACGGTATTATCTGAGGAGAGATTAAAAACAAAAATCAAAATGTTAACTGAGTTCTCAGCTGTCAGCCCTGTCTCCAAAAGGCAATTTCAACCCACCTTCAGGTAGTACTTAGGGTGTCAGGCAGATAGAATATTTTCATCTCTTTGTAGAGAGAAGCATTTGTGATTGCCCCACAGAAAAACAGCTAAAGGAAGAACCGGTGACAGTCGCTAAAAAAAAAAAAAAAATCAAAACTCCACAGGGGAAAAAAACTCCTCAACTTAAGAATGAGCAGCGCTTGACACTAAAACTCCAAAGAACTTGTTAAGCTTTCCATTGCAAATGGTCTCAGCAAAATGCAGAATTGAGATAAAAGATGTGGGAAATACCAGTAAGAAAAGATGTGCTGAACTACAATTTACACAGTGTAAGATGATAAATTTCACAAAAAGAACAGCTAAGAGAAAGTATCAAAGGGAAGCAACTTTCATGTATCAGTCTGACTTTGAGACAGACCCTCCTGAGTGGTGTGATGGAAGTTGGCAAGTGAAATGAGATGACAGTCTTAGCCTTAAGAAGCAGTAAGTCTCCAGAACCTTTCACATGACTAAATTGATGTTTAAAGGAAACATGCAAGTTTAGCTAGTAGGTTAAACTGAAGAGATCTGGAAGGAGAAGCCAGCTAGGAAGCTCTTCATTAGCCCATTCGTCCAAGAGTTTATTTTAGTGAATGGTAAATGCTATGATGAGAAAATAAAACCGGGTAAAGAAGCGGATATTAAAGGGATATCTTCTTTGTGAGCTTCAAGGCCTAAGTGAAATATGAAACCACAGACTGTGTGAGTACCTGGGGGAAGCGCATTCTAGAACAAGGGGAGTGTGTCCAGGGCCTGAGGCAGCAGTTTCCTGGGCCCATTCACTTCATATGGAGGTTGTGTTTAGAGCCTGGGGAGCAAAAGAGAAAGTAGGAAAGCTGAAGCCATAGAGAGAGGGAGCCAAAGCCAGTCTCATCAGGGCTTAGATACACATCCAAGGTTTACTCATTGAGGCTTTGAGCCAAGGTGTAACATGACCTGGGCCTAAAGCAGTTACCCAAGCTTGGAGAGAAGGGTCTGAACCTGGAGGGCGGCATTGACAAGAACAGACAGGAAAGGACAAGAGAGGAATTGCCAGGAAGTATTAAAAGACCCAGATGATGGCCAGGTTGGAATAACTGAGGATTAAGACCTGGATTCACATTTTGTGCAGCAGATGCTACCTCTAGGAATTGATCCTAAAGAAGTATTTACTGAAGCTATATTTTTCAAGAATGTTTATTTTGGCATAGTGTACAATGAGAATAAAGGTGGGACTAGACCAATTATCTATGAAGATGAACTATTTTATGGTACTCCCACAACTGAATCCTGAACAGCTGTAGCTCTACCTGCACTCTCATAGAAGGAGGCCACAATGCAGTGTTTAGTGCAAAAGCAATGTATAGATAGGTTTGTGTAAGATTACCCCATTTTTGTTTTAAAAAGCATACCTACACCCTATACTGTATTTCTTTGCAATTAAAAATATTTTCAAAATAGAATATGTCGATAAATGGGTAGAAATACCATTAAAAGGGGGATATATTTCAAAGCAAAGAAGTCATGTGGGGAAGACGTGAAGAAGGAAGATCATTCTGACTTTTGATTTGAAAGTGACTCTAGGAGAAAAAAATGCAAGTATCTAGTAAGCTAGAAGGAATGGAACTGAAGGGGTGATTTGAAAAAAGAATACCCTATACTTGGGGCTATTATCCTAGAAAGCAGGCACAGACATGACTGTGACATGATTAAATTGTCTGAAATAGAGAAAATAAAAGAGGAAGTAAAATATCTGTCCTTTGGGAAATGCTCAGAGACTTGAAATGAGTGACAAAATATTGAGCAGGGGAGAAAATCTGCAGCAAGGTCAGATTTAGAACAGATTGATATATTAGAAAATCAAGGAGGAGCCATGTACTTGAAGGAGGGGAAGTGTCAACAGGTGCTATGAAGTAGAGAAAGGAAGGAGGGGAGGGGAGAGGGATGGAAAAGAGAGAGAAGGCTTATTAATAAGGACATCATTAATGAGTCTTAAGGTAGCAATTTTTTCTATTCACAATGGGAAATGTCTGGAAGGACTGATGGAGAGATGGGTCTGATGAGGTGAAGCCCACAGATAAAGAAACAGTTCTTAGTCCTGGACTTACATTTTTAACACCTAAGATCTTTAATAGAATGATTGTGCATAGATAGAGAGAGAGAGCATAAAGGATATAGTTTACCCATAAAACGCCCAAAGTTAACTATCCCCTCAATGATAAATGCCCAGCCAAACAGGATTGGCTCAAAGTAGGGCCACTCAGCCCCAAAAGCCTGCCACAAGTCTAAGGCACCTTTGTGGCAGGGACCCATTGGAAAGGGAAGAAGGGGCCAACTTTTAACAAGTATAGGCCTCCCTCATATGAACTGAATCAGAGTATTTGTGGCTGATACTAAGAATCGGGCCTTCAGAAACTCCTCAGATGCTTCTGTGTGCAACTGGGGCTAAGAATTAATGTAGAAATGGCTGCACGTAGAAAGGAAGAAATGGGATGAAAGCACGAGAGATGGGGGCAACATGTTAAAGGGTGTTGAAATGCAGAGAAGTTCAAAGACTAAGCAGAGGAACCAGTAAACTCTGGTGGAGACACTGAAGGTGATGGGATTAAGAGAAAGTTGACCATGGTGACTTTCTATCAGTAGATCTGTAAGTTGCAAATGCCTTAGGTTAGAAAAATCTATCCCTATTAATTCCTGAATCTGTATGGTATAAAATGGAAAACCCATAATGATTAGGTCTAGATATTATCACTATAATAATTATAGGAATAATGTGACTGTTGGTATTTTTTAAAATTAGGTGCTTTACAAATCTTAAATATTTTAGCATTCTCAAGCATTTAGCTATTTTAACATTATATTTAATTAACATAGGGGGTAAGTTAAAGACCCAGAATAAGAACATTATTCATTATTATACTTTAGTAATATGAAAAGAAATAGTCATTTAACAATATTCTCTTTTTTCAAATTGCTTTGGTTCTTAATAAAAATTAAACATTCTACCTTCATCGGTGAAAGTGCTAATTCCATGAGGGTTAAATGAAGATAAATCAAATTTACTTCCGGTGATACTCAACTCCAACACTGTTGGATCTTCTTCATTCAGGTTCATCAGAAGTATTTTTCCAGGCTTATTGGGATCAAAGTTCTTTGTTCCGGGATAATGTAATCCCTTATAAAACACGGAGGAGAAAAAACAAGCACATTACAAATATTGGATTGTGAAACAGGCCCTTTGGGGGCTGGAAGACACATGTTCCTTCAGACCACCCCACACGACACGCAAGCACAGACCTTTCCAGCCCCAGCAGCAAAGCCAGATGTGTCCCAGACCCCAGCGTGGAACCCATGTGCGAGATCGCCCAGAAGGCAATTATAGGTTTCCATAGAAGTAAGGAATAGAGAGAGAACATTGGTTATGATTTTTAAATGCCCGCTGGCAGGTTCCTTGAAGTAACTCAGGGACAGAGGTTTAGGGGAAATGAGAGAACAAGTCCTTTCTTAGACTTCTACTAGAACACAGCTGTATGAGATACAGGTGTCGCAAAGTTTACTTTACGCCATCTTGCTTTTACGACAGAAGCCGAAAAGGACACACAGCCTCAACTCGCCTTTTGCCCCGATGTCAGAGAGGCGTCAGGCAACCCCTGCGCTGCGAGGGTGGCCCCGCCAAGCTCTTTCCCCCCAACCACTTTCCGCCTCTCGGCATCCAGCCGCCACAGCTTTGACCTGTCCGCGGGCGTCTGTGCTTTGTTTATCTCCATTTATTTTGCGTGTCCGTTAGCGACGTTACCTTAGTGTGCGGAGGGATCAGAAAATCTTAAGAGCGCCTCTGAGAGTGTTGAGGACAGAATTCGGAATTCAAACTGAACGCGTGGTGAACACCCTAAGGCCAGGTTATCCAGAACTGAACCTGAGGCAATTGCGTGAGATTTTATGCTGTGATTGACAGTGCTGAGATGATTGCAGGAAAGCGTGACTTTAATTGCGAAGGGGCAGGTAGGTTTAGGGCCAGTTTGCAGCCAGTTTTGAGTGACTGCAATGATACAAAAATATGGGAGGCTACACAGTCAAGCATTCATCCGTATTTCAAGTGATCCCCATCAGCCACATCTGCCACTGCAGACGACGGAACCTCCACCTTGGACACTGAGGCAGGCATAGAAGTAGGTGTAGATATTAGTGATCTGCCTGCCCTGATGGACTGAGACAATGACGAGAAGTCACGCTCCCTCTTCCTCCTAAACTCAAACTCCTGGACCTCCTAGCACCCCAGCCTCCATTGACTCAGCCGGACACAACTTCGTCATCTCCTCTCGACTTTGCAGTGAGTTCACGGTCTTCCTGATTCTGGTAAGTGAAACTACACTGTACATACATATTTTGTATAGACTATTTATCATATCATCCCTGCTTTTACAACATGTTAGTCTTACGTTAGGTTTTATGTATTATTTGACATGATTTGGTAGATTATTTTTTTATGCTGGAAACACCCAAAAATATAATTACCATATAAATTAATGGTAATTGTTTTCATTGGGGCTTAGTAAATGTTTCATAGGAGCAGTCAACTTTTGGATAGCAAAGGAAACCTGAATTGGGATTCCATATAAGATTTTCCTTGAAATACAAATTCTGTTGTTTTAAGAAAAACACATTTACCAGACACTGCTGGAGAGGTTGTCAGTGTGACCATCTTCAAAAGAGAAAACAGAAATAAATAAATTCCAGCAGGCAGCACAGGTTTTCAGTAGCTGAAAGACATGTATGCTGTACCTTATCTACTCTGTTGTCCTAGACTAGATTGTTGACTTTTGTTTTGAGCTCTATCACCTTATCACAGTTATTTGAATGCTGGAGAGTTTCAGTAAACACAGTGGATTCTCTTCTAAGTTTGGAAATTGTGATGATCTATCAATAATTTTAAATAATTTTAAAAATCGATAATTAAAAAAAATTTAAATGGCTTGTTCTGAAAAGTGTGGAAAAAAGAGGTAAAAATATAAGCGCTGTGTGAGGAGATGTATATATATATATATATATATATATATATATATATATATATATACACACACACACACACACGCACACACACGGGGTTCAGCAAATGTTTGAATAGACCAATTAAATACTTTAAAGATAGTCAAATGGGAAACCATTGTGAACTCACTAGGCTCAGAAACAAAAAGTTCAGTGTACACAGAGAAGACAAATATGCATAGCACACATAAGATTATCAAACGAGTGTCAAGGCATATGCAGTTTGTTTTTTGAGCCATGACTTCTCATTTTAATAGAAGGTGGGCATTGATATGTAGAAGGCTTAAACCAAAGACTTAATTGTTGGCCCTAGAAAACAGTCTGGCACATGAAAAGAGAAAGAAACACTTACAGTACTGAAGAAAGCCAGACCATTAGGAAGTATCTCCAAGTCTTCAGAGCCATTTTCTACCGGAAAAGAATAGACAGTACAGATTGTTTCAGACTATTGCAGGAAGCTAATGATTCATTTCGTTATCACTCTGACCTAAAAATGGGGCTACACATTTAGCTCTTTGATAGGCTCAGAATAATTCACTCTTATTCATTTACTCCAGTTGACTAATGTAATAATATGGAAATTAAAAGGCATTAATATAATAGGGTAATTAAAATTTGCACTTAATATATTTGTTTTAAATTGATTGTCTAGAATTTTTTCTGTAGTGTCTAAAATCTCTACATAAAGTTCATGGAAATTCACAAAATTTACAAAGAGTAAGAGAATTTGAAAATAGTTTGCTGGTATTTTTAGATACAGAGTGAAGCTACTAATACATGTTGATAATTAATAGTTCCAAATCAGCTAAACTCATTGAAAACCATATTGGAAATATAAACAAATTCCAAATGCTTTCATTAAAGTGGGGGAACATTTTATATGATTAAGAACATACATTTACTTCACTATTAATTATAGACATCTGTAAAATATCACCAAATTAGTTACATTTTAAGCCCATGTAAACTTAAACATTTCATTAAATCTAGAGACAAATGAAATTGTTGATTTTGTATTGATACTCTTAGTGGAGATGTTTGTTTTTTTCCAGCTACTTAGTGATATTTAACATCAATGTTTCATTTGTTTTCTAGAAGAAAGATTGCTGTGAGATATCTGGCTAAATTTTTTAATGCTGATTGAATAAGTATTCTGTTCTAGACTTTCCAATCATAGTCATCTGAGATAAATAATTCTAAAAAAATCCTTAAAATGTAACAAAAGCACAGCTCTCTAACAAGTTACCCTCAAATAACAAAGCTGGTTGGTTGAAATCAGATGGATGCATGAGCTCTGACAACGCTCCCTGTTGGTTGCCTGCAGGCTGCTATTATTCCCTGGACCCTTTTATCTTTGCTGACAGGGCCTGCCTCCCTCAATGGAGGGCCAATAATTACTTTCCTGGCTTCCTTTGCAGCTAGGGCAGCAGCCTCTTGTCTAAAGGTGACTAATGAGTTCTAAGGGGAAATCTACTGAGAACTTTTGGGAAAATTTTTCTAGCCCAATATTAAGAAGAAATACATAAGGAGAAACTTTGGGGTAATTGCAAAGGTGTGTATAGGTTTTTAAAAGTTTGGCCCTTTACTCACTCTTTTTTCTACCTTTTCTGTCCCTCTTCTGACATCTCCTCAGGCTATTTTTACCATAAAATTAGCCATTGTTCTGACTGTTGTTTTTGTTAAACTGACCAAGCAACAACAAACAAACCATATTTAAAAAGCAAACAAAAACAATTAACACTTGGCTCTGTTAAAGTCAAATGTATCTTGGATGAAATCAGAAGTCAAGTAACTTGGTATTTATAATTAACTGCTGACTTTAATAATGTCCTGGTTCAAAGTTGTTTTATTTTTAACAAAATTCAACAGGTACATTAACCAAATAAATAGCAAGATGATACTGTAAGTTCAAATGAGACACACCCTCCTCTCATATGCTTACCTATTCCTTTAATTAAATTACAGTTAGGAAGGTCTACAGGTGTTACTTCTCGGAAAGCATTAAATCGTGTTCTGGAAGAGAAAAAAAGAATAAAATACACATAAAACTTTTCTGAAATTATAATTAAGTTGTGAAAGTAAGCTGCCAATACAATCTTCCTTAAGTGTCCTTGGTCTGAGTTTCACTCTAAGGTTAGGGGTCATTGGCACTCAATCAACTCTACCAGGCAAGGCCAGAGCAAGACCCACAGGGCCCTGGGTCACAGCAGTGTTTATTTAGCAGAGGTGGGTAAATATACAAAGGAGACATGTAGTGTCCTCTCCAGGGCTCTGTGCACTTTGGCAGGAATGGGAACTATTTCGTCAGCTATGTAAGGAGTCCTATGTGGAAATTTGGGTTAAATAGCAACATGGTTCCAATTTATTCCATTGATGTTTTAGGGCTATTGACAGATGGGCCTCCTGCCCATCTGCCCAGTGTGACTCCAAAGCCTGGGCATCTGCTGCGGGGGGTGGTACTTGAAAAATGCAGGTGTGTTTAAAGGACTTACAACTTCAAAAACTCATACCCAAGGCGCTAGAATATAAAAAGGCATTTCTCTCTTTCTCTCTCTCTTTCTCTTTCTCTCTCTCTCTCTCTCTCTCTCTCTCTCTCTCTCTTTCTCTCTCTCTCTCTCTCTCATTAATCTGAGGGCATAAATATCCTTGGGAACATTTGAGTGAAGAACAGATGTGAAAAGGAAGCACCAGCCCTCCCTGCCAGCTCAGAGCAAAACTACTGCTGAGGCATTTGAATGAAATGGACCACAACATCAGCACAGCCAAGAGATTTAGATGATAAACAATTTTTGAGAACCAATGATATAATATAGTCATAGTGAGTAGCCACAGTTATCCAAGGATCTCTAGAATCTTTTTTGGCTAATAGAGAAAGGTTGAGAAATTCTTAACTTACCTTACTGATGATTTCGTCTCACAGAAAGAAAATGAGTGAGAAGTAAATGGACACTTTGAATAAAATTCTTATCAACTTGGTACTAATTGATAGGAACTTGGGGGTGATTTATCTTTCATCCATTTATTAAGGGGAAAATGTAGCATGTTCTTATTACCATACCACTGGCTATCAATTCAACCTTCTAAGAGGGCTGACCTAAGATGCTGGCAAAGGGATTAGTCATCGCCTCTGTCAGCATCCACAATTCATCCTGACACACGACTGGAGTGGCGACTCTGAGTGCTGGAGACACGGAGATGAGGAAGGCTTGGCCTACCTCGAGATGGTGGTCTCCTGAATGATGAACTTGAACTTAGGAAGCAGACTTCAAAAGAAAACTGGGATCTTCCCCATGATCTGAGAAACTAAAATATATTTTAAAAAAGGAAATCTGACATTTTAATAACAAAAGGTCACAAGAAAGACTTATGAGAGAAAGTGTTTTAGAAATGACTAAGATTAAATGCCTTTGCAAAGCCGCAGAGCTATGATGTGGCTGAGTTAGGGTTGGAACACAGGTATGATTGCCATTCTCTACCCAACAAAATTATTTATAGATAGCACTGCCTTAAAGTTAGAGGGGTTATCAGAGACAATTCTAGCTTCTTTGCTTTATTCCTGCTCATATTTTCTTATTCTCAATTATCAGAAAATATCTTGTTATGGGCTTGATTAAATCTGAGTGTTCCGAGATTAAGGGATAAAGTTCAGTGCCTGAGATGTGTCCCAGGCTCAGGAGCCTCTGGCCAGAAATTGCACAATCCCTGATGTGAATTGTTCTTTGCAAATGCCCGTTGGCTCTTTATAAAAGAAGTTGATGATCTTCATGCATTAAGAAATCCCTTCTGGAGCGTTCTTTGGTGCAATTTTTAACCTTGTCCGTCTATTTGCTTCCACTGCCCTCTTCATTCATTCATTCAGTATTCAGTATTGGGGGCTACTGTGTGCAAGGGCAAACACATCTACTTTCTTACTTAATCTCCTTAGCCACTTTTGAGGCAAGGATTAATATTTTACTTCTTTTACAGGTAAGGAAACTGAGACATGGAGTAGCTAAGTAGTTTGCCTGTGGTGTCTTATTTAAAGAACAGAATTAGGATTTGAAATTAGGTGTCATGGTGTCGAAGATTCTTTTCCTATATTTTTGTTTGCATGTTTGCAAATTTGCTCATGCTTATCTCTCTGCCTAGAATGCTCACTACTTCCTAAACCCCCTGGGAAGACACCTACTCGTGACATTCTGTAGCTCTTCCTGATCTTCTGTGACAGGGTCAATGATGCTTTCATTACTCCTCATGAACCTTCACATGCACCTCTATCAAGTCTCTTACCAGTTGTCTTACTATTATCATTTGGTGTTGGTGCTTACAGTAAGCTCTAAAATCTTTATTTTTTATTTTTTTAAAGATTTATTTTATTTTTGCATACAAGCTACAAGGGTGCAGGCCAGAGGTGTGGGGCGGTGAGAGTGTTCACCAGAGACAGCATGGGGAGCAGAAGAAGCAGATCAACTGAAATACACTGCTGAGGGGAGCAGCGGGCAAGGCAGAAGAGGTCTGCTGCGCCATATGGGAATCTCCCCAGCCAGGCATTGAACTCGCGGAACAGCTGCTGACAGCGCCACAGCACTGCGTTTAACCCGTTGCACCACCAGGGAGGCCCTAAGCTCTGAAATCTTCAAATGAGTACTACATCCTACTCATACCTGTGACTTCCAGCATGCACAGAGAAAAGGGAGGTACTCTGAAGATGTCTCTTGATTGCTTTGTAAAATACTACAGTGATGCATCAGATTGAGGAAATGGTGCATTGATGGTGTCTGAGAGTTACTCATCCTTAACCTAGGGTTCCAGTGAGATTTCAACATACCACTGATTGTGTATTCAAGAATCACTTATTAGGTGGAACATTCATAGGTGAACTTTTGAGATAGCCTATAGCAATAATAAAAGCTAACATTTATAGAGTACCTTTCCTATGCCAGGATAGACAGACAGAAATATAGATCCTACTGTGATATGTATTATCATCCCATAATTTTTAGATGGAGAATCAGGCCCATAATGGCGTGGCTTGAAACTTACATAAAGGAGTTCCAACCCAGGTCTGCTGGAATTCACCTCTGCCGTTTTCCTACTATATTGTCCTGGAGGGGAAATGGGAGTGGTTATGGGGGGTGACAAAAATGCACACAGAGGCCTAACACTAGCTTTGCCTGGTCTCCTTCAAATGAAGGGAAGCACAGTGGTCTCATACATTACAACTGGCAATTTAGGACTGGAGGGGGGAGTAGTTGCCACAGAGATGCAGGGTACAACTTTCCACACTCCCAGGGGTGTTGTTTATGTCATAGTCCAAGTCTCCGTATCCCCCCTGCAAGGCGACGAGCAGCTGACTAGAAAGACAGGCGAGGAGACCCCAGTGTGCTCCCTCAGTTCCTTCCTCTGTGCTGTGCTTTCTCTGTGATGTGGTACCCACACACTCCCATATCCTCCTACAAGTCCCCTCCAGCTGCAGGCCATACAAATTCTTGTAAACCTGCCCTGCTCCCTCCAACCTCATTTTCTATCTCAAAAGACAAAAGCAACACACACATCTCCTTGGGGTTTGATGTGCCCTAATGCAGGCCTCGGAAGAAACCCTTCCCTTCTCTCTCTCCCTTAGGCAGATTCACTATCTTCTCTGAGACTCAAGGGCCTTATCTTAAAATGAGGATAAAGGTAATTTATTGATCCTTTAGGAGTTTTTGATCAGGTTCCAGCACAGGTGTTAGAGGATTTCATTGTTCTTTATAGGCTCACACAAATCCCATGGTGAGCTTGCTAAAAAATGCAGACGGACTCAATGGGACAATGCAGACGGACTTTCTGGGAGTGTGGAAAGTTATGGTCTGGGGTCCTGTGAGTCCAGTGAGCTCCCAGGCGATGCTCACACATCGGGTCCTTGGTGCCTTTGGGTGGCACTACCTTAGGGCTGTTTGGACAGTGGGCTACTCCAGCAGGCTCGGCATCTGGGCTCCATCTCAGCAGCCAGCCGCCCTCTCAGTCCTGCATTGCTCCTGCCTCTGCTGTGGCCTTTTTACCCTCTTTTCCATTCTTTTTTTTTTTTTAACTTTTTTTTTAAAAGATTTTATTTATTTATACATACAAGCTGGGGTACAGGCCAGAGGCGTGGGGCGGCGAGAGGGTTCACCAGGGGCAGAATGGGGAGCAGAACAGGCAGATCAGAAATACACTGCTGAGGGGAGCAGCGGGCGAGGCAAGAGAGGTCTGCCGCACCATGTGGGATTCTCCCTGGCCGGGCGTCGAACTCGCATCACTGCTGCCGACAGCTCCACAGCGCAGCGCTTAACCGCTGCGCCACCAGGGAGGCCCCTCTTTTCCATTCTTATTCAGAGATTCATCCCACTCCCATACTCCTTTTCCCCTCTCAATCATCTGATTATAGTCAAGATTGGAGGGCCGAGGTCTCACCTTACTTGCTGCATTCAGATACCGAAAGTAAAAGCAGTAAAATCTTATTTATAAGCCAGATCCCAGATCCCAGCCCAACGTCCCTATGACAAAGTGTCTCCTGCAGATACTCCAGGCACAAGGGGAGACCACAGGCAAAATCCAAAAAGGGACAAAAGTCACCCTCAAGGGAACCTTGAGACAGGGTTCAGAGACTGACATTGTATTCAGTGGTGACTATCATGTGCTTAGGTCCTTCTCAAGAAAATTAGGATCAGACTTGGATACAAAAACTGTTTGCACTTGACAGCTTGCTTTGTTTCTGTTTGTGACCTTCTACCCTGATGAAGGCTGGGACCAGCTTCTTCAGGTTGAAATCTAAGTCTTGGTGCAAGTCAGTGGCATAGATCATCCCAAACTGAATCCTGGAAGGTTAGACAGATATCATAGGAGGTATCAAAAAGGGAAGCAAAGGACCTGGACAGAGAAGTCTGTGAAATGATGACTTAAAGCAAAAAAAAATTTTAACTGAAGGACTTTTCAAAGCTTTTGATGTGTTTTGTCAACCTTTAGAAGAAGGCTCTACTAGGTATTCCCCAATTTGATTTATCCAAGGAACCCATTTCTTAGGAAGCAAGTCTTGTGATTCAAGTTCCAAGGAATAGACTTAGGGAAATGATAATGCTGAATAAAATAAGCTAACTCTCATGCTGAGAAAGAAACTTTTTAGGGCGGAGGTGGTAAAGCTATACTTTTACACAAAGTATATACAAGATGCCTGCAGTTGCCATTCTTAAAGCAAATTAAGGAAGGTAATCCAGAAAGATAAATCTTTGCCTCTTCCTGGCAGACTTACTGTCTTTTGGATGACATCTCAGTGAGCTGCAACTAGAGTATGGTCAGATCATGCCCAGATACGAATGGAAATGGAGGATGGAAAGGAGAAAGCCTAGATGGGGTTAGATGTTTGTATCTCTTTTCTTTTCATTCCACAACCCACATGCACATTGTAGCAAAAACGGTATTATAAAGATTATATGTATAATCTCCTCTGCTAGCAAACAGTACCATAATTCATGAAAATCCACAAACTAATTTTACATGATTTAAAACCCCAGCTCAATGGGTTTTTACTTTTTTCTAGCAGGTTGTGAGTTCAAAAATAATGAACAGTACTCATTTATTTATTTTTTTTAAAAAAACTATTCTGAACATAGATTTTTTCAGTCCATGGGACTATATAGCTAGTTCAGAAACCCAAAATGTTCAACTTGATTTTCAGTAATGTTTTACTTCAAAGTAAATAAATAACAAGATATTATTGACTAAGCCATAGGAATTAGGATGATCTCTAGACTTTGAACTACTATGAAAATACTGATATGTTCTTAAAAACTTGTATAGTATGGAATGGGTAGTGAAATATTTTAAGGCAGACAGGACCCTGACATCCACTCAGTAGTTACTATGTCCCAGGCACAACATTAATTGCTGTGGATATGTGTATATCACTGCTTCAGGTTTACTGAAATAGCTAATGTGAGAGATGTAAAATCATTTGCCCAAGGTGCCACAATGGAAGGGACAGAGCCAGAACCCAGATTTCAAAGGCCAGCACCAGGACAGATCCGGCCTGCGGGCTGGCCCAGCGCTCTCGCGCTCCCATGTTCGGCCCACAAGCCAGCACCCTGCCGCTCAGTGCAGCCTCCAGGAGAGTCTCCAGGCCGCTTGTACTGAGACCAGGCAGCCCCATCAGGGCTCCTTTCTCTAATTCATGCAATGTTAGGGAGGCCGCCAGTCTGCTTTTCTGTTCTGCAGAGAGGTTGAGAAGTGACTCTGTAGCTAAGGCTCATGGGTTAGGTCATCTTGGAAAATTAATATAAATTTATCAACAACTCGCTCACTAACTACTGTCTCCATTGCGTAGCTCTCAAGCCATGAATAAGGGTGTGTTTTCCAGTGTACAGGGAAGTTGGACAAACATTTATGCAACCCTAGTCCTACTTTGGAGGAGAGGCACTCCTGGGACAGGGAGGAGGAGGTGGGGGTTGGATTGGAGGGATAGGGAGGGGAGGACAGGGGTCCAGTCCTCAATACAACCCAACTTACTGGTAAGAAGACTGGTGATTCCTGAAGATTGCCAGCCCCAGTCCCACAAGAGTGAGCATCATCACCTTCGCCATGGCCTCAGACGAATCACAGACCAACTGCCTGAAGCCAGCTGCCTGGAGACCCTACCTGCCTGCAACCCAGCCCTGCTCAGCAGCCCCAGGATTGGCCAGCCTCGCCCCACCCCCCCACCCCCACCCCCACCCCCCGGGGTGCAGCTCTCCCCACCAGGTGCACAGGGACTCAGGTCAGTGCCTGCAGCCCGTTGCTGTGTACTCGCTGGACTTTAAACAGAGACGGAGAACAGCTGCCTGCGTGGAGCAAGAAGGGGAGAACAAACAGGTGGGAGGAAATGGAGAGTCGTGGGAAAGAACTGCGATTTGATGAACGCTCACTTTGCATAAACAGGGTCCTAATCCTTGTGGCTCAGAGAGTTCAGTAACTTGATCCTGTAACTCAGCCAGAAGAGGCAGGAAAGGAAGGGAGGGTTGTGGTTAGAACCCCTGAGATCTAACTTTATTCTCACCAGGTCACTTCTGTGTATCACCTTCAGGCATCTGGATTTCCAGCTTCTTATTCTCTCAGCTCCACTCCTGACCTTAAAGCTTCCTTAGGTACCTCCCTCCTGTGTTCATCCAGGTACTCAACTGGTATTTTTTGAGTGCCTGCTCCGTGACAGAAATCAGTAAAATTTACCATCCTGCACCTACAAGTGCCACAGACAATGCGTGTATGCATGCTGGAATGCATACGTTCTCTGGGGAATAAAACAGGAAGGCAAAATAGTATTGGAGGTGCCGGGGAAGAAAGGGGAGTCAGGGAAAGCCTCACCAATAGGGAGAATCTGAGTCAGATGCCTGGGCGGAGGTGCCTCTATACACCCACCTCTCCCTTCTCTTCTCTTAACCTCACTACAGGTGAGCCTTTCCTGCTCTGGGTCTCTTTCCTTCTCAAGGATTTTGGTCCCAGTTACACCTTCTCTCTCTTTCAACATCTACATTGTCCTCTTTTCTGGAATACTGTCATCAGTACCAATATTAGCATCATTCATATTTTCTGGAGAAAATACTTTGACCCTACATTCTAACTACTGTCTGCTTTTTCTACTTCTCTTGTCTGAGGAAAAAACAAAAACAAAAACAAAAAAAATCTCCCTTTGGAAGATTTGCCAATAGTGACCACTTCCATTTTACTACCTCTTGTAGCAGATTAATGATGGCCACAAATTATTTAATACTCCCTCCACTCAGAAGAGTCCAGGACTCTCCTTCTGAGTAGGTGAATGATCTAATTCATAAAATGCAGTGATGTTTATCCAGTTTGCAGGCACAGGCTTAGAGACCAACAGTTTCTACTTCCTCTCATTTGGAACACTTGTTCTAACACTTTAATTTCTATAGGATAAATTCGAGCACCCTTCTTTGAGAGGAAAAGCCTGAACACATGTGAGGAAAGTGGACAGATAAGGCAGATTTCTGGCCATTTCCAGCAAGGAAGCAGACATAGGAGGGAAGCCTTCTTGAACTCTCAAGACTTGCCTAGGTCCACCGAGGCACCGGTACACTAGATGAAGCAGAATAATTTACCTGCTGAGCCCTGCCCAGATTCTTTACTCGCTGCTTATGAACCTAAGAAAATGTTAGTTTGTTCAGCAGCTAACTTGAAGGATTACCTCCAGTCTCCCATTCTCTACTTAACCCATTCTAAAATACCTTGTGTTCTACTCAACTGCAGGATTTTCTCTTGTTCAATGCCTGTACCGTCCTTGTTAGCGAATCCAGTGGTTACTTCTCTGTTGTAATCATACTCAACTTGTAACTGCATCAGTCATAGAGCACTACCACTTTTCAAATATCTTCCTCTCTCGGATTCTGTGACCCCATTCTCTCCCAATTTTTTTCCCTACCTTCTTGGTCTTTCCAGAGTCTCCTGGTCACTGACCTCTCATTGATGGAACCCTAAGACTAGTGTTGAGAGATCTTCTCTTTATACGTTTCCCCTCCAGGTGAACCTGTTGATTTCAGTGGATTTAAATACCATCAGTGCACTGGTGTTTCCATAGTGTATAACCCTAGCTCAAACCTCTCACTGGGGCACTAACAAATCCTTCTTGAGTCCGCAGCCAAAGTTATATATCCTATCTCCACAACCTTTTGAAATCATTCCATTTTTTCATTGTTTCTAAAATCGTCTTATTTATTTGTGGTATGTTGCTGTCTAATGGAATGGAAGGTGCTCGCAGTAGGGATTTGTCTTGTTCCCCAATATGGCATAGAAAAGAGCCTGGCAAAGGGTGGTTCCATATTTGACATTTATAAATGATTTGGCTGGTGAGCTCTCGCTTTGTGCTCACTAACTGATTGCCTGGTTGGCATGCCCAGTGGATGTCTGATAGTCTCTTGAAATTGTGTCCAAAACAGAATTCTCAATCCTCTCGCTCCAACATACTGTTTCTGTCCTTCAGTTCTCTTCACTTCAACAAATGGCACCACCACCACCCAGTGGCTCAAGCCCCAAACCTAGACCCCTTTACTTATCCATCTCGTTGCCTCCACACCTCCTTCTACCAAATATATCAGGTCAGTTCCATCCACTCTACTTCAGTATTATCTATTGTTGAACAAAAGTTGTGTCAAAACCTAGCAGTTTAACACAAATATTTAAGGTGTTACTGACCTTCTGGATCAAGGTCTCTCATAAGTTTGTGGTTGAGTTATCAGCCAGAGTTGTTATGGTAGATAATCTTTAAAAATGATTTATTTATTTATGAACACAAGAGCGGGGGTGTAGGTCAGAGGTGGGGGGTAGTGGTGAGAGGATTCACCAGAGACAGAGTTGGGAGCAAAATAGGCAGATTAACTGAAATACACTGCTGAGGGGAGCAACAGCTGAGGCAGGAGAGGTCTGCTGCACCATGTGCAAAGTTCCCTGGTCGGGGATCAAACTTGTGCTTCAGTGGCTGCTGATAGATTCATAGGCTGAGACTTAACCCCTTGCACCACCAGCGAGGCCCATGGTAGTTAATTTTCTGTGTCAACTTCACTGGGCTCATTGATGACCAGATGACCAGTAAAACATTATTTCTGGGTGTGCCTGTGAGGGTGTTTCCCATAAGAGATTAACATTTTAATCAGTAGACCAAGTAAAGAAAATTGACCCTCACCAATGTGGATGGGCATCAGCCAATCTGCTGCGGTTCTGAATAGAATAAGTTTGGTAAAATAATAAGGTTGATAAAATAATAAGGTCAATAAAATAATAAAGTTGATTAAGGGAAAATCACTTTCTCTCTTTCTGATATCACAACCTCAATCTCTCTCAGCCAGGATATGCATCATCTGCCCTGGGACATCAAAACCTACGGTACTTATGCTTCTGGATTTGGACTGTATTATACCACTGGGTTTCCTGGTTCTCCAGCCAAAACATAGTATAGCAGGGCACAGCTCAGCCTCCATATTCACCTGAACCAATTCCCAGAATGGATCCCCTCTTATGTATTTATCTTTATGCACACCATTAGTTCTGTTTCTCTGGGGAACCCTAACTCATACAGCTGTAGTCTTTTCTGAAGACTCAACTGGGATACAATGGCCGGTTAAGATCAGCTTCTAAGATCACTCAAATGGTACTTAGCACTTCATTGCTTGCTAAGTCTCACCACAGAACTGCAGCATGACAAGGTAACCAGTTTCCCTCCAAGTGCGCAATCTAAAAGAGCAAGAGAGTATGTCCCCAAAACACAGGCTATAATCTTTTAATAGCCCAACTTCAAAAGTGGCATCCACTAACTTATGCTGCATTTTCTTTGCTAGAAACAACAAACTAATTCCAGCCCACATTCAAGGGGAGAGGAATTAAGATCCACCTCTCAAGAGGAGATATATCAAAGAATGTGTGGACATCTTTATAACCACCTCAACTTCCAAATAAATCTTAAATCAGCTGACTTCTCTCCATTTCTACTCACATTGCTCCAGTTCAGGCTATCATTGTTTCTTGGCTCAAACAAGTTTTTCAATATTCTCTCCCTACAAACCATTCTCCTCACTGCAGCCAGGCAAATCTTTCAGAAGTGTAAATCCTATTATATTATTTCCGGGCTTAGAGTCCTCCTTCTCATGACTTCTCATTTTACTTTCTTATCATGGCCCAAAAGGCCCCTGAAGATATGGCTCATGCCTCTCATCTGACCTAGTTTCTTATCATGCACTTAGCATAATATTTCCACAACATCAGCTTTCTTACTGTTCTGTAAATGTGTTAAGCTTATTGCACCTTACCACCTTTGCCTTTGCTATTCATTGGCTAGCCAGCTTTCTCCATCCACTCATCCACTCCCTGACTGCTCCTTGAATTTCTCTTATCAATATGGTATTAGCTAAAATGTCTCCTCTCATGAAAAGACTTTTCTGATGTTACTATCTATAGTAGCTTTTTTGTATGTCCTCTGCCCACCACCAGTTACTGAAACTCAGGGCTGATAGCTAATGGTTAGCGCCAGTACAGTGATTGGCTGTTAGAATACTGACATGTTTCTGTACTGATTGGTAAACAGCCGCTTCCTCAAACCTCTGAGAAGCCCCCTACAATGCTGGGCTTCCCTGTCCCCTAGAAAACTCCTTCTACACTAGGGAGACATGATCCAGCAACTAAGGGGTCATGCCTGCCATGGCAGAGTCTCCAGGTCTCTCATGGTGCCTTGTCCATCTGTGACTGAGAATGGGCTGTGTGGGTCGTTCAGGACTCAGACTATATCTTGGCCTTCACAGCACTTTTCAAGATTAGAAACTCTCTGGTTTATCTGTTAACTATATGCTGCCCGCCTTATTTCACTAGCATGTAAGCTAGAAGTGGGCATCAAGACTGATTTGTCATGAACCTTCTCTTCTACTCCTAGGAGAGTTTCTGGCACATTATAGGTGCTCAAAAATTTATAGGAGAAATGAAAAAATTAATGAATGGCAAGGCATGAGTGGTAAAGGAGGCAGACAGAGCAGGGAGTGAAGGAAGAAGACAAGAGATACCAATCCCTCGTTCTCTGATCCAGTTCATTTATTAACTAATTTTTTCTAAAATTAATTTTTCTAAAATTATTAACTAAATTTTCTCTTTATCTAAATTATATAAACCATGAATGTCATTTCCAAGTTATTTTTTCTGTTCCGTGAAACCTTAGAGCAGTAATTTTTAACTTCTTTTGAAGGGACCCAACCAAGTTTGACACTGATGAATGCAGTAGAACCTCTCTTTGGGTCCTATACAAAACACTCAAACATTCAACTGCAGTGATTTCACATGTTATCCCTCTACAAGGAACTGTTGCCGTGGGCCTTTTCATCTACTCTGTTGTCTGAAACACTTTTTCCATAAACTCTCTGTTCTCCATTTTTTTATATTTTCCTTTTGCGTAGAAGAACTGGGGTGTAGGCCAGATGTGAGGGGGGTGAGAGGATTCACCAGGGACAGAGTGGGGAGCAGAACGGGCAGATTTGCTGAAATACACTGCTGAGGGGAGCAGTGGGCGAGACAGGAGGGGTCTGCTGCGCCATGTGAGTTAGCTCCCTGGCCAGGGGTCGAACTTGGGCAGTAGTGGTGATAGTACTGAGACTTAATGCCTAGGCTACCAGGGCAGCCCCTCTATTCTCCATTTTCACATAATCAAATCCTCTTGTTCCTTCAGGTATTAGTTTGGAATTGACTTTAGCTAGTCTTTCATGACCCCTAAATCTCAAATCCCCTTCTTAAAAGTCGATTGCACCATGCTTCTTTATTGTTCTTACCACTCTGTATTATGAATACCTGATCATTTCTCTGTTTTGCTTACTAGATGCTGGACAATGCCTCATTTATTGGCTTAGCCCTGATGCCTAGAATTGTACCTAACACAGACTAGGTACTAAATATATAGTTGTGAAAACAAACGAGTATTTGAAAACTATTATAGGAATGTCTGGAATACTTTAACATACATATTTGATTGACATCAAATGTCATACGTTTTAAATACATAATTGTCTTATTTTTATTATTTTATTACTTTATTATCTTATATGCTATTAGAAAAAAAATCAATGACCCACAGCACAGTTCTAACCTAACAGAATACTATCATTTCCTATTTCAAAGTTGCTAAAATGTGTGAGAAGTATATTAGAGTTCATGAATTAAAATTTATGCGATGTTTTGGAGGTTTTTTAAACTTAAAACTTTTTTCCCCAACCAATATTTTATGACCCAACATTTTAAAAAATTCTGTAAACAACTCAGTTACTGCATTAACTTTCATAATACGTTTCCTTTGCTCCCTTAGTCCTCATGGGCTAAATATTTATTTGCACATGTTCAAATGTTACGTCCTAAATATATTGGGTAAATGCACATCTGCTAATTCCTTCATTCCTCACCGCCCCCCCCCCCCACAAAAAAAAACCTAATGCTTTGAGTATTTGGTAAAAACTGTCAGTGCATTGGCAGAGAACCTGAAATAAATTTGTAAGCTTCTGTGTAGTGGCAGAATGGTTGATTTGTTGCCCCTGATATGTTCCTTGGGAGGATGTGGAAACTTGTTGGCAGTAGCAGGAATGTTCTCAAGTGTCTACAAGTGTGAAATTCCAATGTCCTAAGAACTTCAATAACAAGTTTCTGCACAAGGCCCTCTAGTAAAGAGAGAAAACCAAAACCCCACTGGACTCTTGAATACTGGATTCATGGTCTCTTTCTGAAGTTCTATAGTAGTAGAAATCACTCCTATATGATGAAAATAATTCCTGTGGTTTTGCTATGTGAAATAAATGAGAAAATAGCTGTGAAGCCACTATATATTAGATGTAAAGGAATTATAGTGCAAACAAAAAGTCCTTCCACATATGGAAATGAGTTTACAAAGTGCTTTCCCCAACATCACTCACCACATCCTGGAAAATGAGAAAGGATCAATGTTATTCCCACTTGAAATGCGAGGAGTGAAGAGACTATTACAAATCTTAGAGATGTTAAAAATTAATATAATTAATTATTAATTCAGAACTGGCATTAGTACAAAACTAACAAATAATCTAGTGGAACCGCATAGTCCAGATATAAGCACACATATATATGGTCATCTTATTTATGACAATGTGCCATTGTAAAGCTGTAGGGAAATGATTTTCTTTTCAATAAATATATCAATTGGTTATACATATGGCCGCAAATGAATCTTGATACCTACTCACAGGATACCTCAAAATATAATCCAGGTAGATGATAAATAATAAATAAATAATAAAATTATAAATCTTTTGTCAGATAACAAAGGAGTATATTTCGTCATCTTGTAGTACACAAAAATTTACCTAAGCAGGATACACAAAGCCACATCCAGAAATGACAATTTTGAGAAACTGAACTGTGTTAAAATTGCAAATTTTCTGTTCACCAATAAGTATGATTAAGAAAGTAAAAACATTCATCAAAAAGTGGGGGGGAAATTAATACAGATATCTACAAAGGATTCATACCTACAAACCAATAGGAAAAAATAACAATAACCCAATTTTTATGTTTTTTTAAATTAATTTTCTTTATATCTTTTACATCATTTTTTAAATGGTCGAAAAGTTGTAGATTCACTGCACAAAAGAAGACTCCAAATGAGCAATAAGCACATGAAAAGGTGTTCAAATCCATTACTCATCTGATGATTGCAAATAAGAGTCACAAGGTATTCCTACACACCCATCAGTACAGTAAGGCTTTTTTCAAAAGAAAATTTAGCATTGTAACTGTTGATTAGGAAGTGGAACAACTTGAACTCTCTAGCATTATTAGTAGGAGAATATGTTGGTACAACCACTTTGGAAAACTGCTTGTCAGTATTTACTAAAGCACCTTATATGTGTATCCTATTAGCCAATAATTCCACTTCTGCATATAAGCCCAATATAAATGTTTACATTTGTGAAATAAGATACATTTTCCAAGGAAGTTCATAGGACCTTATCAGTTGTTCACAATATTAAAGAAAACCTGAATACAACATAAACATCCATCAGTAGAGAACATATAAGTAGTGAGTAAATAAATTGTGGTATTTTCATTCAATGAAATATTATAAACAACAAATGAAAAAGAATGAACTATTATAACATGCTATTGTACAACAGAGTATTAAAACAATGGTTTATTTATTTAACTCTTATTCTAGATGTTCATTAAAGGTTGGCTCCCACTCTGCTTACTCTCATCACCAATCCAGTATCTATTTGGCAGAGCAGATTGCATCTAGAACATTACCAATTTGGGGGCAAATAGGAAAGAGATAAAGTGAGACGTACAACTGACTCTTGAAATTTATGCCTGGAAGTAACACATTACTTCTACCAATATTGGCCAAACTAAGTTATAAGACCACTCGTGAGTTCAATAACGCAGAAAGGTATTATCAGTCCAATGAGAGCAGCATACCAAGAAGAGAATCAAGGTATTTAGGCAACAGTTAGCTAATCTATCATAGAGGAGGAAAAAGTGATTATCTTAACTTCTGTCTTGGGCAAATGGAATCATGTTGAATATATGTGGCTGGTTCCCTAGAGGTAAAGGCTGAAAGAGAATTTCAAAAGTACATATTTATAAAGAGTCAAGGAAAGTCCTGGAAAGGTGCAAGGGTAACAAGATAAGGACAAGGAAAGAACTAAAATGCTTAAGCCTGTATGTATGTAGTAAGGCACATCTGGTTTTATTATTTCCATTAATTTTGTGCATGTGTGTGTACGTGTGTGAGTGACTTTTAGGATGTTGTGTGATTGCTTTGAGCACCAGTGCCTGAGTACCAACTGGAGTCGTGAGGGAGAAACAGGGATAGGAGTCTATACTCTAGTGTGCCTTCCTGCCATTACCAAGGTAGAAACTAGAACCTGTATATCTCCAACTCTCTTGACACCATAGTGAAAGTATAATTTTATGTCTAAATCAGAAAGTTTTAAGTAAGACTAAAATTTGAAACTGAGGCTAGAAGCAAGATATCAAGCATTTCTTTGCTATTGTGGACCTTCGCACAGTTGTGGCTCTGGAGCCTATAGTTATGATTTCTTGAGTTCTGGATGTTAGCTCTGTGGTTGCAACTATTGATATCTACCCTCCATCGATAATACACAAGGTCTCCTAGATCTCCACCTTCCCACCAACTTGGCAATGTTGAGCTGTTTAACTGTTTGCTATTCTAACAGTTACAAGGTAATTTAAAAGAGCTGTTTCAATTGACTCTTGTCTGATGACAAAAGATTCTCAGCAGTTTTTCGTGTGCTTTGCTTTGTCCCCTTTCCTGTAAATTGTTTCTTCACACCATTTGCCTGTTATTCCTTGGGGTTTCTATCTCCACTTTGTTATTCTCAGCAGTACCTAATATATTCTACTTTTAATACCCTGTCAATTTAACATTGAAAAGATTTCTCATTCAGATATTCATCTGTTGTCAGTTGTGACTGAATAGAAGTCATTAATTTGGATGACTCAAAATTCACAGTTTATATTTCTGAAATTTTGCTTCAGTAATACTTCCCCATCCCAAGGCATAAAGATACTCACTTACATTGTCTTCATATTAACTATGAAGGCTTTCTTTTATCTTTAGCTCTTTAACCTATCCAAGAGTCCACCCTTACTTGGTAATTACCTAGTGGTTTAGGTAGGCCATCATTTTATTTCCTTCCATATAGTCAATTTGGTCCCCCAATGCCATCTCCAAACAAATATCCTTTTCTTAGGAATTGGTGCTGCTAACTTTATCTTATATTTCAGACGGAAATACGTCTTTTCCTGAGGCCTCTTTTTCCCTTGTTCTATTTGTTTTTTTCTTCACAATTTCCAAACTTTTATTGTCATTAGACTGACCCCTGTCTTTCACTTCCATTTTTTGAAATGAAGTGTATCTTTCAAGTGTATTAAAAATCTTTTGTCAGATACATCATATGTACTAAGAGTGTATAAATATGTACAATTATAGAAGATTGTAAGAAACACTAATGTAAACCACCATTCAGGTCAGGAGATATAATATTGTCAGAACCCCAGAAGCTGTCTTGTATACTTTTCCTGACCACAATCCCCATCTTCCCTAGAGACAACTATTACCCCAACTTTTGTGATAATCCCAGCTTCCCTGTTTTTTTTCCCCCAAAATAACGACTTATATATGCATCCTGCAACAACATTTTGCCTTTTTGGAGTGCCCCCCAAACAAAATCATCTTGCATCTATTCGTTATGTTTCTTTAGGTCAACATTATTTGTGAAATTCATCAATGTTATATGTAGCTCTAATTGTGGAATTCCTTGCTATATAGTATTTTATTGTATGAATTTGCAACAATTGATCCATTTAAACATTTATTGACACATGGTTGATCTTAGTTTTTAGTTTCTTTTATGTAAAGTTTTTTATTATTATCTCAATTTGTTTATTATTATAGAATTAAAATGATTTCCAAACTCTTCTTGAGTCAGTTTAAAGAACAATAGTAGAGGATACTACCTACCCAAATCCCTCCTTTTTGGGCACAAGACTAACTAGATAAACTAAATTTTCAGGCTCCATTTTAACTAGGTATAGCCATGACAGTACTTTTCTCAAAATAAGGAAGCAGTGTGCACCATTTACAAGTTGGTCTGAAGACATTTGATGAGTTTCCTCACACTCTCATTCCCCTTTCCAAGGAATGGAATCCAATATGACGGTTGATGGTGACAGTAATGAATATTCCACAGAATGCACCACAATTGTATAAGAGTTCCTCAATACATGAGGTATCACAAAGATCAGAATTTTCACACTGATTTGGAAGAGTTATTTATCTCTTATATGAAAAAGATCGTGTGTGTGTGTGTGTGTGTGTATATATATAAATATTTAACAAGTCCTTACATAACACTGGCATGTACTATTCTAAACTTTACAAATACTAACTCTTTCAATTCTTTTATGAAACCTAGCTGATAGTTACTATTAGTACTTTATTTAAAAGATGAAAAAACTGAGGCACAGGGACGACCAGTGTTGTGTAGTTAGTGACTGAGTGAACTGGTATTCAAATACAGAAACTTGTACTTCTCAATCTATGCTGTTACCCACTATAGTGTGCTACCTTTCAGCAATGTCTATATTCTTTAAGTCACTATATTTGGGATCCGTTTGTTACAACAACTTAGTTTGTCCTTAAAAATACAGAAAATTGAATCCGGAACTGGGGTTCTAAAAATAACCTTAAATATATGGTTAACTAGAGTTAAGGAAATGGATGGTTCTGGTTGAAATCTGGAGACCCTTGTTTTGGTTTTATTTTTGGTTTTTATTTAAATATATTTTACCTCATTGTTCATATTCGTACAATTTTTGCTTTTCCCAGGTGTAGTCCCCCTAGAATTTCCATCACCAGTTCACCCATGCACCATCACCATAGTCCCTTGTGCTCTCCCCGCCTTCATTTTGGTCCCTCTCCCTACCCTCAACCCCCCCGCAGAATGTCTCTGATTTATAATTGTCAGTTTACTTTTGTTGTGTTGTGGGGGTTTTTTGGTTATGATTATTTTTTCCCCTGATCACTTATTTGGTTCCCCTATATTCCTCCTGTAAGTGGAATTCCTCCCCTATATTCCTGTAAGTGAAGCTATCAAATAGTTTTCTTTTTCCTTCTGAATTATTTCACTGAGCATAATCCCTTCTAGTTCCATCCATGTTCCTGTGAATGGCATTAGTTTATCTTTTTTGATTGCTGAATAGTTTTCCACTGTGTATATATGCCACATCTTCTTGATCCAGTTATTTATTTTAAGGCATGTGGGTTGCTTCCAAGTCTTACCTATTATAAATAGTGCTGCAGTAAACATAGGAGTGCAGGTATCTTTTCGAATAAATTTTTTGTGTCCTTTGGGTAGATCCCTAGGAGTGGAATTGCTGGGTAATATGGTAACAAAATCTGGAGATCCTTATAAAGCCATTACAGACTAGTTAATGAAACGTTTTCCTGCAGCTACTTGAAAGGCCAACCATTTACTTAGAGAGCAACCAGAATGCTGGTGTGTGTTGGTTGTTCCTTGATGTTTTGTTGAATAAGAAAATGATGTGCTGAGGTAGGATTTAACAGCCAACAAGCAGAAGGCTAACGAGAGTATCTGCATTGGATTCTGTGCTCCAACAATAGGAGATTAGATTGTTATAGCTTGTAACCATTCCCAAATGCCTCCAATCAGGAGAGCCAAGGTGACCAGCATTATGAGTTGCATTAATGATGACCCCTCCTTTACCCATCCATTCAGAATTCAGAAAAGAGATAGCATTTAAATGAGAGAGAAATGGGTAGATGTGGAAAGCAGGAAGTAAAGTAAGTTTAAAACCATGCTCCAGAAGAGAAATCTAGATGTTGTTGCTGGTTCATGTTATTGACTTCAGACAAACAGACCCAGAAGTTTATTGGATTTCTGTCATACTTATATTTCAAAGCAGCCAAAAGCCTGTCTTGAAAATTTCTGCAGTCTCTCCAACCTACACCTGTAGGAAGCAGGGTACTAAAATTACGTAGTTTTTCCAAAATTCACTTCAGACGGGACCTAAAGGCATAATGGACAACACAGGGAAAAATGTGGAATTCTGCAGGACGTGGGAAAGTGCACTCCTGCCAAGAAAGGGAACCTTCTCGATTCCGCTCCAGTGGAATAATCTCATTAACATGGACCAGTGATTATTGAGTGTATCCCATTCTTCCTTTCTTTTACTGAGTATTTATTGTGATTATTCATCTTATACTCAATCATTCTAACTTGGAAGCGTTGGAAGGCTAATAATTTTATTTACCATCCCCAGAAGAGGGAAAAAATATTAGGGGTGCAAGACAAAAAGAATTGAGAGCTTTGGTTTCTTGTTGGACTGTCACTAACTTGACTTGTTATTTGGTGACTTGTTATTACGTAACTTCTCAACTTCTAATTAAGAAAAGCCAGACATACTTTTGTTGGTATTTGTTATTTACTTATAGTTCCCCTTATTATACAATCAAGGGTTGACTTCTACCCAGAATGCAGACTTTTTGGACTCTCTGGGGTCTAGAGCTCACAATATAGAGTTTTATGATATATGGTGCCTATGAGAAGTTTCCCCTGGTACAGAGAAGCTACAGTGCTGCCCTGAAGCACAGAGCCATTATTGGCATACAGGATGTCGATCTTGGGATGCTCAGACAAAACATTCTGGATGCGAAGTACCTGGTGAGAAAAGAGCATTCATTAGTATGTTATATGACCAGTTGTTCACATGATGTGTTCCTTCCAAAAATGCTTAAGACTAATATATCTTTAAGAAATCAATAAGATACAATCTTTGTCTTTAACCTTGGTTTTCTTGTGATGAAAGACTAATGTCCTAAGGATATATAAGTAGTCAGGCGGACTAGTTATCTGAGATTAGCTAAATTCCTCAGCATACAGTTTGTGTTAGTTTGGGTATCTCCTATTGAGGGAAGTAAGGACCAGTGTATGCTCTTACCGTATTCTTGAGCAGTGTTTCTCCCTCTGTGGGAAGGGTCTTACCCTTGTCTAGGCCTACAGCTCGGGAAGGGACACTCCTTTAGCTAGTCCACCTGACCTGGTAACCGGTAGGATAATAATCATTAAACCTGGACCCTTCCCACCCACCCCCATACAAGTAAAATGGCTAGGAAGCCTAACAATGAGTACTTTGGAGTTCAGTCTGACATATCACTGCCTAATACTGTTATTAATCTCCGGGATTAGCATAACTTTACTTTGATAATCAGTAAATATATAAGCACTCTCTGATTTCCAAAGAGCCTGGATGAAGTTCACTCAAACAGAATATCAGAGATACTAAAGAAAAATCAATTAGAAAATCATGAGTCATGGGTCTATACTGACATCTCTTGTTAGAATAGAATTTAGTTGAGTTTCATTTTTTTTTTATCTTAAGGGAGACCCTTAGACTTCATCTCAGATTTGTTATTAAAAAGACTATAGGGAAACCAAATAGGAGAGACACTTGGGGGGGTGGGGGGAGGGGGAGGATAAGGGCACAAACTGGAGTAGAAAAGAACACAAGGGACCATGGAGATGGATCACGGGTGAATTGGTGGTGGGTTACCCAAGGGGAATACAAAATGTAAAGGATATAAATAACAATAAAAATATATATTAGAAAAAAAAATAAAATTAAAATTAAAAATTTTAAAAAAAATTTAAAATGCTCATTGGGCCTCCCTAGTGGCGCAACAGGTTAGTGCAGCGCTGTGGACCTGTCAGCGGTTGCAGCACGGTTTCGATGCCCGGCCAGGGAGAGTCCCACATGGCATGGCAGACCTATCCTGCCTCACCGGCGATCTGCCTGTTCTGCTACCCACTCTGTCACTGGTGAATCCTCTTACTCCCCTCCCCCCACACACACACCTCTGGTCTGCCCCCTGGCTTGTATGCAAAAATAAAATAAATCTTTAAAAAAAAAAAAAAGCTCACACTAGGATCTCAGAGAAAACATTAGATTCAACCAAAAGTAAAGGTGTGTCAGTGATTGTGAAGAACTCTTATCCAAAACAAGTTTAAACAAATGATTGAACTTGAGAATGGAGACACAAGGAAGATCCTAAGCAATTTTCAAATTAACCTGTGGACTATAGTTTCATGCTCTGAAAGCAAACATGGTTCTTGGGCATGTGCAGGTGTTAAATCTTTCATTTCTGGAAGCACTTACCTGACAAGGGCAGCCTGCTAGCTTCAGTTTCGAGGTTCAGGTTGAACTTTTTGTTTCTTTTATATTTTTTAGTGTTTTTACTCTTAAGTATGTATCTATGAATGGTATGTATGTGTCTATTTAAGATGACACTTGACTTATTTTTTATTATTTTATTATTTCTGAAGAAAACAAGAATAAACAAAGCAACAACAAAATGCCCACCACTGTGCTTTATACACCCCCCCCCTTCAACCTTTCCCTAAACCCTTCATCTCTGCTAACCTCAGTTTGGTTATCAGTGTCCACTAGCTTATTTTTATTTTGATTTAATCATTCACTTTGATTTCTTATATTCCCCATATGTGTGAGAAATCATCCAATATTTGTCTTTGTCTTTATGGCTAACTTTGCTTTTTTTTAATTCCCTCAAAGTTCTTCCATTTTGCAACAAATCACAACATTTCATCTTTCCTTGCAGCTGAGTAGTAAGTATTCCATTGTGTATGTATACTGCATCTTCTTGATTGACTCATCTACCAGTGGGCCCTTAGGTTGCTTCCATACCTTAGCTATTGTAAGTAATGCCACAATAAAGACCATGGAGCATATAGTTTTTTTACCTGATGATTTCATGATCTTTGGATGGTACCCAGAAGTGGGATCGTTGGAACCTAAGATATTTCTAATTTTATTTTTTAAAGAAAGACCCAGACAGCTTTCCAAAATGGCTGCACTGATTTGCAATCTCATCAATAGTGTATTTTCTCCACTCCTCTCCAGTACTTCTTTTTAGGAGTCCTTTTGATGTATGCCATTCCCACAGATGTGAGAATTATGGTTTTGATTTGCATTTCCTTATTAGAAATGATGATGAGTATTTTTTTCCTGTCTTCTGGTCATCTGTATATCCTCTTTGGAAAAGTGTCTATTCAGATATTCTGTCTATTTATTAAGTGGGCTGATTCTTGTTAAGTTGGATGAGTTCTTCATATATCTTAGATATTAATCCCTGGTGAATTTTTTAAAGAAACTGACTAAAATGTTATTAAGAGTAAAGTGTTATTTTTTTTAACTATGTAAGACCAATATTGGAAGAAGAAATAACTGTACTAATTTACTGGACTAACTACCAGACTAGGGTTTGAATTTCAAAATTCCCAACTCCCCAAATCTAGATTCAAACATTTTACCTTTTTTCAAATCTTACCCTTTCAATGAGTCTCTCCTGATCTCTGTATTTAATAGCAGAATCTGCCCATACTCCTGTTCATCACAATCTTGGTCCCCGTTAAATTGCTGTATTTTTCCCCCCATAGAACTTACCACCTTCAAATTACTATATATTTGTTTACTTATTTCTTATACCTTTTGCCCATTGTCTGTCCCTCCTCATTAGGAGCAGAGATCTTTGTATGTTTTGTTTACTAATATATCTTAAGCACTAGAAAATAGTCTGGTACATTATAAGTACTCAATAAATTTTTGTGGAAAAATCTCTCAGAGTATGTGTACCAAGAATTTATATCTACATTTGAATTCAATAGAGATCTTTTTATCTTTAAATTCAATGCCATAGAAAATTCAATGCTTCGTGCTATTGTTTTTAACATTATATAAAATTCAATGGATTATGTTATTTTTTAATAGAGACTTTTGAATAACATCTTTAAAATGAGAAATTCTTAACACCATCACATATATTAGAACCTGTAGGTAGAAACTAATTTTGCCTCAAAATTACAGTAGTTCAGGCCATGTTACATGAGCTTCATGCTGGGTTATGAGGAAAAAGATGGTTTCATGCATGATTTTCCATTTGCCTAACTACAGAGTCTGCTCAGAGCCTACATCCTGACGGGAAGTATATGATATAGCGATCTGGTTCAGTATGAGTGATCACGCTGATGTTTTCCCAGAATTCCCAATTGCAAGTACAGTCTTTGAAAAATTATTATGTCATGTAGTGCAGATGTTAAACTTTTTGCTCCACTCACGTATTCACGTGTTCATCTAGTCTATGGTTTTTCACGCCACGGTGGATTTATTTGGAACTATTAGGAGCTATTTCTTTGATCGTACTCAGTCTAGAAGCTTTAATCTCTATGCATTTAAAATTTCATTAAAATATATCCAGTAGCTCAGGAGCTGTATGTGTTTTATTGATTGCTTATACCATTCATGCGGTGGCACAGAAAATAGCCGGCACAAGAAGTGTTAAGTTGATATCTGGTGACCTGGGAGGGTTAACAATCCATCTTTCCCTATCCTGCCAAAATCTCTACTCCTACCATGTGTAGAATTTGCTCATTTCTAGAACATCAAATGTGACCTGCTAAATTCTCCTAAGTCACTTCAATCAGTTGTTCTTGCAGCTTTGCCTGTTAGCTCAGAAAATCATAGGAACTTACTTCTGACCCTGGAGGATCCTCAGGGTTATAGCTCAGAAGCTTCATGGCATTAGGATGGCATCCAGCCAAAATATCTCCTGTGACACGATTGACAGTTAAGTTATCCACTAAAGTGCTTAACTGTATTACCTGCCAACAAAGAGATAATAGTGAAGACGTTGTTTCAAAGTTCTTTTCTCTTTCTTCCTCCCACCAACCACTTCGAGTTTCTTGAAACTGGCATTTTTGAGGGATTTTCCTAAGGAATTTTAGAAGTATAAGCACAATCTCCTGAAATTATTTTAAAATAGGTATGTTTCCTTCATTCAGGAAACACATTCCTAGGTCACAAGTGTAGGAGCCAATGTAAGAGGTCATGTTGTGCAAGCAAGACAGGGCACTTTTACCTTCAGTGGCGTTAGATCCCAGTTATCATGTTTCTTCATTACGTGAATGTTCTGAGCCATTACATCTGCTACATAGATATACCTTTGAAGTAAATAACATTTACATTTAAACAAGTAGTAAGGAGACAATGCTACCTTTTATTTTCCAGAAGACGTATAAAAATTTACAGTAGTTGAAAGCACTGCAGCAATGTCTTTCTAAAGCACAGTAACAGGAGAAAATGGAGTGGAATTTTTAATATTCTTGAAGTGCTTCAAATAAGCTTTGCCTATGAGAGATGACTATAAAGTAATGAAATTGGTGTTTATAGATGACATATAGCCTCCATCTCATTACTTAGGAGTCATGATTTATTCCTTAAATTGAATCGAGGTAAGTGGATCTCTTATAAAGCCAAAAGAGTCTATTCTCTCAAAAACTAGTGCTTGAAAACTATCAGATGACCATGTAACTTGATCACAATCATTTTTTTTTTTAAAGACAAAAGGCACTGAAGAGTTGTTTTCCACAGGGATAATCTCTACTCATCACTCCAGATTTACATATTAATATTCATGGAACTTTACTTTTTCAAAAACCTTCCATTTTAAGATACCTTAAAGGAGTGTGTCTCATTTCATGCTGCATCAAATAGTATTTTCTCATAGAAAAGTCTACTCTTCAGGATATCAGAATTCTGAAACTTACATGATTGCAATTCACAATTGAATTTGGGCCCCTCTCTCTTCCTCATAAGGACTTAGTGTAAATGGTTAAAGACTTTTAGCCTTATTAGGGATAGAGGTTTTGCACATTTGTTCTTTTTAATGTGGCAGATAAATGAGTTTCTGGAATCATGTAAGAATCTGGAACAAGAACCTTATAAGATTGAGTCCAAATCCTTCACTTTATTGGTGGGAACCTGAAATGCAAGGGACAAAATGTTTCCTTAAGGCAAATACTGGATGGTGTCACTAATCTGTGGAATATAGAGAAACCAAACAAATAGTCAGATAAAACCAACTCAAAAGCTAACCCTTGAAAGCTGACTGTAGAACTGAGATATTCACAGGAGGGAAGGGCAAGGACAAAGTGAGGAGTGAGCACAAAATATAAACAATGATGTAAACCAGTGTTACCTCAATAAAAAAATATATATAAAACAAATTAATAAGAGAAAAAAGAATCATACATTTAATGTGAAACCTGGTCACACCTGAGCCTTCTTACTTAAACCTAAGGAAACAATGCCACTTAAGGGAAGGTGTTGATGAAACTATCTAGGACAAAAATTATAGAATCTCTTACTTCTTGTCTGGTGACACTGTGATTCCATTGGCAGAACTAAATCCTTTGGCCACTACTTTGACTTCACTTGGACTGTAGAAAAGAACATAAGTCCAATGAAGATCCATTAGCATCTCTATTATCCCCAGGAAAAAGCTGGTAAAATAGTGGTCTCTGGTGGCATAAAACTGTTCTGGTCCAAGAACCACTATGTCATTCACACTAAGAGAGAGAGAGAGTGTGTGTTAAATATGGAGTCATTAAATATCTTGACTGTTGCCAAAAACCACTATATCTCAAAGATCACTGTATTCATTAATTTGAAAAAGTAGATATGTACTACCATGAATTAAAGACTTTCATAGAAAGTATAAGATTTTTCATTGCCTCATAAATTTTCTTTTAGCCATTTGCTATTTTCTCACTCTGCCACAGAAGTCAACAAAATCAAATAAATACTGTAGCAACAGGAAGGCCACAGGTACAGGTTCTCTATGGAGCTGGCGGATAGGTAAAAGAGTACTGGCGCTCTTGGTGGCTTTTTAAGCTTTTAATTATCTTTTAAAGAGAGGCAAGGGCAGGCAATGGGGCAGAAGGGCCGGGAGGCTGGGAGGCTGGCAGGCCTCCTTGACCCCGGTGAATCTTCACTTTCTCGGGCTCTCAGGAGTTCTCTCGTGGTCTCTGTTGCTCCCCAAAATGGTTCTCTGCTCCCTCTGCTGCTACTTGTAAGCCCAGTCTCTGGCCCAGGTGCACCCACACACACACACCCACACCCTGCCTCAGGTGCCCGCCATCAGGCAGGCGTGTAGGCCCATGGGGGTCTATCATTGATGGGAGGGCAGAAAAAACTGATGATTCTTTTGTTTACCCTACAAATATATTTATATTTGTATTATATATATATAAATATAATGAATATAATTTAAAAAATATGTATTCCTCAAACTCCAAATCTTTGACTGTAATGTTAGTAATGGTTTCTATAGTGGTCATAGTGGAGGTCACTAAGAGTTCTGATTCTGCTCCTTCTAGATTAGACTTCTCCATGTCTTTGATGTTGTATCATGGCTATATGATTTGCTTTGGCCAATGTGTTGGGAGCCAGGGGCGTGTGCTCTTGGGGCAGCAGTCCTGAGCCACACCACTCCTGCTGAATGATCTGAGGTGGCAACAGTGGCTCAGTTACGAGGCATAGAAAGAGGATGTCTTCCCACTGTGACCTTCAAGCTAGAAACATGAAGCTTCCTGATATTGTTGCAACTGCTGGCACCTCCTGATACCTCTAAGACACCAACTGTTACGAATGCATCAACCTTATGTAGGGTAAATGAGAGTTGTCATGTTTTTCCACTCTCCCCTCATGGATAGACCTCTGCAGGCCTACACACATGCTTCTTGGCAGGCACCTGGAGTAGGGTGTTGGTCTTCGTGAGAGGGAGCACCTGAGCCAGAGACTGCGCTTATAAGCAGAGGAAGCAGTGGCAGCAGCAGAGAACAGAGCGTGGAGCAGAGGACTGTTTGGGGAGCAGCAGAGAGACCACAGGACGCCGCCAGAGAGTCCAAGAGAGTGAAGATTTGCCGGGGGCTGGGAGGTCCCATTGCCTGCCCTGTACCTGGTTGTCACTTTACGAAAGCAATACAAAGCCTAAAAAGCCACCGAGGGCTCCAGGACTCCTTTCCTTTTAAGCCATCTGTGCAGCTCTATAGCGACCCTGCTCCCTGGTGTTTTCTTGCCGCTCTACCTTACCCTGCCCTCCCCGGTGCTCGAGATTATATTAATAAACATGCTGTGCCAGGATTGGGATCTCTGTCTGCACCTCAACAGCCCACCTGGTCCCAGCTTAATCTCCTATCCATCCTCCCTCAGTTTCCGCTTGACTTGGTTGGTGAACAGCACAATGAAATGAGGTGATGTGTGTGGCTTCAGATGGAAGATTTTAAGAACAAGTATGCGATGCACCATGTTTCACTTAAGTAACAAGCAGCTTTATAAAAGATATCCATCACTGCAATACCAAGCGCAGCTTTGAATTCAGATGGATCTAGGTTTACACCTGGCTCTGCCACTTACAAATTATGTAACTTGGTCAATTACTTAATCCAAAACTTCTCTAAGTTTCAGTTTACTCATGCCCGTTACTAAAGGCTATTATGAAAATTAAACTAGTTTGGTATAGTGCCTGGCACATAGTCAATGCTTAATAAATGTGATTTTTTTAAATATGTGCTTACAGGCCTTTTCAATTTCTTCTTTAAAGCTCTGATTAAGCAAAGATATGGCCCATCTGGAGGTCTGTTATAACACCCAATGGGTGTGGCTGTCAGAGGGACAACCTACCAGGACAACTAGAAAAGCCTGTAGGTGTGAAAAGAGACTGATACTAGGGATTGAGTTGCTGTGCTATGGAGGATGGAATTAGAGCTGAGAATCAAATTGAGCACCTTTATAAGATTAAAATGCTTTCAAAACTGGAGAATATAAAGATATTCAAGATTGAATACAGCAATTTCTGGTGAGGTACTAGGCAGTGTCACCATGGGAACCTTTAGAAAGTTTTAGAAAAGATGTTACCAAACAAGTTTAAGAAAGCCTGCTGAGCCAAAGAAAACAAAGCACACAGCAGAGGTACAAAATAAATAGAAGTGTAAAATACTTTAATTCCATACCTCTTGAGCAGTTCGTGTTTTATGGTTTTCAGGTGTATGAGAGAACGTTGCTGTTCCTCAAATTTAAATATCTCCACAGTGGACTCCATGTGGGGATGATTCACAACATATAGATACACAGTATGGTCTAAAGTGAAAAAAAGACAGCAGTTCCAAGAAGCTTACTTCTATTGCAACTATAATAATAGTTGGAATAGACTTGGTATAGAACTTAGTCACTTCCTGGGATTTTTTTCTCATACATCTTGCATTTGATCCACCTGATAGGTAAGTCAGAAAAATGCCAAAATATCCACTTTACTAAGGAAATTGAGGCCCAGAAGATAAATGACGTGTCAGCAATTTCACCAACTACCAAGTGGAAACTCCAAGCACATGGGTTTCTACAGTGGTTTCTTCGCCCTCGCCTACATACCCTCCCTAGGAGGAAGATACAGAACAATGAAGCATAACATGGGTGTGGTTTCCCTGGGTGGCCCTTCAACTAGAGAAGTGAAGGCAAGCAGACAAAGTTGCTGAGAATGCTTCCCTGTGAGAAACGCCTAAACAAGATCAAGAAATGCAAGGGCTCTATAAATATCTCAAAATAAGCAACACTTCCCAGCTAGAGAATGAACTCCTGTCACAAGTCAGCTACCTAAGGTTGAATAGCACAATTTAGTGAACCCACTGGACCCAGAATGTAAATATGAATGCAAGAGAAAAGAGACTAGCCAATTCTGAGCATTATCGATCTCAAGAATGTACACTGATCTATTTTTATCTTGGCATGTGAACTTGCGGGGTAGCAATGTAGCTTCTCAGAGCACTGTTTTCTAACTTATCAGGCGCTCTCCGTCAGATGAGTTCTGGATTTTGAAAGGGCTTCGCCCCTTGCTCCCCCTGGGAACTTGCTCTGTGTTCATCTCCCCTCCGCCTTTGCTTGATGTGATTTGCAAGGTTACAGTGGAGTAAGCCCCTGCCATGAGATGCAGAGATATACAAATGGCTAGTACTAAGATCCTTTGTACAATTTTTTAAAAAGATTTATTTATGCACACAAGAGCCGGGGTGTAGTCCAGAGGTGGGGGGACAGTGGGGGTTTGAGAGGATTCACCAGAGACAGAGTGGGGAGCAGAACAGGTAGATTGACTGAAATACACTGCTGAGGGGAGCAGCAGGCCGAGACAAGAGAGGTCTGCTGCACCTTGTGGGAAGCTCCCTGGCTGGGTATCGAACTCTTACTGCAGTGGCTGCAATAGCTTCACAGTGCTGAGACTTAACCCCTTGCACCACCAGGGAGGCCCTGTACAACTTTTTAAATTGAGATATCGGTCTTTCTGTCGTTGAATAGTTAAGCTTCTTAACAATACATGATTTGTGAATATTTTTTCTCATTCTTTGGGTAATTTTTTACTTTCTCGGTGACATCTTTTGAAGTTTTAAATATTGACAAAGTCTAATTATCTATTATTTTCTTTTGTGTTGTGTTTTTTAATGTCACACAATTATTTTCAAAGAGTCTGTAGTTTATACAGTAGATTTCTGAGTCCAATATCCAAACTAATTGTGATGGTCAAATGAGAAGAAAGGGGTTAGGATGAAAAGGATGACCACATTTTATTTTTCCTTCTTTAATGCACTCTTTAAAAATGTTTTGATGCATGATTATTATCTTAAGAATACATATCCATCATTCAGATAAAAGAGCATCTTCCTTATTTCACATGCAGTTCAGTAGTTGGGGTGAGTGGTTTACATTTCCCTCATTTTCCCTTCATTCTTATGTATTCAGGCTTTACCTTTGTCGATGAAAGTACTTATCCCGTGTGGATTAAATGATGCTTTGTCAAAGCTGCCACTGATAGGCAGTGCCTGGGCCCTTGCGTTTTGCTCATTCATATTTATCAAGAAGATTTGTCCTGGTTCATCAGGAGCAAAGCTTGGCATGCCTGGATATTTTAACCCCTGAAAAAGGAGAGAGACAAAGAGAATGCATATATATACCTATCAAAATATTTTCATATGGAATCTAGAAACTCAAAGTCTACCAAAATAAGTACTCTATTACTTTCACATTTATGGGATTTTTTTCACTGTCAGCTGTTGTCATTATCCAATCTGAGGGACAACTCTTGTCACAGAAGCTATTGGGAATGGGAATATGAAAAAATCCATATTCAGTTAAATATAGAGAGAATGGGGGGGGAGGCGGAGGGAGGGAAGGAAAAGCGCACAAAATGGAATAGAAAAGAACACAAGGGACCATGGAGATGGATCACGGGTGAATTGGTGGTGGGCTACCCAAGGGGAATACAAAATGTAAAAGACATAAATAACAATAAAAATATATATATTAAAAAAAAGATGTAATACATGATAAAAATAAATAAATAAATAAATAAATATAGAGAGAATGGTTAAGCCAAAAAGTATAATGCAGGAAACTAGGCTGTGTAACTTTGTGTAAGTCCTCTGGCCTGCCTGTGCCTCCAATTCCTCATGCATAAAATGAGTCAAATTACAATGCACAATTGCTAAGATTCTTTGGTCTTGACATTCTATACTCACCTTCCTTAAAGCGGAGAGAAAGGGTGCATGATTTATTGCTCCCATCCTTACATCCATTATGTTATGTAGTGGCAAATAGAATGAACCAAGAATTAACATAGAGTTGACTATTTCTGACTTATAGCTATGTCTGAACATTTGGACATGACTTGATTTTTTCAAGTAGTTCAAAAAATTCATTCCAGTAGGACAGTGGCTCTTTCTACTGGAAGGACCAAGTGTTGATCAACCAGTAATAAACATCCTGATGTACTGGGCCTTTCCTGCATTCCAGGTCACGGTATCAAACCTGGGGAGTGGTTTAATTAGATGAGTTACAAAACTTAGCCCAATTTCTTCCTGTATCCCTATCCCATCCTTTTGATATATATCCTTACCAATAATCTTGTGTCTTTTCTTGTACCCTTATTTCCATTTATAGTCAAATTCTCTATCTCTACCTCCTTTATCTCTCTCCTCTCAACTCTCTTTCCTTTAAACACACACACACACACACACACACACACACACACACACACACACACACACACATTCATAATACTGTTCTTGGACCTTCCATTGCTTCTACCCCACTCCTGCACCTCAAGGGAGTCAATCTTCAGCTCTGAATAACCACGCCTACAGCATATTTTTCTTAGACCGGTCCCTCTATTCCTAAATCTTATACAAAACCTGACTTCGCCTAGACACCTGGCACTCTGAATGAGGCCTGGCTCTTACATAAGGCTAGTCTAAGATCAGTTTGAAAAACTCCACCACAATTCTCATCTCACTTTCAACCAAATATTCAACATTGTTTACTAGATTTTTGCTCATTCTTACTGGTCCTCTATTGCATTTTTCCAAGTATCTAGTCTAAATTTATTGCATTATTTTCCAGAGTACATACTTTTTTCCTCTGTATTCTCAATGGATCACTTTACTTCCAATTTCTCTAACAAATAATTTCATCCAAGGTGAATTTCTTGGTTCCCCTTGTCTGCCACTGTAATTCTTCAATTTTATCAAAAATCTTCCTTTCTCCCTCTTCTCAGGTAAGAAATATCCCTCTTCTGTTCTTAAGTTAACTCCACTACCTGTTTAATGGTTCCTGTTCTCCAGGTCCTATCTTTAGAAATTGCATCCTTTCTCTCTCACTTTACCACTTACTTTTGGCAAAAGGCCGGAAAAATAGTTCATGTTTCTCCTTTGAAACAAGTATTCTCCAAACTTTACTGGTAAAGGACATCGGTGTCCAGGTCATAAAATTCAGGCTTAAAATCTACTTTTTCCCCCTAGCCCATTTGTCATCAAGCTTAGTGGCTTAGATAATGGTAGCTCTGTGGGAAATGTCAGAGACATCTCATACCACACTTTTCCTTTTCACTTGAGGAAAATTAAACCTAAGAATCAAAATGCCTCCATCACTCAGTTTGCTAATTGTATAGACTACTTTGCCACACCAGAAGATAAGGTTTGAAATTAGGGAATATTGTTGAGGAAGGCAGCTCAGAAGCTCACAGCAAGTACCTTGGCCACTTGAGGGCATGTGTGAGTACTACTGACTTGTAGAAAGACTGGTTGATCTAGAAATGAAAATGACCTTATAGGGAGATTGGTCAGGGTAGGTATTGCAAACAGTCCTGGTTTAGAGTAATTATCATGATGAATGACACACTTACAATAAATGGTTTCACTGCTCACCTGTTTTCTGCTTAAGGAATTTGGGTAGGAATCTGTGGCAAATGATTATAAACAATTCTTTTGATACCATTCACCAATGAAAAATGGTGAAAGTCACCTGGAGGTGCAGGCATCTTACTTTGCCCAGCAGATTACAGGGATGTGTGGACAGGCATTGAAGTCCTCTACTGCTCTCATTCACCACCATGTGCATTCTGTAAAGAGTCAAACACCTGTGTGTGCTGGGTAGTGCGTTAGGTGCTGAGCGTGTGGTGAACGCTCTGCAGTCCTGGCTTCAAGGAGCTGAAATCCTGGGATGCGGCAGCAAGCAAGTGTGGTATGAAAGAGCCTAAGCACGGAGAATGTGGGGGACCAGCAGAAAGGCACCTCACCAGAAGGAAAGTATTAGGGAAGATTTTTCTGAGGAATTAAACTGACACTGGAGTGAGAAGTCATAGAGACTAGGAGTTAGCTGGTAACATGTGAATCAGGGAGTAATTTTGCAGGCAAAGAGAAGCATGCCACTATGTTTCAAGGTAAGGAAGCAGGCTGACACTTAGCACTCTGAAATAAACTAAAACTATCTATTGCACAGAATTGCACTCTGTATCAGCAGCTTCCACACATATTCTAGGATGGCAAGAAAGGGCATTAGTAGAAAGTAAGAAGAACAGGAATTGAATTTACTTCTGTGCAGAAAGATTAAAAATAAGCAAAGGATATCATCCTTAGCCTCTAAGTATGAATTGTTGGCTAGTTTACAAAAAGAGCTCCATTATTTAAAACTTCATAGTCACATTTCTCATGGAATTACTTGTGATGAAAATCTATTCTGGGTAGTAATAATTCAGTACTTTTAATTCTAGTGAAAATAGAAAAGAAGAATATAGCAGAACTACAAATATCATTTCTTAATAGCAAAGAAATCTTCTAGCTGTAGCCTAATCATTTTTATAGGTCTATTTGGTATAACATTGAAAATCTACAGAGGGCAATAGAAAACAAGTCAACAAAGAAAAAGATTTTCTAGATAGCTTTGCTTTATCTTTGGTTCTGGAGGAAAATTAAAGAAATAAAATTCCTCCCACCTACCCAACTCCACACATACCATCTCCAGCAGCAATTTAAAATCCAAAGGAGACATTGACTATAATGTATATACTTAAGAATTTAGAAATTTAGGCCACTAAGGGGTATTACATGTGCCTACTTTTGGGGCAAAAAGACTAAAATTAAAAAACTCATGTGTCATGGTATTTTATTGGCCAAAATGGCATATTAGACATATAATGACAACAAGCAAAATCACACTGAAAATAGTCAACCAAGTTTTTCAAAATCCTAGATCCCATTTAAAATTACAACTGATTTAACAAATACATGATAATTTTCAGCACCTTCACAACATATACATCTTAATTTACTGGAATCCAGTGTCCATGCCTTCCACATCCGTAGCATCCTAATCATCCCAAACATGGGAAGGTGGTTTTAGGGAATAAAATGCAGGCTGTCTTCTCTGCTTGTCTCGGAAAGAGGTAGAAGAAATGGCAGGGAACCCAAGATGGAAAGTGATCAGCATTTTGAACTAAGTGTTATGGTTAACATCTTGGTCACAAACATTTACTGAGCTCCAAACACAGAGAGGCATGAAGAGAGGAATACCAGTTTGTGAGAAGATACTACCAGAAGCTGAAGCTCAGTCAAATAGAAGCAATAATGGGAATGAACAGCAAGAGGACAGATATGGAGATTACACTTAGAATTGAAAGGAAATCAATATGCATTTATTGAGGGCCTACTGAGGATGTAGCTGCCCACAGGGAGCTACCCACCATGGGGCAGGCAAGCCTGTGGTGTCCTGAGTAGTCTTCCAGAATCTTGTTTTTGGCCTTTTTTTTTTTTAAGTTGACTGGTTTACCTGCAGGTGGTATAAGTGTGTCAGGGTCCATCTGGCAGATGTAGTCAGTAACATTAATGTACTTGTCTATATAGTTATTGACAACAGCATCTGAGGGGCATGGGAAATACTCACACTAGAGATAAAAGCCAGCCCACTAGGAAGTATATCAATATCTTCAGAGCCATTTTCTGCAAAAGAAGTGGAGGATCAGAAAAATGCATGTGTGGAGGCTTAAAAAATAAATCTCACCATTGAAACTCTGAACTTCCTTTGAAAACTACATTCATTTTTTCAACTATTTACCTGGGAAACTACATTAACTTTTAGGAATCCCACAGGCATGCTACTCTACAATAAAACCTGAGTCAGATCACTTAAATATTTAAGTTTCTTTTTTTCTATTTTTTTCAGGAGAAAAGGCAGTGAACAATAAAATAAATTCATGTCCTAGTATATTCTTTAAATAAAATCTTCTAGACTATGTCCCAAGAGATTCAGCTTTATTCCTTATGGAAGACTGATCACTCAGTCGAGTGATAATGTTTGGAAAGACATCATTGGGAAGGTTTCTTAAAGGCCTCTCAGTTAAACATTTCTCCTCTTTCACCTTTCTGTTGAGGCTTAAAAATCTATCATTATCCAGTCATATTGGGAAATTGTTATAAAAGACATGGTCTGAGTATGGACTATTAAATATAAGTGAATTTGAGAGTTTAGTAAGATCTTTTTGAAGTTGGTCTTGAGCATTTTTCTAGGAAAAGAAGTAGATAATAAATTATGATTGAGGAGAGACTGAAAAAGAGCCTCACATAGGAGAGAAGTGAACATGTTGACGGAGTCTCCAATGACTTCAGTTCACAGCCTTTTATGCTGCTGCAAGTGGCACAGGGATAAACTGTCTCCACTGAGCTCTCAGAATTACAAATTCATGAGTAAAAAGATTGTTGCCATTTTATGTTAGTAAGTTTTGGGATAATCTATTATCCAGCTATGTAATTCGAACATGTGGGCAAATGTTTTCCTAGGGTAACAGATTACTAGGTTATCAAAACAATTGGGGGAGGATAGGGAAGAACACAGAAAACTGGGACAAAGGCAAAGAAAATGCAAATTTGAACTAATAGATTAATGAAAAATAGGCACAGAAAATCAGAGAACAAAGATTGAGCTATAGTCACTCTTAAAGTTTGCAACAAATCCCCAACTAATGACCTGAAAATTAATCACAATTTTCTATTTTCTAAGCATCCAAGTCAACGAAGATTATCTATCAATGGTATCTTGATAACCTGAAAAATGAAGCACTATTTGCATGTGGCATAACATGACATTGGGAATGTCATGTTATGTGTAATTAAATTTGGCTTCAACTCAGTAATTAAATTTGGCTTCAACTCAGTTGAAGGGAGCAATTCAGATACTCACACTGGATATTCTAATTTGATTCGAATTTGATGTTATTCCGCAGTCTTTGAACACAACATCTTGGTTTCCTTTTGCCCTAATCCCCACCTGCACCTATGTCCTGAATGTGGATATTCTTCAGCTCTGTCTTCCCTTGGCTCTTTCTCCAGTCCAGCATTCATTCCATGTACATAATCAACAGGAGTAGACATTTTTTGGAGATGTTGTGTTTGTCTTGAATAATTTGCTCCATTCAGGGCATAGGGAAATTGTGTTTTGCATTCAGATGTGGACAAGAACTACCAAGTGATGGTACACAATTCCTGTGCCTACTGAGCCCCTCCATCCCTACGCTGACTGCACCCACAGGAGGAAAGCATCACATCCTTGCGACAGTGGTACCTCTGAGAGTAAGAATTTCAGGATACCCTCCTCTGAGTCCTTCCCCCCCACACATTAGCCTGTGTACAACTATCATTAATATCCTACAACTAAGTCTAAAATCAGTCTAATGAATAGGCCTCTACTGCTTTTTAACCTGTCAATACTACTACAGCACCTAACTTTGTTTCTTTGGATTCCCATCATTCCCTACAGGCACCCTGAGGAAGGGTCACACTGAAACATTACTGTCAATATTATCATCATTTCACATTCTTGGAGAGAAGGTTCTGATAGCCAGCTGAGAAAACAAACAGAACCTATTATGGATTAGAAACATGTCTTATAAGCTATAAGAGGGGACAAAGGAAAGAGGAGAAACATAAAGACACCAAATAGAATGGTTGCCTGCTTTTGACCCTGCCCAGGGAAAACCTAATAAAGATATTCATATTTCAAGTGAAGCTTTAATTAGATGACAAGGGTAGCCAATTAATTTCAAGGTTAAAAACAATCCTTGACTCACAAAACCTTGGAAAAGAGATGGGCTTAATACACAAGGGTCTATGTGGTATGATTTCTGAAGTATAGAACTATTTCATCTTTCAAACTTCTCAAAAAGAATTCTAGGAAAGGAAAGGAAAAAGGGTTTCTTCCACCAATAAAATTAACCATGAAAATCTAAATCTTAAAAAAAAGTCACAAATCAGAATTTTCCCCCAGCTCTGTTACAGCCTCCAATACCCCGCTAAAATCCTTTAGTGGTTTCCCATCACTTCATAAAGCCTTTCACTTATCAAATAGTTGGATACTATGAGTACTTAAATGTTGTCTCATGATCTTTATTTAAGTAGTCAGCCTGCCTTGTTAGGGTCAGTCCTGTGTGTTAGTATTCATCTTGTGCGTCTCATTTGTTTTTTTGCAAAGTACTTTTCCTGAAGCTTTTGCAATAAACATGTTGCTAGTGACAAGAAATACAGTGTCACAGGACAGCGTGTACAAAGGCATAGAAGAACATGGTTCTGTTCATTATCACTCTAGTTCTAGACCAACCCCTAGACAAACATCTTCATTCTCTGTGTGCCAGTTTGCTAATCTGCAAAGTACAGACTGCAGCACCCATCCTACAGTTTGGTTAGGAGGATAATACAAATATTTGTGAAGGACTCAACAGAATGTTCCTAGACAGTACGCCTTTGATAAGGAAGCAATGTCTGTATTATCCTATTAACAGATAATACATGATCATTCTAACTTGTTTAGTTCTCCAGATATAAAATGTAATATTTATTTCTTGTAACGTGGCAATATTAACATAAAATAACATGACAATATTTTCTTTAACCAGCTTCTAATCATTTAAGTTTTTCTCTTCAAAATACCTGTGTAATCAAACTTTTGATCTATGTCTTACAATTTTAGCATCATTTTAGTTTCTGAAATTTCTGAATTATACAACCTCAGAGTGGGACTAGACTTTAGCAATCATCTTGCCTAACTGCTCTTCTAAATTACTTGGCAAGTTCACATCTTTGAAGAGACATATGTAGTAAATATGCATATTACTCCACAAAACGGTTAGTCAGTGTGACATTTCCTTATTTTTAAAATCAGATTAAATCTGACCCTGAGCCTGGTTCTACCAAAGTGGAAGAAAATTCAATCTCGGTCATGACTGGGTCTCTTTCTGCCAAAGTTGTGCAAAGATAGATGGACTGTTTCAACACCAAGCAGAATATTTAGGCAAGTCCATATGACATTTACCCTCACTAGTTAAGATAGTTCTGTCACTTCAATGGTCAGGCTGGGCACACAATACAAAGGATTCAGCCTCCCTAAGTAAGCCATGTGACTGTGCCTTCTGAGGTCTTAACTCCTCACCCAGAATGCTGTGAAGAAGTTGGGCAAATATGCCTGTTATTTAAAAATAAAACCCACATATTCTTATCCTTTCTGCATGAGAATACCTAGAAGGAACTCAGAATTTTGAAAGTGAAAGTCAGTAAGGAGTTTGTCTTCAGTTCCTTCTGCTTTCTAGTCAGCAGCACAAGTCTTCACTAAGACAAGAGAGCCTAGGACCAGGCTACTTTTTGGAGAAATTAGGAGGGAGAAAAAGACAGAAAACCAAAGTCAAAAGGGACTGTTATTCTTTCTAAATGTATGTAAAGAAAAATAACATGCTAACTCTGTCTCAGTAATGTATCTTGCCATCCTGTGACGTACAGATAAATAAGACATAGCCCTTGACCCTAGGAGTCTATAGTCTGAGAGTGAAAGAAAGAACAGTCCCTGCTAGAAATAAAATAAAGCACGAAATAGATGTCACAAGTGAATCAGTTTCAGAACACTGTGAGAACTCAAAGGTAGGAGAGGAATTGGCAGCTGACTTCAGCAAGAAGAAACGAAGGACTCAGTAGAGATTATTTCACAAACCAAGGTGAAGAGTAAAAGAACGCATTCCCAGAATGGCGAACAAAACCCAGCTGGATTTTTTCTGGTAGCAACTCAGGGAGAATGGCAGCGTTGGGGTCTGAATCAGTAGCCACAGCAGTAATGAGGAGGTGAGCAGGCCTGTGGGGACCACAGACGAGGGACATGCCAACACATCTATGCGGAACAGTGAGGGACAAGGGGGAAACAAATGGCTCCAGGGTTTTGAATTGAGTGCTTGAAAATGGGGGTACCACACCTAGGAGATGTCTGGAAATGTTGGCTGTGGGTGGGGATGTGAGGGAGGAAATGACAGAAATAGAAAGTAGATTTCAGACTGGAAAAGAAGGCCTGTGGTTTGAGAGACAGAGGATCTGGCTATGGGTTTCAATTAATTTTTTTAGAGACATCTCAGTATACTCTGAGGTTCTTGAGAATAAGGGCTCTTATTCCTCTTGGAACTTGCACATTAATTTTGGAGGAATGTTATCAACGGGAGGGGAGAAGAAAGGAAAACAGGAAGACAAGAGAAAACAGAGGGGACAGGAGGAGAGTTTAGAGAGGGCCTCGCCACTGAGTAGTCAATTGCGGCCTTCAAATAATGGAGAAAGGTCTGTAGGGAAAAGGACTGAAAAAAGCCCCAATTTTGACCCTGAAATTTAGAAAACACCCTGGAAATCTGAAGTGAGGTATTGGATATAGGGCAGAGATCCCAGGAAGAGGGTTCAAGGAGTAGGAGGGAATTAAATCAGTTGCAGCTCAGTCCAGTGGATGGTAACCTAGAAATGGTGCTGGCCCCTCTGAGTACTGTCACATACATACCAAGCCCCTCAATAATGTGGCAGTTCTGGGGTTCTACTGGCTCCACTTCTCGATATGCATTCATTCTTCGGCTGTAAAAGATTAAGCCACTGCAGATCAATGAGTGACATTTAAAATCAGTGTCAAAGTATGGCCTTTAATCACTTTTATATTCATCAACTCTTCTTCACTGGTGGATTTAACATATTGATGAGTGATTGATTTTACAGGTAAGTAGGCATCTTATTTTATATATTTACACACATGGACATTATGTGGGTATTTCACCTTTATCACCTAACCTCACCCAGTGATTGTTGAAGGACTAAAATGCAATTATACATGGACAATACTTTGCTGCCCCAAACAGTGATGCAATTTAATAGTATGACTACTGAGTGTTGTTGTTAAATTAAATGTACAAAATATGGTATTATTTAATTTCTGAAAGCATTGTCTATTATAAAGTTGCTCTGTCTTCCCTTAATCCCTTAGTCTTGCCTTTTGATCCATTCTCCTAAACGGCTTTCCCAAAATTCAACAGGGTGACCTAGTAGTTAAACCATGTAACTTTTGCTTTAACTTTATTAGTGTTTAAATTTTTATGCTGACTTACTTTGCAAGTACATAAATTCATTAATCTGACTACAATTTCAACTACTGGCCAAATTATTTTTCAATATCGTGTTCTTGTTTCCACAGTGAAACATGCTCCTAAATACCTGGGATACTTTTTAATTTTTGTTAAATTATATTCAGACTCTACTTAGTCGTATCTCACTGTCATTTTAAAAAATAGGCCTTAGATCTACTTTATAATTATCATTTTTAATGATTTTCTCACTTGGGTGCACTGGGAGCAAATGTAACAAAAACACACTCAAGCTGGAAAGTATTAGCAAAAGGATCAGGTTTCTCAGCAGGTTTTAGGCATGAACCTCTGAGGAGACCAGCTCTACTTAGAGAAATTAAAAAAACAAAGCAACCCAGAGATAATGCAAGATCCACTGAGAGATGTCCATCACCATCTAACATTTCTTCTTTCTAACTCAGAATGTCCTTTCCTTAAATATTTTTGGGATGGCATCAGCACCACTAGATGTTCCGTTTTGGAAGGCGTGATACCTGCAAACTGCCAGTTTCTACCTGCAGATTTCAGTTCATTTCCCGGCTTCCTGGCTAGATCTTGTAATCTGGGTGACTTCTGTAACCCAGTACTCCTCGCCCTTTAACTTGTTTTGGGCAAGTTGCTGAGTGAATCGTAAACATCCTGATCCCCTCCCTTGAGTTTAGTGCTCCCAACAGAGTTAGATTTTTCAGGAGCAGAAGGTGGAGGAAGACCGAGAAAATGAGTGTGGGGGCACTTTTCTTTCAAAAAATAAATGGGGGTATTTCTGCCTTATCATCTCAGGAAAAGCAAGCAGTCAGTTCACTTTCCACTTTAGTGCTCTTCAAGGGGTAGTTTGCTGGGTGGAACTGAGAAGTGAGGTTGCAAAACTGCTCGTTCCTACCCGCTAAGAGGATGGCAGGGGGCAGTTCCTGATCTAACTTGGAAAAGGAGAGAAGAGAACCGAGGACACCCTCATCAAGATGCCAACTCACCTAAATGCCACCAGCCTCTCCCCGAATAGGGCCAGGCCGACCCCCAGTAAAGTCAGTGCCACCAGTTTCCCCATAGTCTTGGGTTCCCCGCGATGACTATCAGGCGCCGAGCGCTCCCGGAGGGCGAGGCCGGCGGATTCCCGGCCCCGCCCTTGCCCTCTGGTTGGTGACCGCCCAGCGCGTAGGCACCTCTGGGGTATGTGCGCTGCCAGGACGCAGGGACTTTGCCACGTGTTGTCCCGGCCCCGCCCCGCCCCGCCCCGCCGCCCAGGGTTCAAGGTCACGTTTTAGCGCTTGGTTCAGAGTAACCTAAGCGCTGGATTTCCCGCCCCCTTCCCCCAACCCCCACCTCTTTTGTTTTCTTTTTTTTTGGTTCCCTGCAAGGTTCAAGTCAGAGAGGGAGCCTTGGAGCGGATTCTTGGCAGTTGTGGTAAGAACGCAGCCGCCCGGTTAGTGGGGTGGTGGAGGGAGTTTGCTGCTAAAAGCAGCGTGGAGTTTTATCTGAGCTCCTCAGATGGACTGAAGGGGTGAGGCAGAGCAGGGAGTTAAAGTTCAGAGTCCCAATTTCGCTTTTTGGCAAAGCAAGACGTGAGATGACCGGGAAGGTTACTTCGGAGACCCCAGAAAGTGTGACAAACGAAGATAATCAAAGAGAAATATTTCTCCAGATAATCAAAAACTGGGTGAATTTGTAAATATCATCGTCACTATCGTTGATGGGATAAAGAAAATTCAGGAGAAGGGAAAGAAATAGAGTAGGAAATAGGAAGATGCGCAGAATGAGGGAAAGGGATAAAGTTTCTTTGGGAGGCAGAACTTTCAAAAGTCTACTTGATCCTTCTCTGGGTCTTCAACTCCTGGCATGTGAGGAACGCTATCCAGCTTGGAGGGGAAGGGACTGGGATGGGGGAAGACCAGGAGTTTGGGTAGAGCAAAGTAGCAGCTTCAAGCATGATCAGCTTTCATTTACCAACAAGTTAGAAAAGGAATAATATTTATATTGAGTATGTATTTGTTGAGAGAACAGTGCTTCCTTGATCTGGAAATATTAAGAAAATTTTAAAGGTAGTTCTTTGTATATGGGATCCACGATTGTAGTATGAATGCATAGTTATGGTATGAAAAATGAAGCTTGCCAGTTAGGCAGCACTGCTGTGGACCTGGTGTTATGATTAGAACTTCACCTATATAAAGTAACTCTTTTAATTCTTAGAATAACCTCTGCGATAGCTAACATTCCAATTTTATAGGTGTGAAAACTGGCACAGAGTGGCAGTGTAATTTGCCCTAGGTCACACAGCTGACGAGTGGCAGGGTAAGGCAGTCTGGGTCCAGAGCCAGTGCCCTTACTGTGTGGTCTCTATTAAAGTGTGGAAGAAGGACTATTACACAGCAACACAATAACATTTAGAGTTGTATTAATAAGATATTTGTTTTTAAGGGATTCATTTTAAAATAATTCAAGAAGTAGAGGAATTCAATGCTGTTTTTATTAGGACTCGGAAAAAGAGAAAGGAAGAAGGGAGAAGTGCTCCTAAAGCTAGGGATCAGGAGACATTGTATAGGCATGTGTGCAGATTTGGGGCTCAAGCTGTCCCAGTTTGGGTCCAACTTGACTACGGTGTTCACCTTTTTAACTCTGCAGATTGTTCTTTAAAAGAGCATCTACCTCATAAGTGACAAATTCAAATGTTAGGATGAATGCAGTGTTCGATATTGTGCTTGGTACATTGTAAGAAGTCAATAAACATTAGCTATCATTTAAACCTGAACCTCCATCTGGTTCATTATGGAGAGAGATTCCTATCCTATTGATCACTGGGTCTCCCAGTGCCAGCCACAGAACTTTGTACTTAATAGTTTCTCTCTAAGTATAGATTAGATAGAAGGATGCAAGTTGTGAACTTGGGGGAAATGAAATTTGGGAGAATAAAAAGTAATGGATGATGAATAGTAATATTGTATTAGGCATTCTGCATGCTTTATTTGCATTTTACTTCTTATTAAACTCACTTAAAAATAAAGTAATCCTTAAGAGAGTTTATGGAATAACTCACTTCAGGTTGCATAACTAAAAAGTGTCAGAGACTCCGTTTGGACTCAAGGTCAAGTGACTACAGTATATATTCCTCATCACTGTATTTTTTGCCTCCTAGCATAGTGTGAAGAGGAGGTAAGAAAAGTTGAGCAATTGATTAAGGTGCATGTTATCTATAAATTGCTTAAAGTTTCTTCATTTTGGACAGAGCTTGTGTGCGCGTGCTCTCTCTCTCTCTCTCTCTCTCTCTCTCTCTCTGTGTGTGTGTGTGTGTGTGTGTGTACATTAACTTGAAATCTTAGAAGTGGCTAGTTGTCATTTAAATTCCATGGTCAGTAATTCAGATACCCAACCTGGTTAGTATTAAAGAATTTCATACTTGGGAAACCACTGTAACAAGTGTCACAGTCTAAAGCCACACCTGGCGATCTTATTCTTTAGCTTAAGATATTAATAAAAACAATAATTCATTGTGAAGCCACTTTTCTCCAAAACATGTGGATTACCAACACATAATTGTATAAGTGGATTCAAATCTGTCTACAGTAAGAGTAGAAACAAGGAAACCAGCATTCTCACACCAAGAGTGGGATCCTGGCTGTCTTAGCCTATTGGGGCTACTGTAACAAAGTGAACAAAAAATACACTGGTGGTTTATAAACAACAAATATAATTTCTCACAGATCTGGAGACTGGAAAGTCCAAGTTCAAGGAACAGGCAGACCCAATGTCTGGTAAGAACCACTTCCTACACTGCTGCTAGTCCCATTCATGTGGCCCTACCAGTATCAGGTAATCAGTCACCTCCCAAAGACCTCCCCCTAGTAAGACAATAACATTATGGTTAGAACTTAAACATGAACTTGCAGGTGACACAAACATTCAGATCATTTCACTGGCCCTGACCAGGGAGGATTCTACTTCTTGATTTGAGGTGGGCTGAATCCTCCCTTTAGAACTTTGTCTCAGACTAAATCTTTAGTTACATTCTTATGGCATACAGAGCTGTTGAAATACAAAGACTAGATCTGTGACTTCTCTGAGTTTATTGGGCAGATCATAGCATGATTTTCATGCCTTTCTGGTAAAAAAAAAAAAAAACATTTGTGTATGACAGACTTGGGTTTGAGCTTTGCTCTTTTTTTTTAAAGATTTATTTATTAATGCATACAAGCTGGGGTACAGGCCAGAGGCGTGGGTCAGCGAGAGGGTTCACCAGAGACAGAGTGGGGAGCAGAACAGGCAGATCAGAAATACACTGCTGAGGGGAGTAGCGGGCTAGGCAGGAGAGGTCTGCTGTGCCATGTGGGAATCTCCTGGGCAGGGTGTCAAACTCGCGTCTGGCGACAGCTCCACAGCACAGCGCTTAACCGCTGTGCCACTGGGGAGACCCGGTTTGAGCTTTGTTCTTATTGGACCTTATTATCCCACAGTGAGGTTATGGATAAAGTAACTGGTTGTCCTCATCCACAGCTAATCTAGTCTTTGAAAGCTACTAATTGTCACTCTCTAAAAGAACCTGACAAGAGACAAAACTGGCTCTTGTCCAGAGACCATTGAGTACCTTAGTGTCATAAAAGAGGCTTATTGTTATTGATATCAGGGAAAATTAGTTCAAAATCTTGAGGTCCAGAAATCATCTATTGCCTCTAGGTTTTTTCTTTTCTTACATGTACAGTATGGTTTTTTCAAATAGCTAATATGGATCAATGCAATATTATTTGTCAAAACAATAAGTAATGCAAGACAATATGTAGATCTAGTAAATCCAATACCTTTAATAATAAAAATGCTATTGGGTGGCACCAGGGTTAAAGTCTCAGTGCTATCAAGCTATCGCCAGCCACTGCTGCATGAGTTTGATCCCCAGCCAGGCAGCTAACCCACATGGCACAGCAGACCTCTTCTGTCTTGCTCACTGCTCCCCTCAGCCTGTTTTGTTCTCCACTCTGTCTCTGGTGAATCCTCTCATGCCCTGCACTGCTGACTTACACCCCAGTTCTTATATGTATAAATAAAATAAAAATAAATCTTCTTTAAAAATGCTCTTCAGGAGATGCACAACACACATGTTATAATCCTATTGTATAAAAAGTAGAAGAATCATATATTGTGCACTTATCTATATTGTGCACTCTATGTGTGTGCATATATGTGCTTATATATGTGTGTATATAAACACACAATAATCTAGACACAAACTGAAAAGTAGTTACAAGTGGGAGATTGGGGTGAAATGGGAGGTCAGTGACTATGGAAGGGGCCCTTGCTTTTATTGTATGACCTCCTATGGGGTCTGAAAATTTTAAAGAATGTATCTTTATCATATATGTAATCGTACAATTTTTAATTTAAAATAATCATTTGTGTCATGAATCTTTTTCAGGAAAAGAGGTGGTGGTAGAGGCAAAACAGCAAATCAAAAGTGATTATGTCTCAGTAAAGCTGTTTTTAAAAAGAGAATATATATTTTAGAACATTTAGAAATGTCCTAAACCATAGGGGCCAACCCTAAAAGCCTGAGTATGGATGACTACCTATCACTGGTATGTTGGAGGAAAAAAAAGCTAGATGACCACTGATTTATATTATTTTACCACTATGATATACTTGAATTTAAATAAAGTTCTTAATTTCATTCTGGATGAGTCTAATCATGAAGCCACATGTTGAATATCTGCTACTTTGTTCAGTTACTTCCTGCAGTCCACCGTGGGGAAGGCCTACACCCACTCAGGCCTTCATGTGCAGCCTATGATATGCACAGAGTCATCTATATTAAATGTATTGAGCAGCAGGGAACACCAGATTGAGATTTCACTATGCAAGTACCAAGATAATAGGGAGAGAGATGGGGGGGAGGGGGTCATACTTTTCAGGAAGAGATTTTTTCATGCTAACCGTCTACCTTAATTCTCTTCAAAGGATCTCTCATCGATATTCTATAAATCCTCAGTGACTCTAGATTGGGTAACAATGCAAGGTAGATCCAACATAGTACCAATTATTTGATTCAACAAGGACTTTCAGACCATGTGACCAGAAAAAGTGAGAGTTAAGTAGGCAGCAGAAGGGGTAATGATGCCCGAAGATAGACAGCAGGGCATCTGTAAAGTGTGGGATTGGGGGGTGGGCGGTAGAACTGCTTCTGGAGTTTCTGACATGTTAAATTTGGGTGGGAGCCTGAGAATTTGTGTCTCTTACAAGTTCAAGAGTGATGCTGATACCGTTGGTCCAGGCACTCACTTTGCAAATTGTAGGGCTAGAGCAGGAATGACTGGAAGGAAGATTGTGATTATTGAATCTGGAGATGTAAGCAGGGTGTTGTAGGCCAAGTATAGAAACTTGAATTATACCCAGGCCACATATGGAAACCAAAGGCATGACAGGACCCAAGCATTACTCTGTAATGATGAGATTAGATTAGATTAAAGAGAGTGTAGAGGATTTGCCATTCCTGGAGGCTGGGAGAATAGTGGGAGGTCTTTATTATAATATTCTGGGTGTGATAAAAAATAGTGATTATTGAAGCAGTAGGGATTAATTTTTTCCCAACAATTTTGAATTTATAGGTTTGAGATTTATCCATTAAGGGGACCGATATTACTAGTAATTTCTTGAATGTTGGCAGAGGGATGGTGAGGGGGCAGGACAAATCAGGGAAGGAGCCTAGACTTGAAGAATGTAGTAGAGGGTGTGTATAAGACCAATAGAGAAAAACAGAAAGTTCATTGAAAATTGTGATTCCTATTTGATATTACAGGAGAAATCTCTCCATGTTGTCTTCAAAATGGAATTATAGAAGTTATGTTTATGGTGATCAACTTTACGCTCTGAATTGAGTCCTGCAATTCAATATTATTAGTGATAGAAAAGCGGGTTCCACAATTTTGAAAACTGCTTTAATGAGAAACATCTTTTCTGTGTACTTTCAATCCTATCAAGAATATATAACTGATGATTTATAGCTATATTCTAGAAAAATGAGTCCATACTCCTACATAAAGAACTCCTAGAAACTAAGAAAATGACCAACATTCTAAAATGAAAAAAATAGAGATAGTTTATAGAGTTAATATAATGTAAAATGTTACAGTTACTAAAATGAGTTAGGAATTATCTGTCAAACTTACAAATGCATTTACCTTTGGATACAGAATTTGCCCCTTTTGATCAATTTCCAGGAATTTATTCCACAGATAGATCCAGACATGTACAAAATTAGGTATGTACACAGTATTTACTGCAGGGGTATTTGTAATAGTTACTAATTGGACTGGTTAAATAACCTAGGATATACTAGGTAACTATGAAAAAGAACTAGTGAATTTCTCTTTGTAATGATATTAATACATGTCTAAAAATTATCTTGAAGTGAAAAAAGGAATATGCAGGAATATATAGTGTATTGAATATGTATTTGTATTAAAATATTGAAAAGATAGGAATTGAATAAATTGGTGACCTGTAAATGGTGTGAATTGGATAGGAAGGCAATTTCTCAATGTGCACCTTTTCAGAAGTCATTTTGATATTTGAAATATGTGAAATGTCCATGATACAGTGACTTGTTTTTCAGAAGAAAATGCATGAGTATGCACATGCACGCGCAGTGTGGAAAATATGCTGCTATTGCGTCCATGTCTTTACTCAGGTAACACTCTAACACTATACACACTTGCTTGAAAGTATAACGACCACATGTATCACCAGGTGTACTCATGACCTTTGAACTTAAATTGTTCTCTGGAATGATGTGGGGGTGGGGCCATTGTCGATTAAGAAGAAACATTGCTTGTTATTCACATTTAATGATGTTTGATCACCTACAACTATTCACTCGGCACTAAAGACATAGCACAAATAAGATGATCTTGCCTTCAAGGATCTTATATTCTAGTGGAGAAATATATTTTTAGGAAAGAAAGGAGGGCGGGAAGGAAAGAGAGAAGAAAGGGGGGAGTGAAGAAAAGGAAAAAGAGAAGGGGAAGAAAAAAAAACAAATTGTCGGACAAAGTAAATCAATTTTTTAAAAAGTTTTAATGAAATGGCCAGCCAAATGGTCACAAGAGGAGACAGAGAGGCTCAGGAAAAACAAACAAACAAACAAACAAATAAACCAGTTTATTCTATTCACAGGCTTTGGAGACAGGACACATGCCATGCTGTGCAGATCAGAAGGCAGAAGAAGGAGGGGTGGTTTAGGCTCTTATTTTTATTGGGATTCATCCAGAAACGGCAGGGCAAGGCAGAGTGAACAATTTCTGGTTAGCTAGTTTGAATAATTTGTCAGGATTTGGACTGCAGTGGTGATCCTTAGGTGATCCCTGGGCCCAGGATGATTATGGCAGAGGAATATTGTCTCCTGGGATGTTCAGACAAGAATGGACCTGCTCCAGGCCAAGCCCTTTGCTATCTCAAGAACTGTGAAAGCTGCTCACAAGAGGTGACACTGGAGAATAGAAACCACGTTTGTAAAGAGTGGGAGAAAGAGATTCCAGGTGAAGTAAAGAGGTTGGTGTATGTGGAGACTTCACTCATCCTTCACTTACGAGAAGTGAAGGATGAAGCGATGAAAGGATGAGAGTGGTGCCAGGTGATGTTGGAGTGAGAAGCAGAGCCCAGATCACACAGAGCTTTCTAAGTAGAAGATGATATAATCTGAGCACTTTGCTACTGAATAGAAAATGAATTGGAACAGGAATATACTGGTAGAGAGGAGCTGTCTTGGAAAATCACTTCAATCAAAGGGCAATAGAGGATTCAACCACAGAGCTGGCAATAGATACTGGATGAGTGCAGATTTGAACTATCACTTGGAGATAGAATCAGGTGGATTCTAATGATTAGGATAAAGGTGAAACCAAGGATGGTAAAAAGTTTGCGATGGTGGTGATATTAATTTTGGAGTTATCAGCATACAGGTGGTATGTATACCCCGGAATGAATGAATGGGACAGATGAAGGACGAAAAAGCATCTAACTATATTCCTCTTTTGGATGAGGTGCAGAATCCAAGAAAGAAATTAAAAAAAAAAAAAAGTAGCCACTGACATAGGATGAGAAGAGTATTGTGAAAGTCAGGACAGAAGTGTTTTAAGAAGGAAAGAATAGTAGAGTATGTCAAAAGCTGGTAAGAAGTCAACCAAATTGAGAGCAAAGGAGAGAGGTAATCAGATTTGGCAACATGAAGGTCTTTGATACCCTTGACTGGAGCAGTTTCTTTATGGGGTGAATAGAAGCCAGACCAGTCGGTTAAGAATTGAAAAGTTAATAAGTAATTTACTTATAATGAAAGTGTTTATTATGTAGTATAATGCAAAAATGATCCCCAAACATAGCAGCTTCAAATATATTCATTTATCATTATTGCAGAATTGGAAGTAACTTAGTGAGGTGGTTCTGGGTCAGGGCTGTGCTTAGCTGTTTGCAGGATACCGCAGTTCCTCCCCAACTGGACCTCTCCAGAGAGCTGCTCGATAAGGCAGTTAGCTTTCTCCAGAGGGAGTGAGCTATCTATGCAAGAGAGTGAGGAAAATTCAGTGCCTTTTATGACAGTCTCATGAATTGTGTAACAAATCACTTCTGCCTCATTCTGTTTGATAAAGTCAGTCTCTTCACCTAGCCCACTCTAAAGGAGCAGTGCCTTAGATTCACCTTTAGAATGAGTGTCCAGAATTTTATGGACATATTGTAAACCACCACAGTGGGAGTCAGAGAGATGGGGCTGTGGTTAGAGAAACATGGAATCAATGGAATGTTGTTTTTTAAATGGGAGGTGCAATTTGTCTTTAGCCTGATGGAAAGGAAGCAGAATAGAAGGGGTTTGATGAAGCAGAAGAGAGAAGGGGTAACAGAAAAAGTGAAATCCTAAGAACAATGGGAAGGATTGGACTTTCAGAGCAAAAGGACACGTTCTCTAACAGCAAGGACAGATGACGGATGCATCTATGTGGGAGAGCCTGTCTGATTGTGTCTGTTTTTTCGGTGAATTATTAGGTAAGGCTTCTAATGGAAGTGTGGGGAGATAAGGGACTATAGGAAGTTTGAGGGGAAGGAGAAGTTGTAAAATTAGTAACTCTAGTAGAAAAGTGTATCTAGTAAAGAAACTGAGAATTGCCAAGTAATTTGAGTACCAAATCTGAGCTTTGACATTAATATAAAGCATTCAGCTGTTTTGTGATTTTCCAAAGCAACATATGGCTGCTCAGGTGCAGGTATGATGAAAAGAAATGGTTTGAGATTGCCACTTGAAACAATAGAAGCAGAGTACAATGGATTTGAGCGTATACAATCAAGGAAGTGATTAAATATGTAGGGTGGACTGGACAAGGAGAGTGGCTATGCAGATGGGACTGTTCGAATGTGAGAAAGTTCTGGGGCAAGGGTGGTCAATGGATTTGAAGCAGTGATTAAATATGTAGGGTGGACTGGACAAGGAGAGTGGCTATGCAGATGGGACTGTTCGAATGTGAGAAAGTTCTGGGGCAAGGGTGGTCAATGGATTTGAAGCAGGGATAGTTTTAGAAATTTTCAAAATATGGCTCTACTGAGCAAATGATGCGGCAATGCAGGAATACAGGAGATGGTTGTGGACTGTCTGAGGCTTGAAATAGAGGTTTCAAAAGTAGGGATGTTTCTGATACAGAGTTATGACCGTGGGACTAGTGGCTGAGGTAGAGTGGAGGAAAGGGGTACTATGAATGAAGCGGTCTAAGCATTAAGAAGTTGGGTGCTGAGGGGACTTAGCCAAGTAAAATTTTAAGTCATTGGCAAAGAAAATGGGATAGAGGCTTTTAGCTTTATTAGGTCATTTAACTAAATCTCTACAAAATGAGTATTATTTTAGACATATAAATTAAGGTAGAAATCTGTAGTAAGGAATAAGGAATAACATTTTTCTGACCTATTAGTAAATTATTTCTGTGGGGGTGGGGATAGAGGATGTTAAGGGTAAGCAGAGGAGATCATGAGCAGAGAATTTTTTCAACAAAGTATTGCTCCCCCAAATTGATAGAAATGTCAGGAAAAAAACCATTGTTTTGTAATTTCAATATGCTAATAATTCATGTAAGAGTCATTAATAGATACTAAAATGATAGAGGTGGAAAGTCTTAGGGAACATTCATATGCCATATTAAAAGAAAATGAATTTAGCCCTGAAAAATTAACTTAATCTATTGATTGGATGATCACCATCTTAACTTACTCAGATTTAGCATCACAAATAGTGGAACAACTGGTCCTTACATTCAGATTCAATGCAGTAATGAAGTATATGTCACTTATTAAGTATCGTCAAAATTGTTTGACTTAAATCTAATCAAGTCTCTAGTAACCTCTACTTTACAGGAAATAGAAGAGGTACTCAATTAAGTTAAGGACTCCAGGAAGAAACAATCAAATAAATTCATAATGTAGGTCACTCCAGAAGACATGTTCCCTGCACTGAACAATAAATGACGTTTCAGATTAAAAGGAAATTAAGAGACATAACAAGCAAATGTGATTGCATCTACTGAACTGGGGAGGGGTACAATTAAAAATATTTGGAGAGAACCGAGAAGATTTCAATTTAGATATTAGATGAAATGCTACAAGTGTCATTAATCCTTTTAGGTTTTCTGATAACATTTGTAGAAAGCCCTTATATTTAGGAGATGTAAACAGAGGTAGTGTTTCTTGATATCTCCAACTGGATTTCAAATGACTCAGAAAAATAAAAGAATTTCTACATGGAAAGAAAACCAAATGTGGCAAAATGGTAATATGTGATTGGAGAACAGATGTGAAGGGTATACAGGCAGTAATTAAACTACTCTATTAACTTTTATCTAGGTTTAAACTTTTTAAAATTTGTAGGGGGGAATAGTTTTCTTTAGTCTCTGATCACTTTTCCATGTTGAGTTCCTTCTAATCACTGTACTTCCACTGTCTGCTGCCATCTCTCTGCCCATCCATCCATCCATCCATCCATCCATTTTCTGATTAATTGACCCTCCCAGTAGAATATAGACTGAGTCTGGTTCACAGTTCCATCCTTTTGCCTCATTCAGGGCTGCCTACAAAAAAAGCATTTGATATATTAAAAAAAAATAAACTGAAGGTCATTCTTTAATTATAAAAATTAAAATTAAAATTGGCCTCTTTTTTCCCTCTACTTTCTGCTTTCTGGAATAAGAATATTGAAAAATCAAGAGCAGAAAGCTGAGAGAGAGCTACTGTGATTATGCCAACCCTCCTTCGTTCACAACCAGAAATACTTTTGTTGAAAGTCAAGAGAATAATACAAAGTACAAACAGCCAAAGAAAAGTAGACATGGGTGATGTATTGTAGGTGCTGTTATTTCCTCAGGCTTTTCCAAATAGACATTCACCAACCAAAGTAAGCTGTGACTCTAAGTCTAGGAAAAAGGATCAGCCTTACATTAGTTGTCATTAATATTTAATCCATATGAAAAATGAGAAAACAATTTTGCATTATATCTTATATTTAATTTTCCTTGCTTCCTATGTTAGGTAGTCATGTTCACATTTAGCTGCTATAATAAACTGAGGTTTTGTTAAAAAAAAAAAAGGGAAAATTATTGTCACTGAGTATGGTCTTACATGAAAGAGCTATTTTGTTTATTATTCTTATTGATGTAATGTTGGTTTACAACACTAGAGGCATAGGTTCACACCTACTCTGATGTATCATAGGATGTGATGTATTACCCCATCATTTCCACCACCAAGAACTTATAATTCCCACCCTCGTCCACTGACCCCACTCTCCCCTTTGACATCCATTCCCCATAATCCCCTTCTGGTAGCCGCAACTTTACAATCATATTTCTGGACTTTGTTTTGGTTTATTTTTGTCTATTCACACATACACACACATACCTATGAGACCTATATCCACCTAGTGTGGCAGATCCCAATTGCCTCTGCAGTCTTTTTGAATGACTGACCTCTTAAAATAACCAGACAAACTGTTAAAAGCTCAAAATATGATCACGGTAAGATATCCATAAGTAAATGTATAGTATACTTAGGATTAGATAAAATCAAGTCCCTCATGGTCCATGGAGGCCAACAAACAGGATTAATTTTATAACTCTTTTTGTATTTATAAGTATTATAGGTGCTTATTAATAATCCTTCTGTCCACATAAAATCTCTAATAAATAGAAAACAAGTCTATTTTATAGCTGCTATATTCTGTTACTTTTTATGAATGTAGCGTTTAATAACATATTCATTGTTATAATTTAAAATCTAAAATACATGCTTCCTAGTTTTGTTTCCCCAGTGAACAATATTTAATACTGCTTTATTTGTCTAGGACTCAACATTTTTCTTATTTACAAAGGAACAGCAAAATAACAGTAATTATTATAGCAGGAAAAGACCCAATATACATCAGTAACACTGTTTACAAATGTAAATAACAACACAGGCCAAATCGACAGAGGCCGTGTTTAGAAATATTTCTGCAATTTGTATTTAAAAGCCATTAAAGGACTCGTCCAAAAACAGAACCCAAACTGATATTTTAAAAACAAACAAAAAGAAGTTCTACATTAGGATAAACATAAAAGAATAACAAGATCCTGATCCGTGCCATGGTTTAGGGGAGTAGGGCAGTAGGGCATTAGGGGCACAGTGTCTGGCTGGGTTGTGTGAATATCTGTGAAATGTTAACAGTTAGATAATATCAATACTTACTCTCTCAGGGCTGTAATTAGGATTAAATGAGATCCTGAATGTACCATTTTTAGTATACTGTCTGGCCCATTGTACAGAACTGACAAATAATTTTGATAATAAGATGGGGGAAAGTATGAGAAGTAAATCAAAGTGTTTTGATGTGTTACAATGGACTAAAACACATGAAAGTCTCTCTCCAGGGCCTATGAAGATTTTATAGAGATGTAGTGAGTGGAAAGGACACTCCCCTATGAGACAGAGACTCCTGGCCTGATCCTCACATTGCTGCCATAAACATCTGGCCCTCGACAGCTGATTCCATCTTTCCTGGTTTCAGTTCACAGTTGTGTTCAACAGGGAGATGTCAAGACTGTCCAGCTCTAACCTGTTATCATCTCTTTGTTTCCAAGGTGGGCTCCCATTAAGAAGGAAAGCTGACAGGATATAGCATGCTAATTGAGAACTCAAGTTGCCAGTTGCCATATTTAGTTGGTTATTATTTTTTCAAGAAGGAGCCCTTTTACACTCAGATTTCAGTGAGCGAAATTAACATTGCCCTGCCTTGCAGTACCCAAAGACAACCCACAAGGACAAGTGGTCACTTTTCCAAGTCCCCCAAGGACATACCTTGAGAAATAAAACAGACAAAATTTGGATTTTAATTAAATCTTTACTGTAACTCCAACTCTTTCATAGTAAACAAGAATCTAAGTATAAAACATCAAAACATGTATCAGTAGTTCTGAGCAGTCACAGTGGTCACACTGTTGCAGCTGAGGTCACTCACATGTTAAGGAAATACAACCTGCCTTGTTTCAGTGGCGCTCATCTGGCACACGGTAGGCAGAGAGGAGGCTCGTTTGTGCCAAGTGTATTCACTCAATGAAAGCAGCTTTTGTCTCTCCCTTTTACTTGGCATTAAAAAAAACAATTTTCCTTTTATGATAAAAGTGCTACAAGAATTGAAAGGGCCTTTCCTTGCTGAAATAAAGTTAACTATACATACCATATATTTCTAGGTCAACTTTGCTGGTTAAATTCCTTCAGAATTAACAATTCATAGAAAATTAATTGTTAAGAGTAGTTAGCACATTTGCATACTAAAAGTATAATTCAGAGTTCACAGTACAGGGCTCTGTGGTATAAAGTGCCTATAAGCAGTTTCCTATTAAATACTGAGGCCACAGAGCTTCCCTGGAGAACAGATCCATTGTTGACATAAACTGTAGTCACTGTAGGCTTCTCAGATAGAATATTCTGGATGCGGAGAACCTATTTAGAAGATACAAAAGGTTAATATGGAACCACCATACATCGTCACTCAATGACCAGTAAGTCTTCCACAATGCCACAATGATTGAGAGAACATGCTGTTGAAAATACCAGTTACCAATCTTTATAATGTTTAAATTAAAGTACTTTCTTCAATCTTCAAAGAAACTACTTTCTTAAACCATCTAGTTATTGCAAGCCAACACAGGATTTAGTATTATTATAGTAATTGAACATTAATAGAAATACTTCTACACAAATGTGCCTACTTGCACACTACGTTAGCATGAGTAAGCCATGTCATGTGGTGAGCTGACAAAAAGCCAGGTATTTAAAAAAATTGCCAGTATACCACACAAGGAGGGCCCATGTCTTTATAAAATGCCTTTTGTCTAGTTTCCACCATAATTCAATACATCAAAAGATTACCTTTCTAGAAGTATTTGAACCATGTCAAATTCTGCCAATTACTGACGTAGAGCTATACAAAACCACTACATAAGTTTATTGTATTATTGGTTTAAAAAGACTAAACAAACCATCCCTATGACAGTTCTCCATGTTATTAGTTCCAAAGGACTTGAATAATTAAAGTTGAAAAACTGAAAATATAAAAACCTCTGACGAGGGAGGATTGTTCGGGTCATAAATGAAGAGCTTCTGGCCATTAGGATGACAGCCTACCAAGATGTCCCCCGAGGAAAGATCAATAGATAAATTATCCACCAGTGTATCCAACTTGAGTACCTTCCAAATGAAAAAATGTCAATACTAAATGACACGAGAAACTTGATTAAATAATTTAGAGCAAACCTTTCTTGCCTCTATACATACATCTCCTTGCTTCCACTCCTTTCACACCAGTGTTGCCTAAAATCAATTTAATAAACTGGTTTAAAACCACTTTTAATCTTCTCTAAAATTAAGGAAGTTAGGGTGATAATCATTCTCTCTAAAAAATGAACTCCTTTTCCCTTAAAAGATGCACAATGATCAGTTACCTCAAGGAATTCATTCAAAGCAAAATAGGAAATTCTTAATCAATCTAAAATATGTGTTGTCAAGCAGGAAGAAAATAATAATGGTGTGAAACCCAATTTCTACCTTCATTTATTATTGAAAGCGCTGACAACATGCATAAATCTTCATTTCAGAATTCATCTAATAGTCTTTTCAATTGTGAAAATTCTTATTGGAATTCATCAGGTGCCATCAGTACTTCATGGAATGGGCTCTAAATTTGATGCAAATATCACTCCCCATCCACTATTGCATGTAATCACAGTCAGACTTGTGACTGCAGGGGATAGGAGACTTTGCCAGTTATAGAGAGGTAATACTTAAAAACCCACACAGCAACACTGGCATCCACATTCTGTTCTAAGTGAGTAATTGTTATAATATTGTATAATTAAGTAATAATTTCAAGTAGAATTAATATCTGTTTTATATATATGCAAATAAATATTTTACCTTCAACTGAGTTAAATTCATACTAGGGTGTTTTTCCAAAACTTGAATTTCATGAGCCAATATATCAGCAACATAGATGTACCTTTGCAGAAAGGACACACTGGTTAGAAATTCATGCCATACAAAGCTTCATTAACACAGTATGGAAGAATAAGTCTTAATAACCTGCCAAGAAGTTAATCAATGATGGGCCCTCAAGGAATGCTTGCTAAAGGTCAATTTTTATTTAAAAAGTAAGCTTTCAAAATCAATTTAGTGTTGCTACAACAATCACAGAATTGTGATTTTTTTAAAAGGTTAGTATGGAAAAATAATAAAGGAGAAAATTTTGAATACAAAGTCTGTGATACCTACCAATGAAAAGATAATAAAACAAAAGTTTGGCTTCATAAAAAAGGCTTTGAAATTTCACAATATAATTTGATCTTTCTAGATATCATATACATGTGAAAATACAGAGTACAGAAGACATTTTATTAACATTCAATAAAATTCATTAACAATAAAATATTAACATATCAAGAATTTTAAGAGATAAATATTCAGAACAATCTGTCTACAGCCCAAGGGGGGTGAATTATTGGACGACTTAGGGTAATTTTACACACTGAATTGACTATTCCATGGCAACTGTCCTGTTGAGCAATTACCATGCGTAAGTCCATGAACTCAGTATCAGGCATTTAAAAACATAAAGAATACAGTCTATGTCTGGAAAAGTTTATAGCGTGCTTGGTTTGTACACACTAAATACCTATGACATCATGATTGGTACCAAGAGAAATATTTTCTGTCTAGAAACCGAAGAAACATCTAACTCCTGCACATACAGAAAGGCTTACAAAAGAAGGGGTATCTGCGGTGAATACAGAAACAGACTAGAGAACGAAGAAGACGAAGACTTTTCAGGCAGAAGGAAACATATGAGCAAAGGTAGAGGGACAAGAATGAGAGAGACAAGGTTGCAAAATAATAAGTTGTGTGGCTAAAACATGGCAACCGAACAAAAGGGAGGGTGGACTAGCCTATTAAGCAAAGTCCAATCCTTTAGCCTGCCTCGATAAGCAACTGACTTCCACTGAAGTTTTAAAATTACCGAATGGCACAGGAACAGTTTTGTTCAACTAATACTGAGCACTTGCTTTGCACCCGGCACTTCTCAGCATGAGTCAAAAATGAAGAAAGCAGAATTCCCTATTATGTCAACCCTACTGTCTAGTGAAATAAAGTAAAATACTGGTGCAAAACATGAATGTGAACTGAAAATGAGTGGTAAGAAACTCTAATACTCTAGCTTGAGAGGATGAGAACCTGAATTAGGAAGGGGGCAATGGAAAGAGGATGAGAGTGGGGAAAGAGGTACAGGTAGAATCAACATGACTTGCTCACTGGGTGGAGGGGAATGGTGAAAGAGAGGCTTAAGTTGAATCCCTTTTATTATTATGTATTTTTAGCTTAGATGACTGGAAAGTTTGACTCTCCTAATACAAAGATAAAAGGTGGGGAGAAAAACAGGTTTGGCAGGAAAGGTTGAATTGCGTTAGTTATTTACAGATCAAATGATTCTACATTCATATTCTGCAATCAACAAGAAAAAAGAAATTGAGAAAAAACACTTCTCAGTCAAGAAATGCCAAATTTATTTTATATTATGTTTGTACTAATTTAAAATTATCAGTGTGCTAAGGTATGGAGGAATAGGATATGGTTGGACACATAAAAACACATTATTTTGGAGAGCAATCTGGCAATATCTATGAAAGGTAACATGTAAAGGTATCATTCTGACTGGCAGTCATTCAGGCTGACTTTGAGTTTGTTCCATGGAAACCCCTTAGGAATGTGCAAGGAGGAGAGGATCACAACACCACATCTGGCCAGTGCCCGGCTGGCATCTGAAACCAGGTCTGAATAGCTCCCAGAACCAAAGATTTAACCATTATGTTGTAATGTTCCCTCTGTTGTTCCTTAAAAGAAATAGTTGGATAAGTTTTAGTGCTCAATAAGAAATACAAAACAGTTTTTCTACAGAAAAGTACTCTACATATCCGTCAACAGAGAATTGGTTAGTTCAGGGCCATCCTGATAATAGAATGGTGCAATAACATGTAGCCAATAAAGCAATGAGGTATTTATTTTAAGGGAAACGGCTGTCTGAAATAGATCCAGTTCCATTTTATAAAAACTTACATTTATAAAGTTAGATTCTAAACTGATAAACACCAAAATTTAGATATTTTATGTAAATATATTTACATATCTCAATAAATATATAGTAAATTATAATAAGTAAATATAGTACATATTGAATGATATGTTAATGAATAATATACAATATATATCATGCCTTGTACATGTTGTGTATATGTATGTGTTGTGTATGTGTGTATATATATATATCTTTGATATTTGTAATATTACAAATATCAAGTAAGCTATTTGCACATTGGGGAAAAAAGCAAAGTGAGGAATTTGACTCAGCACCACTATTTAGGAGAAATGAAGGTACTTGTTTAAGATGTCATACTTTTGATCAGGTGAAATATTGATCCCATTTGCTGAATCAAATCCTTCTGCTACCACTTTAACTTCATTTGGACTGTAGTAAACAACATTTGCCCAGTGTAAGTTCAAGTATGTTTCCAAATACTTTAAGAAAGGATCAGAGAAATAGTGGTCATTGGTGGCATAGAAATGTGTCGGTCCAACAGCTACGATATCATTCACACTGAAAAAGAAAAATAACAGGTGAGAGGAAATAAAAAGCCAGTTGGTCTCTGTACTAGAGACTGAATACCCTGAAGGTTTACACTATAAGCACTTTAAATATTTTTGGAGGTTTCCCAGGAAAAAGCTCAGCTAAAATCACTTGGCTATTGTCATATGCAATCTACTTATAATACCATTTGTCAGAGTACAACTTTTTATGGGACCATGTAATTTGAATACAGGTCATTTAGCAATTAAGCCAGAATTACCTTTAAAAGGGTATGCTTTTTGACAGCAAAAAATGTAAGATTTAACAACAATATGTAAGGACAAAGCTGTCCATAGTGTAAAGTTGGAAAGATCATTATTGGCTGGTTAGCTTGTTGGGCAATCAGTAACATTTCCCTCACTCCCATTTTCTCAGTTGCTGTATTTTCCTGAGTTCTTTCCTTTGTTATTAGTCATCCTAACGTTGACTGTTCAATTTCTATCTGACTCACAAAGTCGACCTGCCAAGAATGAACAGGTACTCAGTAAACACTTGCAGAGAGATGGATGATGACATTGCCATAGTACAGTGCTTCAGGTGAGAGATTTATATGCTAAAAACAATTACATTTTTAAAACCAGTTAGGCCAAAGGTGTTATTAAATTTAAAATTAAATTATCCTATGCAAAAATTTCTGAACGAGCCACTTTTTCCTGTGTTAAATGAGAAACAAGGCTATCAGGAAGATGGGCCCCCTTTTTTAGTAAGAGCCCCATAATGCAGAAGCTACCTGGACAGTATTTATGCTTCTATTTATTATGAAGTGCATTTTTAAAAAAATGGTTGGAAGTTGCATGCTTGATACCTAGATAGGAAAGTATAAATTAAAAATATTCATCAAATTCAAACCTAAACAGTAAGCTAATAAGCAGGTTACACACGATCCTCTTTTAGCCACATTATCAACCACCTGTCAACCAACTATATGATCTTGAAGTTGTAGTACCCCACTTGCAATCTGAATTCAGCCAATTCTGTCTCCTAATATTAGCCCCAGCTACCACTAACCAGTGAAAGCTCTATACATTACATCCCACACAAAGCATACAAACTCCATCTAGATTCTCTTCCTTGTCAGGACAGGTATTATTTGGGTGATGAGTCATCTGAGATGACTCATAGAAAAAATAGTGAGGTTTCTCTTCTATTCCTAAGATAATCCTGAAGACTATCTACCCTATAGGCCAGCAAGCATATTTCATCATCTCTCAAGAGGGTATCCACAGAATACAGATTATTGTAATGAGTAACATTTCTCTCCTCTACAACGTGTGTGTGTGTGTGTGTGTGTGTGTGTATTTCTCCACTCATGTTATTTTGTTTATTTTGGCTTCCTTAATGTTCTGCAAGCAAACCAAGCACATGCTCAACTCAGGAATGTTCTGTGTATGTGTGTGTGTGTGTGTGTGCACGCACGCGCGCACACTCTTCTAAAAGATGAAGGGAATACCATGGGGAACATTTAAATATGCCAGAGAGAAATTAGGGAATCAACAAATAGAGTAAGTACCTCGGAAGAAGCTCATGTTTGATTGTTTTCAGATGCAAAAGAGAATTTTCTTCTTCATCAAATTTAAAAATTTCCACTGTATTCTTGAATTCTGGGTGGTTTACAACAAAGAGATAAACTGTGTCATCTAAAGAATTGAAAAGAACAGAGTTAATTTACAAGATGGAACCACAGGACCTCTGGGCAGACATTGACATTTAAATACCACGGGCAAGGAAAGGTTGAATGTATAAGCTGTTAGACGACCTAACAGATCATTCTTCTTCTCGTCTTTCCCATCACTGTCTGCTGTTATTTCTGATCACTGGTCCCCTGACCTTTAGGAAAGTGTTTTCCACTCCATATACAGAATTCATGAATAATCTGTTTACAGTTTAATTCAGAAATATGGCTCTTTTTCAATGTAATTATCATAGATATATGAAAAGGTTATGAAATCTAAACATTTTTTCAGGTGTGAACTGCTAGAGATTTTTAAATGTGCCATATAATTTACGGCTAGATGAAGAATCAAGTTTTCAATTTATTTGTATGACAAATACAGAAATAATTCATGAGTTAATTGTCCTTTTCTTGCTATAAATGATCCAAATCTCTTTTCCACAGTCATTTGTAAACCATTATAAGTTTCTTAATATTGGTTGCTTCTTAGCTCTTACCGCTGTCTATGAAAGTGCTGATACCATGTGGATTAAATGAAGCCAAATTAAACCCACGGCTGATTCTTAATTCAAGTGCCCTTGGATTTTCTTCTTTTAGATCCATCATTAGTATTCCTCCAGGCTTATCTGGGGCAAAGCTGTGGAGTCCTGGACATTTTAGACCCTTTTTAAAGCAGAGAAAAAAGTTAAATACATGAGCTTAAGTGTTATTGTGGACTAAAATGGGAACTATAAATAAATTATGATAGAGGCTTTGGCTAAAGGTGGTAGCATAAAGCTACAAACACTGAGAAGACAGGAATCAATACAAAAATTAATCATTGGAAGCTGGGAAGATAAGAGATTAACAATAACTGATGTTTTTTAAAGATTTATTTATTTTTGCATACAAGCTGGGTTGTAGGCCAGAGGTGTGGGGCGGTGAGAGGGTTCATCAGAGACAGAATGGGGAGTAGAACAGGCAGATCGACCGAAATACACTGCTGAAGGGAGCAGTGGGCAAGGCAGGAGAGGTCTGCTGCGCCAATAACTGATTTTTTGAGTTGAGGCAGAAGACCAGGGCTTTCATCTGTTCCGAGAATAACCAAAAAGCCGGCAAATTAGGATGTAGCAGCAGAGTTGAGGGTGGGATAAGTGGAAATCTAGATACTGACTGTTCACCCCCAAGTCTGCACCTGCACTTTGCTTCTACAAAGCCAGGAGTCTTGGTGAATGGAGTCATGACTCTCCTTCTTTCTCACACCCTATAACCAATCCATCAGCAAATCCTTGATTTTATTTGAAAAATACAGTTCTTCATAAGGATGTGAACATTTCTCAACTTTTCCTCCATCATGATTGTGGCTTTCCTATTCCTGTCCTTAAAGCCCTATAGAAGTCTAACTTCGCATCAGCATCCATAGGATGTGAGATTATGTCACACGTCTGAGCAAAACTCTCATCTAATTCAGATTAAAAACGTAAATTCTTACAACAGCCTAAAAGCTCTATATGACCTATCCTTCTCAACCTCCTTTACCCTCCTAACCCCAAACTCTCCGTCTCTGCCTTCATCTCCTTTTACTCTCTTCCCCACTCATGTTATTTTGGTCATACTGGCTTCCTTAATGTTCTGCAAGCAAACCAAACACATGCTTATCTCAGGAACATTATACACATTATTCCCTCTGCCTAGGAACACTCTCTCCCAGAGGCTCCTTCTTTCACTTTCTATCTGTGCCAAATGTCACCTACTGTCATTTAACATATATACATAGTTACACATATATAAATAGCTGTATGACTCCAGCCTCACCACAGTTGTCCCTCTCCACTACTGCACCTTGCTTTAATTTTTATTAAAGTACAGTCACCATCTTATACATATTCATGCTCTCCCCGCTGGAACAGGACTTTCTCTCACTTGTTCACTGTTAGACCCCTGACCCTGGATCAGTGCCTGACAGGTAACTTGTTCTTTTCCCACTGCCTTGACCCCTGTTTACATATTGGTTTATTTGGGTACGCATGCCTGTTCTTGTGCTACTTTTTATACTTAAATTACTGTGGCCTTTATTTACTTATATTAATATACTATTTAAAAATCTATACGTATGGAAATCTAAGTCCCCGTATCCCACACCTCATTGCCTTACTTTACAAAATGGCCTTAAATAATTCTGTTCATTTATTTTTCTGTATAACTTCTGGAAATTAAATTGATGTTTTGAATGGAACCCTGTGCCTTTTATTATTATTTTTACATTTCTATTTGCATGGTCCTCGTGCATGGGAAAGTTATAAAATTGTATAGGTTCATTTTCAATCCAATCATTTCACTGAACTCTTTTATTAGGGCTAATGGTCTGTGAGTTGGATCTCTTGAATTGCTTACCAAAAAAGGGTAATCACACTATTCAAAAATAATGGTAGTTTTGTCTTTCCTTTATACCTACCTCATATTTCCCTTTCCTGTTTATTGGGATATTAAGAACTTGAGTAGATTACTGGCAGTTAAAGTGTTGTTGGGTAATTTCTTCCTATTCTAAACATTAATGGGAAGGCAGCTAAAGTTTCCCGACTGAGATGATGTTTGCTGTAGGTTTTTGGGACGTTTCCTTCTATCTCTAGTTTTCTTGGAGATTTGAATCAGGAATGAATGTTGAATTTTTATTAGTACTTTTTTAGCCCTTACTCTGATTATGTAGGTCTTTTCTCTTTTAAATCTCTGAAATCATATTTTATTCCAATTTACCAGTATGGAAAAAAGGTTTCACTTTGTACACTCCTGGACATAGTAGAAAGACTCTCCAGTTTAAAAAAAATCTATTTAAAATTGCATAACTTCAAGACTGGCAGGCCTAATAAGTAGAATAAACTGGAATTATGCTATTTCTGCATGCTACATACCACATCAGCATCAATAATCTTTTTTATTTATCAATGTCCCATAAACAATAGCATGATTTCGATGTAAGTGAAGTTCCACCAGTGATGGTCTATTTATAGTTAATTCCTTTTTTTTTTCTGGATTGGATTTTTGTTATTTAACAGTTCTCATGGCAATTATTAAACAATGTATAAAAATAATGTCCTGGGGAAGAATTGGGTGTAGGCTGGAGGCACAGGGGTGAATGAATTCACCAGAGACAGAGCGGAGGGCAGAACAGGTGAATTTATTGAAATACACTGCTAAGAAAAGCAGCAGGCGAGACAGGAGAGGTCTGCTGCAATTTATCATTATTTCATTATTCCCTGTCATTTCGATCTGTTTTTCACCCCTCTTCTTCTAAATCTTATTTCATTTTTACCTGAAAGTACACATACATAAATTTTTCCATCTTCACTATTTTTAAGCGTGCAGTTCAGTAGTGGTAGGTACATTCTCATTGTTAGGTAAGACTTTTTTTTAACATTCTCTGTCCTTCAGTTCCTCATTAAGTGTGATGTTAGTTTTGAGGTAACCCTCAGACTCAGAACTGTGGAACAGGATGGTTTACCTGGGTTAATATGTTAGGGAAAAGAACAAAGAACTGCCTCTACTTATTTATTTAGAAAGTCTGAAAAACAGCAGAGACAATGCTGGGGAAATTCAAAATGGCATTAAAGTAGGAATGTTTCTAAATTTTCATCAAAAACAAAAAAAGCATATAATCAAGGAAGAATAATGACAATAAAGCAGAAGAAAACCTATTGATGTGGCTATCAGATCATTGTGATTGTGCTAAGATCCTCAGCTAAAGCTATAGATTTATGTGGTTGGATAATACCTCACCCCTCCTAATCCAGACTTATTTTATGGGAAGAAAACTCTTGAAATAGGGGAGTTCTGGATCACATGAATCTCTGAGGACACCTCCTTTAGGAGAAAAAAATAAAAAAGCAACTGCCTTGTACTTTATTCAGTGTTCTTGCACTGCTAGATCTGAATAATTGACTCAGTCCTAGTGTTTTTCTCCCAAGCCTACAGACTTACATACAAGCTGGCTCTTCTAAACAAATCCAGAGTCCCACTAGAAATATCATTTTACTTATTCTGTGTAGGAAATTAAATAAAACTTTTCTTTAAAACTGTATTCTTAAAATTTAATACAAATGCAGTGTTTCTGTTAAGGCCCATGGTATTTCCTTTTTCTCTAAGGGCTAAAACAGCCAGTTGCTCAGTTTAATTTTTATATAAAAATCATTAGGAACTTGAAGAGTGTTCAAACCCTCATTCTTTTCTAGGCCAAGTTCTCTCACCTTTCTTATAAGTCTGACAACTATTTTATTGGTGTTGCAACTTTCTTCTAAAGCATCTCCAAGTTTTTCACATCCCCCCAAGTCTCAGAGCCTGAAAATAACAGATGCTGAAAGGGAAGAGAATAATTATAGGCTGCCTTCAAAGTTGGATACTTTTTCCTCAAGAAAAACTAATCCTGTGTAAAGACTAAGGACTGCACCTCCACGCAAGCCAGAGAAGTAGAGTTGTCAGGATCCTCATAGACCTCTAAGATAGTTTGGTACAGGCCAGCCTCACACAGACTAATCATTTTTAAGGTCTTTCTGGTTGTATGCCCAGAAAGGTTATTACTTTTCAGTTTATAAGAAGGCAAAAGTGAAGTATATCAGTAAACTCAGTTGATGACATTTCACTGATAAGCTATTCAGGGAAAAAGAGAAAGAAAAAACACTGGCCTTGGTCTGGGAAATTTAGCATGTTGCTTGAAAATAAGTAATAACAGCAAGAATATTAGCTTAAAATTCAATATCTAGTGGAAAGAAAGGTAGATGCTGTATTTAAAATGTGTAATGTAGTATCACATATCCACAATAATGCCCAAATTATCCTTTTTAATAATCAGTCTTTAAGACAAAGATAGCATTGGAATATTTTAGTGCAGTGCAGTGGGGAGATGAACAACAAATCAATTAGCAAAGACTTCTCATCTCTACATTTAGATAGCTTGAGGAAATCCTCCAAGATCCTGTTTGCCCTGCCTTTTTTTTTTTTTTTTTCAGAACATTTTTTTGATAGTGAGATAATATAAAAACAAGGTTCTTTAGGCCTCATCAAATACTCTTGTATATCTTCTACTGAGATTAGGGAAGGAAGGAAATACTCACCACACTAAAGAAGGCCAGGCCATTGGGAAGTATGTCAATATCTTCAGATCCAGCTTCTGTAAGTTCAAGAAATAGATAAACATCATGTTCAAACTGGGTTATTTCTTAGAGCATAACTAGGATTTTGTTTGTGTTATCAGTGTCTATATTTTTAGGGATGGTTCCAATTCTTTTCAAAGAATCACACACTCTCTAATAAATGTCAGTCTAATCCCCTTCCTACAGTAAACTTCTGACTTTAAATGTTAGATATTTTATGTTCAGTCCTATCAAAGTCAAGTAATCACCACATTTCTAACTATAATGCAGAAAAAGTTGACATCTGTACAATGTTATGATAAACATCCAGATGTCTGTACTAAAGTAATTGACATCAGGGGAATTATTACTTTCAGAATGAAGGACTCACAGTCATTTAACCATGCAAATATCCTTGTCCCCTCTCTCTGCTTTCAGTCTGAAGCAAACAGACATTTCTCTCATTAGCAGATAAAGCACCTGGGATTCCATATTCCCTCCTTAAAAACAGTGCCTGCTTGTTCTCATAAGCAAAGAAAGCTTTCCATTTAATCTTTAAATTTAGACTTTAAATTACAGGAAAAAAACTAGCAAAAGAAAATTAATGAAAAATACCATGCGTCTAAGCCAGTTGAAGCTTCTAACGCTTGTCTCTGAGGCAGGCTACAATTACTATTGATTGTTTATTGATTGTCTGCAGTACACTCCACACAGCACAGCAAATAATTAGACATAAGACCTTCCCAGTGGTCTCACTGTGTAAATTCCGCAGACAGATAATAGACCGAAACACAAGAAGAGAGGAATAAAAATGGCTTAGATTAAGCCAAATCATGACACATTCTTTAAGTCCACAAAATCCAATCTTCCCCTTGAAGGCCTCTCCAAAGGATTTCACCAAGATTATTTCTAGGTTGTCAAAAACAAACAGCGTCTATCCAGCCATTTTGGTTTTGATACATGAGTTTGCATTTAGCCAGTTGTCTCCATATTGCTGGCTCTCAAATAGTGGAAATAACAAAAGAAGATAAAAATGCCAAGAATTCACTTTGTAAAGATAACCCAACTGTGTGTCAGAAAGAATATATATGTCTATAATTTCAAACACGGTGTGAGGAGCATTTCTTAACCGGGGGACTATAGATCCTTAAGGAGCAACAAATGGTCTCAAAGAGTCTATAATCTCTCCAATTCTATGCAATGCAAAATGACATCTGTATGTACAGATGAGAACTCTTCTATGCAAAGGATTCTTGGTTTCTAGTAGATTCCAAAAAAATGGGCATGTGATACCCCCCCAAAGGATAAGAACCACTAGGCTCTAGTCCCTTGGTGTTCTCAGCTAGTAATGAGCAGGAGCAGGAAGACTCTATACCCGCCACCCCCACTGTTCTTTTCAAAAACACTGTTCTGTTCTTGAAAAGAACAGTGTTTTTTTAAAGATGTTTTCATTTCTACCACACTGTAACTTCTCTCTGTTTAATCCTATTGCCAACTTCCAATAAAAACTGTCTTATCTCTAGCTCTCTTTAAAATATTTTCCAGAGCTACTCCTCCATTGTTACTTCAATAGCCACTAACATCTCATATAACCTCTTTAGTGGGATTGTTGTTGCAAGATTAGTCAGTACTAGAGGAATTTTGTCACCTATAATTCAATAATAATAACACTAGTACTAGCAGTTACAGAAACTACACCTCACATCTATTTAGTGTGTACCAAGTATCAGGCTCATTATGAGTTCTTTACATACATTATTTCATGTAATTGTTATAACCTTGAGAAGAAATATTATTATCTCTTACTTTATAGTTGAGAATACAGAAATTTGAACAGGTTAAGCTAGTTAAGGTCACAAACTAAGAAGCTGGGACCCAAATCCTTCTGTTCTGACTTAAAAGCACATAGAAAAAATAGAACCTAGCATTGAATGTTTTTTCTGTGTTCTAACCATCGCCTCTATAAACACTTCACTTTGTAAATTCAATTATAGTAGTTAATTCAATATTTGTTCCCTCCCCTCCAATTTTTACTTCGATATTTACTCTCCCCAAGATCTTCACCAATTCATATTCTGTTCTTTAAAACCTATTTTAAAACCTTCTTTCTCTAGAAAGTCTTCTAGCTTAGCACATCTGATTTTAATCTCTTCTTATTCCTTAAGCAATTATCTGTGGCAGAGACAACCAGCTGCTCCCTGGTGTCCATACCTCTCCTTCCATTTAACTATAGGTACATGGCTACAGACATTCCTTACCTTTCTTGCTGACAGATGGGGCCATTTGTTTAAATACGGGTCAGTGGGATGTGAGAATACAAGATGAATGCTACTACTAGGTAAAATAAAAATAACATCCATGTAATTTCTTTTTCTACTCCTTTCTGCCTTTCTGCTGGGAAAAGGCAGAGTGCCAGGCAAAGCAGAGCGCAGTTGCCTGGCGCTCTGCTTATCTTTCCCAAGATGAAAGTAAGATGTTGAAGATTGCTGTGTTGCTTCATCAGCTGAATGACCAATAGAGGACAGTCATCTAATCACCTTAGGAAATTTGCTTATCTTTGGACTAACATGTAAGAGAAAACAAAATTTTCTCTTCTCTAAGGTATTAACCTTAACTTTACAACAGCAAATAAGCACCTGTCATGCCAATAGGGCATGTAATGTAGTCTACTACATCCACTTTTTTGTTCACTGATCAGGCATGTATGTTAATCACTCCGTGAGAAGATACTTTACTGGAAAGAGAATTTGTCAAAGTTACTTAATCTCTTTGAGCTTTGGACCTTATTTGTTATAAAATAAAGACAACACACATGTCTGTTTATCTCAAGAGAGTGCTTTTTCTGTTTTCATAGGTAGATTGTAAAGTGCTTGATGAAAAAGGCTACAAATTTTAATGCTTTTTTAAAAATCTCCCAAACAGCATTTATTGTAAAAGGCTTTGCCAAGTGTATAAAACCATTATTTAATTCAAGAGAGACAATCCATTCAAAAGTTTGCTTCAATTCATCAGGACCCTGAATGCCAGCATTTTCAAAGACATTTATATCAGGTTTTAAACTTTTAAGCCTCAAATAGAGTTAACTAGCTCTTGTCATTACGATTTTTATTATTTAGACGTGGATATTACGCCAAATCTTGAGTATGTGAAAGCTTAGCTTCTGTCATAAGATATATAAGAAAGGCATACAAAGTATGGAACTTATTTTCTGCCCCATTAAAAGCACATATCTTGTGATATGTGGTAGATAATTATTTATTAAAACAGAAGGGAAGGAGATAGGATATCTGTAAAGCATCCACGAGTTATGAAAAGCTCATTTCTAGTGGTGGCAAAGTGAATGTAGTATTGCGCTGTGTGTGTGTGTGTGTGTATGTGTGTGTGTGTGTGTGTGTAAGGGGGGGAGTGGCTGGGGCTGGAAGGGAAGGGGGAACTGGTCTCACCTCTTGGAGGGATTGGCTGTGTTCAAGTGCATGACTACTGGTGTTTCCATAGTGCAAACTGTAAAAAGATAACCTCTCTGCCCTTGCCACCTTCCCTAAGAAATTGTTTTTACCAATATGGGAATGTATGCCCTTGTAATCAAAGAGCACAGGGTAAGCAACTGTTGTTAAAAACATAAAACCACAAGTTATTATTATGCCTCACTAACATAGCATTTAACAAATGTTCATATAGTATGTGTTTGCCACAGAGCAAAAGCAAAAAAGAAGCACGATTCTAATTAGATCTAAAAATGTATCCCAAATGTGCTTCTAATCATTCATCGTCTCCGCTCCGTTGCCTTCTGAAGTGCCTCAGAGACATTAAACATTTCACAAGAGGGGCCATAGGTGACATAGTTCCTCATTCTTTGCAATGCCAGACAGCAGCTCACACACATCACAACATAAAGGTCACAAACATAGACAGACGCCTGTTCAGAATACAAATGTTGAGCTTGTTTTTCTCCAAGGAGCCCCCCATCCCAGGGAGTTATAACAGCCACACACTTGGCAGTTTGTCCTGTAATATGTCTGGCTGTGCCCTATTGTCTACTCTGAGATTTGAATTCACAAAAGGTGGGCTGCACAGGGCCAGAGCTGCTTAGTAATTTGACAATTATTAACTCAGCAGCAAAAGTAATCTTAGAGATCACTGACGCAACCTCTCGACCTTGAATAACACCCCATACAGATACCATCTGGCTTTTGCTTAGTGACCCGTGCTGAAAAGTCTCTTTGTGAATACAGTCAGAAGGCAGGATGCCGGGGCCTGAGTGTCTTAGCACTCCAGATCACCTTAGTTCTAGAAAGAGCTGCATTAGCTGACATACATCTGGTCAATCTGTTATTTGAGACATTTCACATCTTCCTTAGTGTTTGGAATACTGAAACAAAGTAGAGAAGCTTCAGGAAAAAGAAATCAAGGAGTCCAAGGAGGGAGAACTGGGGAAGTACAAAACTAGCAATGGGGGAAACAGAATGGTGAATCAGAGCCAGAAAGAAACTTTAACTAGAAAAGGTTATACTGAAAATAGTTCCATGAAAGTGAAACCTTCTTGGGTGTGAGCCAGAGAAGTGACACACCTATTTTTGCTACAAGAGCATTGTTTGGAGTGAATATGTTTCTAAATATGAGGTAATGAGTTCTATTAGTTCTGCCAACTCAAGGGCAATTTAGAAAAGACTGTCAAAACTTTAAACATATATGCTAACAGAACAATAACCCCATTGTTAAGGATTCATCCGACAGACCAATACGAGAGTTACATGTACATTGGTGCTTGCTGATTTGTTTGTAGTTGGCAAAAAACTGCAATATCCAGAGGTTAATCGAGAAGAAATTGGTTAAGTAAATCATAGTACATGCACATATTAAAAAGATTGAGGTAAATCTGCATGTGTTGATGTGAAAAGCTGTTCACCCTGTGATAGAATAAAACAAGCCACAGGATATACTAAGACACCATTATACAAAGATCTCATTTGTGAAAAAAGAAACAGATATGTATGTATATGCTTATATTTGTTTGCATTTGCACTGAAAATATCAGGAAGGTTAAAAAAGAAACTTTTTCTCTGTGTTATTTCTTTGAGGGGGGAATAGAAAGTTTGTGGAGAGATTTTTATTTTCCATTTTATAATTTACCTTTCTTCTGACAACTTCACTAGCTGACCACTAGGCCAGAGGAACACAGACTTCAATGGTCATGATGAAAAAGAATACAAACTTTACCAAAATAGCTCATAAGAGCCAGTAAACAAGCAAAATATCAAACAGTAAACATAGAATTATACAAATAATTAATAAATTGCAGTGAGAGTAAGAGAGATTAAGAAATACAGGAGATGCATGAGATAAAGAGAATGACAGAGAGGCTTTCGTTGATCTAATGTGATTTATCCGCTCAAGAGCAGTAATTGCATGCCAAAGTACTGTTAATGAGCTTTTTAGTGGTGGTTGCCAAATAATGGAATGTGTATAACAAGCATTTTCTCATACTTACCAATTCCTTTAATCAGGTGGCAGTTTGGAAGGTCTACAGATTCTACTTCTCTGGAGGCTTTAAGTCGATTTCTGTTTAAAAAAAAAAATCTATCTGTTTATATTCCCTGCTTTGTAGCAGAAAAGGTTTAAACAGGCTTACAGAAATACATAAAGCACAGCATAAATCTCAAGCATGTGAAAGAAAAGATAGAAAAATCAAAGCAGGAACATAAAATAGCACCAGAAATGAAGTTAAAACAAAAATGCATATCACAAAGTTCTATCCTTGGACATGGGTCATAAAATAAAGCCAATAATTCAACAAATAAAACATCTTGGCATTCCTATACAAATAAAAACATGGCACCAGGTCACATTTCTCCCAGCTCTGGTGTGGGGAAGAGCTCCAGATGTGGAGCCAAAAGCTCTGTCTTCCTTCCATGGACCTGAAATGCTGAAAAACATTCAGAGCATTTTCATCTATAAGATGAAACAGCGATTGAAAGGAGGTGAAGAGAAAATGACATTGTTTGGGGCCTGGTGCACAGGAGACACTCTGCAAACGGTTATTAAGAAATAAAAAACAGGAGAAGTTCCCATCCCCATCACAAAATTTATTAGGGTGAAAAAGTTGGAGAGCACCAACTACTTTAGCAAAACTACTTGCTGTTGTTTTGGTAAAACTTAAGGACTAATGAGAAAATGCTGAACTCTGATGAGCTAACTTCTCCTTTCCTTTCCACCCTAGTGTAGAGGCACAGCTATCAGTTCCCTACTCATTATAGGACTTTCACATTCCAATTAGCTAACCTCACTCCCTGTCTTACTTGATACTTTCCATTGCAGAGGTGGGCAAGTCCAGTGTTTGCTTTCCCATTGCAGAGGTGGGCAAGTCCAGTATTTGCTTTGACCCAGATTTTGGGATATTTTTGCTCCTGATAAAAAGTACAACATAGGAAGAGATCTAACTGGTATTGATACCAGGCAAAAGGGGCTTCAAAACTGGCCAAAGGCAGTGCCCAAATTGCTTACCGGTCACTATCTTGGTTCTGCACCTGTGCGCACAATTGTAAGACTACTCAGGCTTAAGGAATAATAACAATGGGATTTATTTAACAAACAGGGAAAAGCAAAGAATTACTGAGGTCAACATATGACCGTTTACCTTACTTAAAGCAATGTCTAGTCCTTAAAGTCCCAGAAAAGTAACAAAGGTGGCGTCTTCCCACCACTGCTGACGTGGTGGAGCTCCTCTTCCAAACAATAAGCCACATTTCCAAAGTGGCATCTTCTTTCTTCTGCAGACGTGCAACAGCCAGATTGCAGGCCAGATTCCAACTCACGAGGACGACACAGAACACAACTGGAGATGCTCCCAGAACTGCCATGGTGCTCCAGCACAGCACCAGCCCGACAACACTGCAAACAGCAACTACAGCGTCCAGAAGACCCAACAGACTGCACTCACGCATTTTAGGAAGTCACCGCTTCGGGCCTCTGCCTTCTTCCTTCGGCTGCAGTAAAGACAAAACTGGGAGCAGTTTCTGTCGCTCAGCTACTTGCAAAGCCTCCAAAGTCACTGGCTCCAAAGTCACTGATGATTCTAAAAACTCTCAATCCGAAACTATATCCCAGCGGCTCAAAACTTCTGGCATCTGATTTCTAAACTTTCAATCTTGATGGCTACATTTCCTGCCGCTCCTTTTTCTTTTCCTACATCATGGCGACTGATTCCTCTATTCCTTCAGCATGGCAACTGCCTCTTCCATTCTTACATCATGGCAACTGCTTCTTCTATTCCTTCAGCATGGCGACTTATTTCCCCTTCTCCTTCAGTCCCTTTTATTTCTCAACAGAATCTCCACCCCAAACTGCAGAACTTAGCATTTTTCCTGTGGCTATTCATTCTCATCAGCAAATCCCCTCCAGGGGGCAGCACCACCTTTACCGGACTTTGGACTCAGCCCGGTTATAGTATCATTCCTTTTCTCTCCTTTACAGTTTGACCATACATGCTCAGGACAACAGCGACCAGTCAGCATTGTTAACACAACAAGCTTGAGGCCATAGAGTGAATAGGTAAGGATCAAAGAACAAAAATTTAAGAACCTAGTTCCTAAATGTGATCATTGACTTAATGAATGACTCACCTACACAGTTTTTATCATGTGAGAAAAACAAATATCTATTTGTATAAGTGACCATTAATTTGATATATAACTTGCAGCTAAAAGCATTCTTAAGATTGAATAGATTTGAAGTCTGGGTACTATATAAAAACTATGAAAACCTCTTTGGGCTAATAGATCAAGACGCTCAAATACATAACACAAAAAAAGATAAAAGGTACAAATACAATGTCTATGGCATGTATAGGAATGTTCTAGATCAGAGATGATATGGCTGAGCCACTCTGCTATAATGCAGACATCACCAATCAATCATAGCACCTTCCTATTAACAGAGAGCCAACCTCAGACACTGTTCCAGGCAGCCACTATCTGTTAATTAAACTGGATACTCAAGAGGAGTATTTGCCTTCTCTGTTCATGGTTCCATTTGTTTGTTTAACTTACCTTTTCTTTTTCATTAAAATATGATTATTTTCCTTTTAACTACTAGTCTATCACAGGAAAGCGTATGCACTACCTTCTTTCAACTAACCCATCACTCCTCAAATCATCCCCTCCAGAAACATATGCTATAGGGTTCTTAATCTGGAATCCCGTAACCTTTAAGGAGTCCATGGGTAAAATTCAGGAATCCATGAACTCGGATTAAAACCTCTAATTGAAGCTGAGTATTTCCACTGATGATGAATGTAAGCAACAAACCACAGAAACTGCTTCTAACCCTGACTCCCTATTACTACTTGTGACTGTTACTAACAGCAATTACACTGTTAGATCACACTGCAGTTGCTGTGGATGTCTCAAAATATTAGTTACACTCAGTGCTACTTGAAAATACCTACTGTTGTTTAACTACTTCTAGATCTACTTAAGGCTTTAATAAAGAAGTCCATGTTCTTATGTCATACATTAGATTTTTAAAAGTTTGAAAATAGCATTTAAGTGTGAGAATTAATATCAACTGCTATTTGTTTGGTAATTTTATGTATTTTATTTTATGCATTTAAAAACAGACTACTGAGACAGACATTCAAGGCTTCACCAGACTGCCAAAGAATCTACTGCAAAAAATCTAAGAACCCCTGTGTGAATGTCATTATCAGAGGTAATTTTTATTGAGTATTTACTATGTCCCTGGCATTGTTCTAGCATTTTTCACAAATGCACTCACTTATTTCTCACAGACCCACTATGGAGCAAGTATTTTTATTATCCCCACCATACAAATTAAGACACTGAGGCACAGAAAGGTGAAATAGAAACTCAAGGTCCTGGGGCCTCCCTGGTGGCACAGCGGAGCGCTGCGCTGTGGAGCTGTCGGCAGTGGAGATGCGAGTTCGATGCCCAGCCGGGGAGAATCCCACATGGTGCGGCAGACCTCTCCTGCCTGGCCCGCTGCTCCCCTCAGCAGTGTATTTCTGATCTGCCTGTTCTGTTCCCCACTCTGTCTCTGGTGAAGCCTCTCGCCACTCCACACCTCTGGCCTGTACCCCAGCTGTATGTATAAATAAATAAATCTTTAAAAAAAAAAGTCAAGGTCTAGGGATAGTGAAACTAGGAAATTAATTCAAGCTATCTAGACACAAAGCATGAAGCTTTAACCAACAGTCATTACCATGATATCAATCTCTATTTCTTTAGCTCAGAAAACACCCATCTGGAGTGAAATGAGACCAGGGCCAATAGCTACAATGTCATATCATCTGAGACAGCAGAAACGTTTCACCAGGCTATGGTGCCAACATGCATTCAACAAACTGGGCAGTTACTGCCTTCACTATCATGTGTTACTTTGTTCCATATCTCATGCCTGTACATTTAAGAACCACTTTATCTTTTACATATAGACTTAAATGTAGACAAACAGGGCCTTATCCTGTATATACAGACCATAAAACCTCCTTGGAATTAACCCTTTGGGCCCTTGTAATGCTTGTACACAAAATAAGAATTTATGCTTAGACACGTAAAGCTGAAAAATCTGCTCCAATGGTAGAGAAAATACAGGACTGCAGGAGAACTAGGGCAAACTGTATTGGAATCAGAAGATTTGGGTTAGAGTACAGGTTGAGCACTAATTATTGTTGAAGTAACTAGCTAACCCCAGTTTCATGTATCATGTAGAAAGGAAGACATATATGAAGACTGAATGAATGCATAAACACAAAAAGACTTTCTTTTCTAACAAAAGTAAATATACATTTTGGCTTAATATAAAGAACTTCTGACACTTTGACACAGTGGCCAGGACACAGCAGTCATACAGTAAGTGAAAAGGTGCATTATTGGTACTTCAGGAAAAAAAAAAAAAGCTGCCCCTTCAGAAGCTTACTGGACAGCTTCTTGGAACTGTTATAAGGGTGCTGGGTCAAAGCAAAAAGTTTAGATGCTTGTTTTGGGGTTCCTGCCCACACAGAGGTCTCTGATGCACTCAAGTTTCATTCATTGAAATAGGGAGCAACTGCTCTGAAGATATTTGCATGTTTAACTGTCTCCTTTATTTCTCAAGTCGGGAGGGATGGTAAAGTTGTGTCTGCTAGAAGCTAATTACAGATCAGAGCAAACAAACAACTCTGATTCCACTTATGCATCTGGGACACACTTATAGTAAAAAGTTCTTCATGGTTTATCTAAAATTCAGGTTGTGCATCCTGAAGGAGAAATTACTTGAGTGTCAAAGTATTATCTCTAAAAATAGAATAATAAAATAGCAGGTACCAGATTAGATTTAAAAAAAAAAAGGAAGAGAAGAAAAGAAAAAACCTTGATTTTTTAAAGATTTTTTTCCTTTTGGAGGAGGTGGGGACATGCTGCCTTTTGAAACAGAGTCTAAGGGTCTGAAAAGAGATACACTGTGCCCCTGACTCTGCACCAGTCTCTAAACAGCAGGCGACTGACATTCTGTGATCACAGGGTTGCCAGATAAAATACAGGATCCTAGTTCAATTTGAATATTAATTAAATAATGAATAATGTTTCAAATATTGTATGGAAAATGCTTATACAAAAAAAAATGATTTCTTGCTTATCTAAAATTCAAGTTTAACTAGGTGTCCTGCATTTTTTTGGCAAAACACAGCTATCTATCAACCCTCTCAACATTATCACATCAGCTGAGATGGGGCTTCAAATCTACAATAAAGTTACCAACTATAAAGTCTTTGCTCAATAAAGTTTATTATCATCAGGTCTTTATAAAGAAAAGTTGCATCAAATTATAAATGTAGTATCAGGCATATTTTATGTCAATAAATTTTGTTGACTTTTTTTAGATTAAAAAATATAACATTTACCATTCGAAGAGACGTAAATTTAAAACCTTCAGATTATATGAGAAAAGGTGGACTGTCAATTGGGAAAAATTCAATTTGTGGAAACACAGATGGTTTGAACATTAAGAGAAACTTAATGAGCCTGTGAATTTTAGTGGTCTTGCCTTTGAAACTGAAAGCTGGACAGCTCATACTAAAATCATCTAACTCAAGACTGTTCCACCAAGTTGGATGGGCATTTACAAAATATAAGAATTCAATCTGACATTTCCATTTTCTGCCAATAAACAATACTACCCCATCTCTAAACCTCCCCACAACTCCACCACCCTCTGTTTCTCTCCCTTAGATCCCTTTTTCAGCAAACAAGGCTACAGGTGCAGGACAGGCAAGCAGGAGACTATAGCATTATCTGTGATTTCCCTTTATACCTGGGGTTCTAAAGTGTGGGCCTTGTTTTTCTCTCCAGACTGCCTCACTTCTACTCACTCTTTATTCTAGTGCTTCTCAATTCTCAATCCCTGAATATTAAATTCATCAGAAGGATTTTTTTAAGGAAAAAAATACCCATGTCTGAGCCCCACCCAGAACAGCAGATTCAGATTCTCTGGGGAGAGCAACCCACACACGAGTTCTCCAGGAGATCCCAATGTGCAGTCAGTGTTGAGAGCTACAGCTCTACTTCAACCCATCCTTCTAGGCACGGCTCTACAGAACTTAACTGGTTACACTTTCCAGCATAACAGTTGATTTTGCTTTATTTTTTTTTAAAGATTTATTTATTTATACATACAAGCTGGGGTACAGACCAGAGGTGCGGGGCAGCGAAAGGGTTCACCAGAGATAGAGCGGGGAGCAGAGCAGGCAGATCAGAAATACACTGCTGAGGGGAGCAGCGGGCAAGGCAGGAGAGGTCTGCCGCAGAGGTCTGCCGCAGAGGTCTGCCGCAGCATGTGGGATTCTCCCCGGCAGGGCGTCGAACTTGGGTCGCTGCTGCTGCTGCCAACAGCTCCACAGTGCAGCGCTTAACCGCTGCGCCACCGGGGAGGCCCTGATTTTGCTTTATATGGTTAAACATTTAAACATGGTTAAACATCCTGTTTTTGAAAACGCCCACAACAAACATCTGTAATTCCCCGTTGCCTATCAAAGCAGGCCCTAATTTTTCAACTTACATTTAACAGTCTCAAAAACTTCCCCCACTCCTACTGTTTTCATCCCTTAGCTTTCTGCTTCCCTCAAATTGGTTTATTGTTCATCTCCAGACTTTCCCCCACCTTATATACCCTTTGTTCACATGGCACTCCCCCTCTGAGAGGATCTCTTTCATCCCCATATGTGTTTCCTCCATCCTTCAAGGACAGTGTCAAATGTTCTTCTTGAACTACACTTTTAGGGGATGTAATCTTTCTCTTCAAGCCTATTCGGGTTTAATTGCATTGTCCTGAACATCCTAACTTATGTACTTGTTGTATTTCGCTCCTCTCCTTGTATACAGTACATTTCTAATGGGTAAGGACTATGCCTTACTCTATGACAGGCGCCTTGGAAAGTCACCTTCTATATAGTAGCTGCTCAACATTTCTGGAGTTATTTTGCATGAGGTTTATAAAATTTGCGTGCATAATTTAAAAACTATTCTGCCCACTGCCTTTTTTCATTATAACTAAAATGTTAGAGCAGGCTGTACTATTTGGTTTTCTGCCTTTTGGGTTCTGAGTTAAAAAGGAAGTGATGTAACAACAGTGGCTGAGTATCTTCGATCTACAGCGCGAAAGTTAAGAAAATCGTAGAGTTTCTCAAACTATGCAGGGGAGGGATGAAGAACAATTCTATAAAAGACGCAGGTTGGTTTGGGCAGCAAAGAGAAGCAGCACCAATGAGCTGAAATAAATCCTTAAAGTTTCAATGTAAGAGTAACAGTTTTGTTTTCAAGTTAAAACACTAGGTTCTTCCCCGAGAAATTGCCCAAGCGCTTGCTCCTCAACCTAGGAAGCAAAGAACTTTGTGCGCAGCAGAGGCTCAGACACTTTCTAGAAAGTCTCGCGATTCAGCTCAAACTGTGTGGGGTTTTGCTACAAGCTGGAGGTGGAGAAAAACTCAACTAAATGGCACACACAGACCAATAAAGAGTATTCTTCCCCCTGGCCGCAGTCTGGCCGCTTAAGAATCCCTCCGTGGCCTGTGCTCTCTCCCGCTGCCTGAGGCCACCGGAGCCGGAGGACTCGCGGGCCTGGGAGGCTCCCAGGAAGGGGCGTCCCTGGAGCCGGGCGACGGGCCAGGTCGCGGTTGCGCCGATGTCTCAGTCCGAGAGGGCCCCACCTACCTGAGCGCCAGAAGCCTCTCGCCCAGGAGCGCCAGCGCTATTCCCAGCAAACTCAGAGCCACCAGCCGTCCCATGGCGCGCCAGCTAGCGCTGCCTCGCTCGGGCCTAGCCGGGAAGTGCCGTGGGCGGCGTCCGCTGCCAGGCTCTGCTCTGAGGGGCAGCGCTCCGCCCCGACTGGGGCCTAGGCCGGTTCTTGCCCCGGGCCGCGGCGGCTCCGCCCTCGGCCGGTAATTTGCCTTTGTCACCACAAACCTGCTTGCCAGACACCTTCCCGAGGCCCGAACAGCCCCAAAGCCCTGGTTTAGGCTACGGCCTTAAAACTTTGAATCCCTTCCCCTCCTTTTCCAAATAATCCCCCACAAAGAACCGCAAGCTGCCTGGTCTGCATACCTTTCATTTCCCTAGTCTTCAAAGACATTCCTTACTGTCTCTTCTGATAAGAAATTTCTGGAGTGAAGTTTTAAAGGTTCTTTTTTATTACAGGAAAAGAGACTGGGTCATGCAAATAATTTCATGTTGGAATCAATAATTTTTATAACGGGAGGTAGCTAAGAGGAAAGATTGTAGTAATGCTTCATATAGTAATTCTATTTCTGGTAATGTTTCACTAGACTAGACAAAAGGTCAAAAACTTGGACTTTTTAATCTAAAGTCAGTTTATCTAAACTCAGTTTAGGTAACTTTTTAATTTAAACTAAGTTAATGTGATAGGAGTATTTTGTTGTTGCTGCTGCTGTTGTTTTGCTTTTAACACCATAGGATAGATTTAAAAGAAATGTGAAAGAGAAATTTATTCATCAAGATTGAGACAGTTGTGAGTATGCTTGAAATTAGCTAGTGGTTTCCAGTGTTTAATTGCCATCATTCGTGTTCTATACAGAAATGGTCTAAATTGCTGGTTTTTAGTAAACATCAGTTTTATATACGATCTGTAAATAGAAGCCAATGCCAGTTGCTCACTTGTCCCTCCCCCCGCCCCCCGGGCCAGAAAAAAAAGAAGACCCCTGTGCTTCGTAGTGTGTATCTCTGGTAGAAAGCTAAATAATTGTTCTTTGAAAGTCCAGGAGGCTTAACTTTTTGTGTGTCTTGGACCTCTGGCAGTAAAATCAGTAGCTCAGAACAATGTAAGTGCATACAGTAAGAGGCACAGCATTGAAAAGGAGACCAAGTTCATTCAAAGACAATTATCAAAATAGTCTTTTAAAAGTTTGTGTTATAGTATTAACACATTACATAACAAAATCTAGCACCATTCTTTCGAATAGTAATAAGCGTAAATGTTATTTCAAGTTATCTGCAGCAGTGTAATGAAATAACAAGAGTAACTTCTAATAGTAACAAAGTCACAAATACTAATGCTTCTGAGGTTTGTTTTTTACTTTCCTAATGAAGGAAATGGTACATTCCATTTGAATCAAGATTTTTTTTTCTTATCCAAGGTCTTGAACCCCTGGAATTCTGCCAGTCACTTTGGTTAAGAATTCTGTCATAGTTATATTTGAGCTGGTAGATAGATAAGGGTGGGAATCTCTTCTTTATGGACATTTTTATTGTCGATCGCTCAGAAGAGAAGAACCTCATATATGAAATCAGAATTTAGAACAAGAACCTAAAACAGGATCTGGTACTGTTGCCAAGACATCTGTCTTATGTCTGAGACTTTGGTTCCAAGGATTCTGAATGGTGGCAAGTCCATGAAACTATACCTCATGGACTTGAGGTTAGGAACCAGGCTCTCCTGACTTTTTGCATGTGTCACAGAATGAGAAAGCCACACTGTAAATAGGATTACCTGTTGTGTGCTATTCTTTATGTATATTCCCCTTTCACTATTCCCAACCTTAAAAAAAAAAAAAGTTCTTAATAATTCAGCCTGGTTTCAGTTGAAGTGAAAGGGTTGAAAGTCTGTATCTTTTAGGATGAGAGAGTCTCTCCTCAGGATGGGGGTGGGGGGGAAGCTCTTAAGTATACTCCCCTTCTCCCCTGGCCCATGGTAGACATCACTAATTATTCTACGAACTTACGCTTTTCATCAAGCCTAGACTTGTCTCTATAACCTTTTCAAGCCACATCAGCAAAAGGAAAACAAAATACCCTGAAGTAGCCTCTGGTAGATCTCAGTTCAGGATGAAGCTTAGTTGCCATCATGGTGTTCAGTCACCAAGGGGAACAATTCCCTGGAGTGTAGGATGGAGGAGGCATTTGATAAAAGAACCAGGGCTTTCAAGACCAGTAGAACCTACCTAACTTCAGTTTCAGAAGTTAGGTATTATTAACATGACCAGTGAGTGCACTCAAACCTAATCTCGTAATTCCTGCATCATTCTGCACTAGAATACTGTAGCTCCAAACTCTTCCTCTTTCTGAGTGTTGCTATTCAAGCAACTTCTGCAAAAGTAACCCTCCTTCTTCGCCCTTCCCCACCACTGTGTGATAGCTAGGAATTACCATTTCTCTAGGAGGATGGAGAAGAGAGAGATTTTCTGATTTGGAAATCAGAAGTCTACCTTTTCCATTATAAAGAGCATGGAGAACACTGATTATCAAATGTTACAGTTTATACTGGTTACTCAACTTTATAACATAGCTTTGCAATCTCTTGAGATGACTGGCATGTATAGACCACCCTAGAAATAACCCCAGGCGCATCTTGTTTCATGGGGAAAATGGCTTCTGATTCTCAAATAGCCAAGTTACTCAATACAAAATGAACCAGTTCTGGAACTTGTTTGTATGCTGGCAACTCTTTACACTTGGTATGAAATAGTGTTTCTCAAATAATGACATATACTTAGTTTCTAATTAGAAATGTAATGGTTGTTGTTATTAGTCCTTTATCAGATGTATTGTGTGCAAAAATCTTTTCCCAGTTGGTAGGGTGTCTGTTAGTTTTGGTTAATGTCTCTTTTGCTGTACAGAAGCTTCTTATTTTGATGTAATCCCATCTGTTTATCTTGTCTTTCACTTCCTTCGCTTTGAGGGATGAGACTTTGAAGATTTTGCTGAGATGTATGTCATG